>BMAC01001028.1:81417-115547 GCA_014905375.1 Phtheirospermum japonicum | reverse complement strand
TTAATGATTTGTATTTAAACTAAGGCATGGAGGCCAAAAAGGAGCTCCAAGAGGCAAACATTCTGGAATGGTGGCCATCTCCCAGCCATCTACGCGCCATCCAGCCTACTCCAGCCATCCTGCAGCCATCTCCGCGCCACCCAGCTGCCAAGGGAGCGCCCAGCCATCTCCTGGCCATCTCCCAGCCATTCCAGCGCCACCCAGCTGCCAAGGGAGCCCCCAGCAGCCATCTCTTGGCCGTTCCATCGCCGTCCACGCGCCATCTCCAGCCAGCACCCCCCACCTAACCCAAAAACGCCTAGGACCCATCACCAACACACCCAGGCTCGCCCAGACCGAGCCCACCTTGAGCCAAATCAAGCCAAAATGTCCAAAAAGCCCAATTTGGCTCATTTAACTCCATTTAAACCCAATTAAAACTAGTATAAATAGACTACAACTCTCATTTTGTAAAACCACCTCTCATTTTTCTCCCAACTCAAGCATGGGTTTGGGATTAAAAAACTCTCTCTCCAAGCTCTTTGATAATTTTCTTCTCTTCCTTAGTTTTTTTAGATTCAATTTGAAGCTTTGATGTAACTTCCTTTTTCTAGATTTAGATTTAATTTCAAGCACCTCCTTGGGTTTGTAAGCCTAAGAAGAATCCAAATACTCCTTTGGATTGTTACTTTTGATGCAATTTCATTCAAGCTTTGTTTCATTTCTTAATTCAAGTAAGTTTCCCTTTAATTTCATGTTTTATGCTTTATTTCCCATGCTTTGTTCTTCATTTCCATGCTTGTTCTTCATGTTATGCTTTTTCTCTTAGCTACTTGATTTCATGATGAAACATGTGAATTGACTATGGATTCTAGTTGAGTGACACACCTAGGCTATAGACCGGGTCCTTGATCGTCATGATTTTGAGTTTTTCCTATGCTTTATTTTGATTTTTATTTTTATGCTTTGTTTCATGCTTAAATCCTAGATCTAGGCTTTGTTTCTTGTTATTTTTCTTAAAGTTTTGAACTTTCTTGTCAACTTTCCTTTCTCTTTACATCCATGCTTTCAATTTTTGTTAATTTGCTTTATTTAGGATTTTATGGCATAGTTGTACCTTGTGCTTGCATGCTTGTACTTGGTGAAACATTGCATTTTCTTGCTTATTTTCATTATTGCTTTGCATTTTCTATTTGAGGCATACGATGAGGGCTGGGTGGCGCTGGAATGGCTGGGAGATGGCCAGGAGATGGCTGGGCGCTCCCTTGGCAGCTGGGTGGCGCGGAGATGGCTGCAGGATGGCTGGAGTAGGCTGGATGGCGCGTAGATGGCTGGGAGATGGCCACCATTCCAGAATGTTTGCCTCTTGGAGCTCCTTTTTGGCCTCCATGCCTTAGTTTAAATACAAATCATTAAACCACCTATTAAATGAGAATTTTCAACATAAAAATCCAAGAATTTCACCAACCTTAAATCAATTAACACCATTTAACCCAATTAAACATAAAATTAAAGAAGAACACAAAAAACGCTAAAATAAGAAAAATAACCTAGAAAACAAAGCTAAACGACTCAAGAACCACTAAAAATAATATAAACTGTAATTAAGAACACGAGAAAAACACAACAATTACATGCAAAACAATGACCTCAACGACCAATGCCCCCGCAGTCACGAACACCACAACGATTGGCGCCTCTACGCCAAACTCGACCATGAGTCATGTTGACTTCTCTTCAACTAAGGGACCATCGACACCCTCTTGGAGACTCTGTCGAGGCGCATCTCGGCAAACGACCCAAACTCGAGATCGTTCCCTTATGGGATGGGGACTTCGGTCCAAACCGTGTCAGCTTCGGCTGTGATCCATCCTTCTGGGATGACGGTAACTACGATTCCAAGTATGTTTTCAGCCACTGCTTCGGCCGCTGGATCATTCCCTTATGGGATGGGGACTTCGGTCCAAAATACGTCAGCTTCGGCTGGAATCCATCATTCTGGGATGTCGGGAACTTCGGTTCCAAACATGTTTGCAACGGCTCTACCGACGTACTCACATGTTTCAGCTACCCACTCAACGGGTACGATGGGGACTTTTGTTCCAACTATGACCGCTTCGGTGCTCTCCTCACGGATCATACCCGCCGCGGAGAAGCCTCCAAAATTCAATGGGGAAGGCTTCAAGAGGTGGCAACAAAAGATGCTGTTCTACCTTACGATGCTTGGCTTCGCTAACTTCGTGAAGGAAGAAGAACCACCTACTCCGGATGAGTCCGAGACCAACTTCAATGTTCGTGCCGCCTACGATAAATGGCACAACAACGACTATTTGTGCAAAGGCTTTCTCCTAAGCAGCCTAGAAGATAGTTTGAGTAACTTGTACTCGTACGCAAAGACCTCCAAGGATATATGAGAGGCACTTGAGAAGAAATACAGTTCCGACGAGGCTAGAACTAGGAAATTTGTAGTCACGAATTTCATGGACTACAAGATGGTTGATTCTCGCCCGGTTATGGAACAAGTTAAAAAGTTCCAAATGTTGGTGAATGAAGTCCACGCCGAGGGGATGGTTCTTCCGGATGCTTTCACGGCTGCTGCCATGATTGATAAGCTTCCACTGAATTGGAAAGACTTCAAGACGTACCTTAAGCACAAATGGAAGGTAATGTCTCTTGAAGATGTTATCCGAAAGGTACGAATTGAGTCCGAAGTTCGAGTTCAGTACAAGAATTCAAAAAGTTCGGATGAACCTCAGGTGAACCTACTTGAACGTGGAGACAACTCGAAGAAGAGGCCGCGTCCTGGAAATACTAAGCCTAAAGCTCCTTCCTCTAAGAAGTTCGACGGCAAATGCTACAATTGTGGCTATTCTGGACACATGTCTAAGAACTGTCGCAAGCCAAAGCAGAAGAAGGCCAAGCCGAGTGCCCAACTAGCCGAGAGGGAGATGACTAGTGATGACCTCATTGCGGTCATCACTGAGGAAGCTAACATGGTCGAGAACCGTGGTCAATGGTTTATCGATACTGCTGCAACTGCCCATGTGTGTGCAGACCGGAGCTTGTTCTCCAAATACCATCCCTGTGAGGGAAGGAAGTTGAACATAGGAAACCAAGCGTCTTCGCAAGTTGCAAGTGTTGGTTCAGTTGTTCTGAAAATGACCTCTGGCAAGGAAATCACTCTGAATGAGGTGTTGCATGTTCCGGACATCCGAAAGAATTTAGTCTCTGGTTCAATACTAGTTAGTCATTGTTTTAAACTTGTATTTGAGGCTAATAAGTTTGTTTTGTCAAATTTTGGAACACCTCTAGGAAAGGGTTACCTTACAGATGGACTGTTCAAACTCAGTGTAATGGCTATACGCCCAAAACCTATATACGCCCAAAACCTATCATTAATAAAATTGCTTCTGATTCCTCTTACTTGACTGAGTGCTCTAGTTTATGGCATTGTAGATTAGGCCACGTTAATCTAAATGCAATAAAACGTTTGTCAAATCTCAATTTACTTAAGGTAAATGAATTTGTTAATAAAAGTAAGTGTGAAATTTTTGTAGAAGCAAAAATGACAAGGTTACCGTTTAAATTGGTAGAAAGGAGCAGGACACCTCTAGAATTAATTCACACGGACGTATATGATTTGAAATTTGTGCAAACAAGAGGTGGTAAAAAGTATTTCATTACTTTTATTGACTATTGAACAAGGTATTGTTACCTATACCTTTTAAGAGGTAAAGATGAGGCTATTGAAGCTTTCAAGAACTTCAAAAATGAAGCCGAAAATCAACTTAACTGCAAAATCAAATCTATCCGGAGTGATAGAGGTGGGGAATACGTAGCTCCATTTGAGGAGTTGTGCAACGAAAGTGGCATAATTCATCAAACTACAGCTCCGTATGCACCTCAATCAAACGGAGTTGCAGAATGCAAGAATCGTACTTTGAAAGTGATGATGAATGCATTGTTGTTTAGTTCTGGGTTACCTCAGAACATGTGGGGGAAGCTGTTTTAATAGCTAACTATATCCTAAATAAGATTCCACTTAAAGGAAGGGACGAAACTTCCTATGAGTTGTGGAAAGGAAAGAAACCTTCTTACAAATACCTCAAAGTGTGGGGGTGTTTAGCGAAGGTAGAAGTGCCTTTACCAAAGCAGGTGACAATCGGACCCAAAACGGTTGATTGTATTATTATTGGTTATGCACTGAATAGTAGCGCCTATCGATTTATAATCTATAGGTCAGATGTTCTGGACATGAATGTCAGAACTATCATTGAGTCAAGGAATGCGATATTCTTTGAAGATATCTATCCTTGTAAGGATAAAGCTGCTTCCAGCTCAAACACTATTAATGCTGAAGGAACTACAAGTCAGTAACTTGTGGGGGTTGAACCTAAGTCTCGTAAACAACCTGGTTCAGAACTTGAAGCTCTAACTCCTAGATGGAGCACTCGAGCTAAAGTTGCTAAGGATTTCGGTCCCGACTATGTGGTTTTTCTCTTGGATGAAGAACCAGATTTACTGAAAGAAGCTTTCTCACGGACTGATAGTTCATTTTGGAAGGAAGCTGTACAGAGCGAGATCAATTCAATCATGCAGAACCATACGTGGATTCTGACTGATTTACCTAAAGGTTGTAAACCTTTAGGGAGTAAATGGATTCTGAAATGAAAGTTCAGAGCTGATGGATCAATCGATAAGTATAAAGCTCGTTTGGTTGTGAAAGGATTTCTCCAGAAAGAGGGATATGATTTCTTTGATACATACTCTCCTGTGATGAGAATTACTTCTATCCGGGTGCTTCTAGCGATTGTTGCTTTGCACAATCCTGAGATCCACCAAATGGATGTTAAACAGCTTTTCTAAATGGCGATTTAGAAGAGGAAATCTATATGGAACAACCTGAAGGGTTTGTAAAACCTGGACAAGAAAGAAAGGTGTGCAAACTTGTTAAGTCTTTGTATGGCTTGAAACAAGAACCTTTGCAATGGCACTTGAAATTTGACGAAGTTATGATGTCAAACGGATTCAAGATAAACGAGTGCGACAAGTGTGTATACATTAAGAATGCTAATGACAGATTTGTTATAGTATGTCTTTATGTAGATGATATGTTAATCATGGATAGCAACCTACAAGTGATTAACGAGACGAAAGTCATGCTAAAAAGGAATTTTGACATGAAGGATCTGGGAGTTGCTGACACTATTCTTGGCATAAGAATTGTAAGAACTCCAGGTGTAATTGTCTTGTCACAATCTCATTACATTGAGAAAGTGATCAAGAAATTCAATGCGCACGATAGTCTTCCAGCAAAGACACCTATGGAACTCGACGTTCACTTAAGTAGGAATAGAGGTGACCCTATTGCTCAGAAGGACTATGCTAGGATCATTGGATGTTTGATGTACATCTCTAACTGTACAAGATCTGATCTAGCTTGCTCGGTAAACAAACTGAGTAGATATACAATCAATCCAACTAGAGAACACTGGAAAGCGCTTGTGAGAGTTTTGAGATACTTAAAGTATACTCTGAACTTTCGGCTACACTTTGGTAGACACCCCAGGGTACTTGAAGATTACTGTGATGCAAAATATCCGACACAAAGGACTATCTGTCAACAAGTGGATATGTGTTTGTAATAGGGGGAGGAGCTGTTTCTTGGAGATCCACTAAACAGACATGTTAGCCCGATCCACCATGGAATCTGAGTTCATAGCTTTGGACAAAGCAGGTGAAGAAGAAGAATGGCTTCGTAACTTTTTGGAAGATATTCCCTTTTGGGAGAAACCCGTGCTGCCGGTTATGCTTCACTGTGATAGTCAAGATGCTATTGGAAGGGCAAGAAGTGGTTTGTATAATGGTAAGTCTCGACATATTCGTCGGAGACATAAAACCGTAAGACATCTGTTATCGAGTGGGATTATCTCTGTTGACTACGTAAGGTTGATAGATAATCTAGCGGATCCATTCACTAAAAATATAGCTCGAGATCAGATGTAGAAGTTGCTTGAAGGAATGTGAGTGAAATACACATCTTAAATATGATTATAGTGGAGACCCAACCATGATGAGTGGAGGTCCCATAAACTTGGTTCAATGGGAAAACTAAACTACAAAAGTCTGGGTAAGTTAAACTCTACGACCCTACTCCCTAACGACAAAAGTAGAGTTTATAATCTGTCACGTGGTGAGGTTAAATCTCTGATTTTTAATGATTCTTGTGCAGGTCTTTGACTTGAGTATGACAGAATACTCGTTTTAAGAATCACCTATGTAAGCGAGAAGTGAGGGCCGCTTCTACTGAATGCTTATGAATACAAAGAAGTTGTCCATGGCTAGAAACGGACAAAAAACGTGAGAACGAAAGTATTCTGAGACCTTAGTGGGTTGGTACTATTATCTAGTATACACAAAGGGGAATAGTTCAAGAATTATATTCACTAATCCACCGGTATGCTCGGTAGTATTAACTAAGGAGGGTTCAAGGCCACAAGCCACCTATCACTATTCTCTATTGTCTCTTAAGGACTGAGCTTTGTATTTGCATTCATGTTTTTCGTTTTGGAGTTTCTCACTCATGTGGGGGATTGTTGGTAAATTATATTTAATCAATTTAATGGTACAGCAAAAATTTGTGTT
This sequence comes from Phtheirospermum japonicum, assembly GCA_014905375.1. Lineage (NCBI taxonomy): Eukaryota > Viridiplantae > Streptophyta > Magnoliopsida > Lamiales > Orobanchaceae > Phtheirospermum > Phtheirospermum japonicum. Next base: position 108,923 of record BMAC01001028.1, on the reverse strand, counting down.
AACGAATTTTATAGGCTAGATCTTCGTGTCGTGTAGATAATCGTAGCATTTTGATTTTCTCAAATCCAATTATTGATGAGTGATAAATAATGTTTTGAAGTTGAATGGTTGCTTAAGTGATTTATTGTTTATCCCACATTGAATGTTAATCTATGTGTAAGGGAGTTTAAAAATGATTACATTTCTTTAATGGACATCAAGTGGGCCAGTGGGTGTTGTGGACTTTGTGTGAACAAAGCTCACACGGGCTCTTGGACTTGGGTTCGCCCATCCGCCTTCGGCGAAGCTGAGCGGAGTCGATCCCGAGCCCGGTTCTGGACCCGGACCTTGGTCCTGGGCCTGGGAATTGGGTCTTGGACAATTGGTCCGAATTGACTGGTCCGTGGGGGTGTCTTGGTTCAACCATGGCTACCTTTTTAATTTCGAACGTACACGCTCCCGAGAAGTCATTTGGGCTCCTGACCGTTACGAATACGGCAAGCACACTCCTGACCGTTCAGGTACGTTTCCAAACGTACAAAAATGCCCATGCATTTGCATGTACACGCTGCACCTGTCCAGGTTTATGCTGCCTGTTTTGAACGTCTTAATGATGCCTTTAAGGACGTCATTAAGATGGCTGCTATAATCTCCCGCTTGAACCCCTTTATAAGGGTGAGAAGCTGTAGCTTCATTCACATACTGAACACCTGAAACGAGAACACTTGAAAAACTAAAGAACACATACAACACAGCATATTGTTTCTTCAATTCTTTCTTTACTTAGTTCAGTCCAGTTTCTTCAAGTTCGTCGGAGCTCTGGTATTTACGGTGCTATAATACTAGAGACGAAGTCGTTTTATCTTTGGGAACGAATTACCAAAACTGAAGAGCACTACCGGGGCAATTTTGTCTTTCGGACAGAGTTCTAACTCGACTCGACTTATTATAATATTTTGCAGTTCTTTTTTTCCAGTTTTAGTGATATATATTAACAGTCCCTATTTGTGCTCGATATATTTTCAACATTTATGTGTTTTACATTTTACCCTGCAAGTATCTTATGGCACGTGCCACTGGGAGACTAAGAGATCTATCAGAATAAAACTTCTGCTATACTCTCAATCAGGTGTACCCACGATAGTTATTTTGAGCTATGTGAGACAAAAAAAATATTAGAAATCAGTTCCCACAATACGCGATCAAATATACCACCAGTTTCTGCAGTTTCTTGTCAAACATAATGCAGGAGTTGATCATAAATCTCATTAATGCTTCAAATAAATTTTACATACGAGGGGAATGGGAATTTTAGTATTCAATTAGCGAATCATATATATAATTAAGAGTCCTACCATTTAGATAGGGAAATTGATTTAGCCTTTGGTCTTTGTGTTGTTGATTGATGTGATTCTGATAATTAAATTTGTAATGTGTTCCTGTAGTCGCGTTTCTTCAAAGTAAATTAAGAAGTAGATGTTTAGTTTCGACTATTTTTGTTGTTGCAGCGCTCGATGGATAGGAAGTCGTGGATTCTTAACTAGAATCAATGATGTTCAACCTGGTGTTTAATTAAACAAGAAGAAGAAGGTGACAATTAATAAGGAGTATGGTCAATGTACAGACTATATCCAAAGTTATAAATCTGGAAGTCTGGAGTTGCTACATGGCTGCAACCAAGTTGAGACTCTTGAAGCCAAGATAACTGGAACCTTGAATAATATCCGCGAAACAACGGCTAACGTAAGAGGCTACATCTTTTTTATGTATTATGACTATTGACTTTTCATGACTATCTAAATGATTTCACAATCATTATGTAATACTGCATGTTTTGCCTTAACTGGTTGCCAATGGATTTTCTCCCTTCTATACTGCCTTTGGTAATTCCTACTTGTTTTGACATGTGTGTACACAGTTCAATCTCCCCCGTGTCCTTTGTTGTTTTCATCGCAACATATGGAAACCATAAGCCCAGGCTTGATTATGGGTGTGCATCTTTGTTTAAGACTGACAGTGTAAGATATTTATTTGTCGGGGTTCCGGACAATAAAAAGGGGTCTTGAGCTGTGGATGAAGATGTCTGAGGGATGTTTATGCTTAATATGCTAATATTAAAGAGTTTTCGAGATAGTTATTCATGAATATACTAAAAGGAAAAAAGTAAAAGGCAAACAACAAAAAGGATGTTTATGCTTAATATGCTAATATAAATGTGATTGATTTTTTAATTTTGTTGATCATGGATAATGATATGTTTTTGTTATGTTGGTATTAAGTTTGTGATTATCTTTCTTTTAATGAGTTTTGGTGTATTTGTTGGTTAATTAGGTATTATTGATGATTTGTTGTATTTGTTGGCACCTGCTTTCTTTTAAAAATTTATTAAAGTTTTTTACTACTTTCTAGAACGGTTCTACAAAAAGTCGTTTTAGAAATACACTATCTAGAACGAGTTTAAAAAAAGTTGTTCTAAAAAATCATATTAATCTAGAACGTCTTTTTCAAAACCCGTTCTAGAAATTATACTTTCTAAAACGCCTTTTCAAAACCCGTTCTAGATATCGTACTTTCTAGAACGCCTTTTCAAAACCTGTTCTACATATCTTACTTTCTAGAATGCCTATTTCTAAAACGCCTTTTCAAAACTTGTTCTAGCAAGTTTATTTTCTAGAACGTCTATTACGTAAAGGCGTTCTAGAAAGTTTATTTTCTATAACGTTAATTCGTAAAGGCGTCCTAGAAAGTATACATTCTAGAACATCTTTTCGTAACCGTTCTAGAAAGTCCGGCATTCTAGAACGCCTAACATTTTTAGAAAGTCAGACTTTCTAGAACAACTCCATACAGAACTCCTCAGATAACCATTATAGATTTACTGAAATAGGGTGTTCAAGATTGTTGTTTCTGCACTAGTGAAAGTACAAGTAGTTCGATCCATCAAAAAATGGTGGTCGATAAATAGAGCCCACTTCAAGTTAATTCATCATAATCATTCACTCAGATTCAATCTAAAATACAATAACCTGCTCTGGTGCCAATTATAAGATTAGAATGCGTACTCAAGTGCACGTACAGGGTGAACAGTAAAACTAGACATGAATAAATTATTATAATAGAACAAGGAAAGAATCTCTCTTTCCTCCTGAATTATATTAGTTAAAACGCAGAGATTACACAAGTACACATAAAAACACCATTCCTAAAAGTTATTCAGTTAAGATTGGATAACTAAATAAACGAGCGTTGTCCAAGCTTGTTCACTAATTGTTTCCCAAACGATCTATTCATTTATAGAGAATTTTTTTTACCTCCTGAACTATGCCCAATTTGACATTTTGCCTCCTAAACTTTTATTTCATACACTTTACCTCCAAATCTGTACGAATTTTGCACTTAACCTCCTGAACTCCCATTTTTGGTGAAAACTCTGGCCAGAGCTCACTCGTGTGACATGCACGCTAACATATAAGGGGTAAAATTGACTTTCAATCTCCTCCTCATGACTCCCGTTCAAAATAATGACACGTGAGCACTACGTAAGTTCCAAACCCTACTTGTATATATATATATTAATGTGAATATTATTTTAACAGGTCACACGAGTGCTCACGTATCATTGTTTTGAGCAGGAGTCATAATTAGGAGATGGAAATTCGGTTTTACCCCTTATATGTAAGTGTGCATGTCACACGAGTGAGCTCCGGCCAAAATTTCCAAAAAAATGGGAGTTCAGGAAGTTAAATACAAAATTCGTACAGTTTGGGAGGTAAAATATACGAAATAAAAGTTTAGAAGGTAAAGTGTCAAATTGGGCGTAACTTTAAAAAAAAAATAAAAAAATCTCTCATTTATAGCCCTGTTAACTTACGAATGACAAAATCAGGAACCAAAGTCTAGCCCATAAATCTGCGGATAACCCAAATCCTAACGGCCTAACCGACGCCTTAAACCACATCTTTGAAGCCCACAGCGGCCCAAAAACACAAAATCGTAGGGCTCCAAATTATCATCAGAATCAGACATTCTTTACATAACCACTGGGAACATTAACTTTGAAACTCAAGCAAAATACAGAGAAATAATTTCGCGAAATTAGAAATAAAGTAAAATGGAAGGAGGAGACGACGGAGTAGAGAGAATTGAAGACTCCAAGGATCTGCAGCAGCAGAGCAAAGCCTTCGATAAACTCACGGACCGGGTCGAGGATCGCCAACTAGATTCAACCCGAGTCCAAGAAGTCAGTAGATTACACATGTTTTTTTTAATAATAATTTTGTATGTTAAATGATTAAGTCTGATTTATTTTTATCTTTTAAGGCTATGGCTTCAATTGCTCATCCAAAAGAAGCTGATATTCAAGCTGCCAGATTGAGGTGATTTATCAACCTTTTTTTAAATTCGGTATTTTGTTGGAATTCGGTGAGTTTGTTTAAGTTTATTTTGGATAGGGTCATTTTTTGAGCAAGTATATCATGTTATGGAGAAATGGTGATTGAATTTAACCATTAAACTGAATCTGATTGTTTGAATGTTGTTTTGATCGACTGATTGTGTGGTTGAGCAAAACATATAAACATAAATGGCATTATCATAAATAATTCCATACTACATTACGGTTAAGGCACCTTGGCTTTTTACTAGTGTGTAATGTGGTTTAGCATTATGAATTTGAAAAGACGGCTGTAGTTAATAAGTCGAGATGGAGATGACTTTTGGGAAACTGATGCTAGATTCAATTCTTGGAGTTCCATAAGAGTTCAAGTTCATGAGCTCTCGTAATTTCATCCACAAGTTTGAATTGGAATTTTTTTATTATTTTTTTTTTTGCAATGTTAAAAGATTTTTATTTAAGCTTAGTTTTTGTTGCTAGTACCTTTCTCGTTACTGGGTTAATTTTCATTTGATCTTCTATTCGTGCTCTAGGTTACTATTTCGTTGGCACATCTTAGTCTTGAGGTTTTAAAATGCTTAAAAAATAGAAAAGACCTATTGTTTTTGTTGCTACTAGCTCAGGGCTTAAGGTGTTAACTAAGAAAAGAACTACTAAACAAGCTCTTGGACTTGATCATTTGATCTAAGTTGTTAAATACTACCTCCATCTGACATTTTGACAGTAGATGTTATTATAGGCGAAAAAAGGTTTTTCGAATTAGCAATGTTTTAAAAAACGGCCGAGGCGTACGCCTCGGAACGTTTTTGGGGAAATCGAGTCGAGGCGGCCGCATCAGATCCCCAGATCAGAAACGTCCGCCTCAAAGTGTCGAGGCGTACGCCTTGAGGCGGATGCGCCTTGAGGCGGATGCGCCTTGAGGCGCTTGAGGCGTACGCCTCAGTTTTTAGGGAGTTTTGAGGCAGATTTTATTTATTATTATTTATAAATGTATAAAAAAATTAATATAAATAGAATAATATAAAAGGAGGTAAATATAATTAAACCTGTCGGCCGAAACCCTACGCTTTTAATTTTTTTTTAAACCCTTCTGATATTTTTTCCTCTCTCCGTTCTCTTATATAACTTATTAAAAACAAAAGATTATAAAATAAAAATTTAAAATAGCTTCTGAAGTAACTTCTGATATAACTTCTAATCTATTTTAAAAAAATAAAATTAAAAAATTATAAAATATAACTTTTGATATATATATATATAGATATATTACCCTTTCTCACTAATCTAATTTTTAACTGAAAATAGGGATTACGCACATATTTCCAGATATTTTTAATTTTAATTTTTTTAATGTACAGAGAAGGTGGAAGTTAGTGTATAAATATAAGCTAAATTGAATTGGTCAGTTTATGATGGCCGACAAAAAGGGGTTAGGAGGAAAAATAATGGTTGTACATTTTAATTGAATATAAGCTAAATTGAATTGGCTTCACATTATTATTTTTTTTTATCACGAAATATTGTTTACAAATTCTTTGGGTGTTTAGATATGCCGACGACTCTAATGATGATCCTTAAAGTGAGGAGGAAGAGGAAAATGAAGGACATAACGGGTTGTTTAGACCATTGGACACGAATGATTCTCTATTGCAAGATTAAAATGACTATGGAAATTTATTTTTCTACTTAATTTGAACTTCTATTGTTCTTAATTGCTTTGTGTTTTGTTTTAGGTGAGATGAATTTGTGCTATTTATTAGGATCGACTTTTATGATTTTATTCTTGTTTTTGTTGAAATATTAGAATAATTAATATGTATTGTTGAACTTTGCGTAATTTTATTATTTTTGGTTTTTAATTTTAATTTTTCAAAAAAAAAATTTGAGGCTCACGTCTCGTTCCGCCTCGAGGCGTACGCCTCGCCTCATCCGAGCAAAACGCCTCGTTTCCGCCTTTCGTTTTTTAAAACATTGCGAATTAGTAGTTGTTCTACAATTTCAATATAAAATTGTTCCAATTCTTACTATTTGACCCTAAGCATGTACATTGGGAATAATATAAGTAGGAATGACACAAAACTTTTGAAAATAGGAAAGCATTTTGGTAAATGGTAATATGGTCATTTAGTTTCTCTCCTTAGTTTGGGTGCATAAACGTAAAACTACATCTATTGTGAAATGGAGTATATTGTTGGTAGGTGGACACGAATATGACCATTTAACTAAATTCGTTAGTAACATATGGTGGACTAGAATTTTGCATCTGTTAGCATCAACTTTGAACACTTAGGGAGTGTGTGCAACGCTGAAAAAAAGTGATTGTCAACTTTTGACTGAAATAAAATAAACAGTTGTTATTAATTTTTTTAATGCCAACTTCTACTTCGAATTCTGTATTATAAAGCAAGACCTAAAAGGCTAAATGGGGATAGGTGCTTTAGATTTCTGAATCTGTTTTTGGTTCGACTTTTGTACACAAAGAGAACACTTTTACAAATATTCTCCAATCACTTTCATTTAACTTATTCAACTTTTAGCTTGTATCTGCAAACGTTACCAACTTTTGATGATAAAGTACTTGTTGCAACTTTTTTATAGTAACCGAACTGACCAATAGAAATGGTGTTTTGTCTTATTACAGGGAGAAAGAATTGGCAGCCGTTAAGATTAATGCTGCTGATATTGATGTCATTGCCAGTGAGCTTGAGGTTGTTTCTTGATTTCTAATCATTTTTTTCTTCCTTGTTGTTCTTTCTTTTTTTCCTTTTTTCTTTTCCTTCTGATGGTTTATACATGTGATTATTTTTCCATCAATCATGAAAACAGCTTGACAAAAAAGTTGCCGAAAGGACATTGCGTGAGCATAAAGGTGATGCTGTTGCTGCCATTAGATCTTTGCTTTACTAACTAGCTTCCGATTAAAAATAGCACATAAATTGTTATCCAAAATGGCGATGATTTGTAGCACACGCAAATCAGCTTGTGATTTTACAGCATTTATTGTAAAAGGATGCTCGATGATTGTTTTCACATGTCATTTCCTACTATGAATCTGTGCTTTTCTATTTCATATGTTCGACATTTTACATCGTGTCCGCACATTCAGATTGGATAATGTTGTAGATTTGAATCATTAAGCGCCAACTTCAAAATCTCGTGTCTAATGTTGATCCCCGGATTTCTTGCTTATGGTTTGTTTGTTTGTTTTCTTTTCTATCTAGCATATGGGTTAGAGGTTGCAAAATGAATCCTAACCTAGCCAAAGATAGGGCTGGCCAGTTTTTAGACCTGAAAACATTGGGCCTATCTGGTCTGTCCGAATGAGCCAAGGTTAGCCCGCTCGTACACATCGGCCGAGTTTGCTCTAGGGCATATTTGTGGTCCGAAAGAATATTGTCCCTGGTGGAAGTGTCATGTAGAAACTTAAAGGCTGTGCTTAGATATACAGTTAAACTTGATAACTTAATGCTCGATTAATTAATAACCTCGTTTAAATATCTCGGTAAGTTAATAGTTTGAAAATTTATAAAATAATACAAATAATATGTGTGTATATATTAATTTCTTTAATATATAGTACATAAATGATAATCTATGTAGTCTTCTCAAAAAATGACTCATTCTCTTTTGATTCATGTTAGAATTTTGACGCTACTTAATTTCAGCTCTAATCTCTGGTGTGGTTTTCTCATAGTACAACAAAATAAGAATTTATGTCATTGCTGCTTTCAGAGCTTCTTTCCGAGAAGAGAGATCGTTTTTCTTCGCTTCCAATATAGTATCTATTATCTAATCATCAATAAATAACAACATGACTCATTCTCTTTTGGTTCATGTTAGAATTTGACACTACTTAATTTCAGTTCTAATCTCTGGTGTGGTTTTCACCTAGTACAACAAAAAATTGTTCATGATCATCGCTGCTTTTAAAGCTTCTTTTTAAGTAAAGAGTTCTCCTTTCTTTGGTTCCATGATAGTATCTATTATCTCATCAACAATCAATATCGCATAAATTGTATTGTTTTTTACGAATAGTTTGAGAGATTAAATATCGATTTCATAACATTAATTCAACTATTTTATTAGACTTTGCACTTTATGATTGTTTTCAGTATTTTACGATGCATCCAAATTCTCTGAAACTATACCCATTGACCGAAGTTTGTAGTGACGAAAGTAATAATATTTTCATTGCATGAATAATTAAGCAATTATATATTAGAATAAATAATATTTTGATGAATGTCATTAGTTAATATATAAATTAATACATTATTATTTTGTTAAATCACTGAATTTTACAGTCTCAAAACTATTAATTTATAGAGGTTTAACTTCTATTTCAAATTTTCTTTAAGAAATTTTTGTTTAGATTTTCTTATAAATATTTCAAAGGTATATTATTAACTTGGTTTCACTCTTTTCTTCCACCAATCACTTGAATCTATTTTTTAAAATAAATTATTCAATCATCAAGTTATAACATATTGTTGCTGATAAGTCCAAAAAATTGGGTTACCAAATATAGGGGTAACTAACCTCAAAAAGAGATCAGCGACCTGAAATTGCTTCCAAATACGTCACAACGACCTGAAGTCCTTCAACGATCCACTCGGCGACCTCGCTGATCCTGCAAAATAACGCCTCGAACGGGTCGGATTTCATGCCCGTTAAGGCCCTCTGACGCTTAAGTTAATAAGCGAAATCAAATACTCAATCCCTTCACTCAAATCATACAAGATGCAATTATGATATCATAAGTTTAGAATAATGAGATGTATGCTCCTCCTTTTATAGAGACAAGAGAAGTGCCCTCCAAGCCAGGGTTACCTTCTCCTATCATAATTCCATAACGGTCTCAGAATTAGGATTCCTCCCATATAGTAAGTTACCATAAACAATAAACCTCTCATTAAATTAATAAAATAGGCCTGGGCATGTTATTCTTTCCATACAGTCCATCGGGACCCCATAAACCACACACATTAAGCCCACGGGCTTTATCATTCATAAATCCCACAACCGAGCTCAAGTACACAGCCCAAACCATAAGAGTTCACGACCCTATATGAGAACTCATCCCCATACTACAGGTCGCTACTCTACACAAACCAGCTCGCTTACTTCTTAAGGACACAATACAACTCGCCCATCTTCCAGGAGGAACACCCTCTCCTAAAAATGAGGTCGCTTACCACAAATAACCTCATTCATCACACAATACTACGTATGAACATTTTGGTCCGCATCAACTAGTCCCCCATGTTCTAGCTGATTAAGGCACGGTAGGACATGTAAAAACAGAATTACAAGAGCACAACCACTTCAAAAACAATAAGTAAATCATCATTTTACCTTAGCAAACCACACATCAGAATCACACAGCTCAACAAATCGAGCTATAACACTCATCCTTCCATGGTAAATTAAAGAATGTACCTGCGACCTGCCAAAGTACAACTTCACTGAGCTCACTTCTTTTAAAGATAGCACGATCACCTTGCGAGAGACGACCTACGATTCCCCAGAACAAGTTCACAACTATATATATGACGATCTGAAAACACACAACTTTTATCACCGATCTAAAATCACATTCAGACTCAATAATTTCAAAAATGCAATCATAAACAAATCAAACACACAACACGCACAAATCACCTCACCACTCTACATCAATCATCCAACCTGATATACCGAGATATACATCAATCATCCCATAAGAATTTAACACATAAAATCGCGACCTCAAAAAGATCAGCTCGCTGAGCTCACTCATCCTTCAAGAAGACATACCTGCGAGTCCCCAAGTCGAGTCCCTAGACTCCATACTTGACGACCTAAAGCCATAAAGCCTTCCCTCCATGGCCTCAAGTTTTAACTGAGCACAATAATATAAGAAAATACAATCATATGCTTTTAAAAAGTCAAAACACCATAAGCCATTTACTCGACCTAAACAGGTCGATCAAAAAATCATTTCATACCACAAATCATAATCATTTAGCTCGCCAAGACCCCATACCATAATCTATAATAGCCCATCAAAGCCCAATATTGCGTTAACCATAAAGGCACAAAAACCCATAAAACCATAAACCATAAAAACATCATCGACCTAAAATAGATCGGCTAGTAAACCATTGCACCCACAAATCATTATTAATCTACTAAATCATCAGCCCATTCCATATAAACCATCACCAACCTAACAAAAGTGTTAACCCATAACACACTCATAAAATATATGCCGAATCAAACAAAAATCACATCAAATCACACATGACCCGGAAAAACCATTCAGTTCCCCAAGTTCGAATAAAACAGTTAGACAGCACACAATCCAATTGTAACCATATAACAATAACATGAGACTGAAAACTACTCAGTACCCCATGTTTAATTAATGCAAGCAAAACAAAACAACCAAGCCACATCAACTCAATAAAGCTCGCCTATATAATCCCCCAAGTTAATGTAACCAAGTATTTCAAACATGTTAAATTAAATACCAAATAAACCTGACTCGCACATAGGTCGCACGAACTCGTAACCAATCACAATCATATTTCCTACCCTCACAAGACCATGAGATTAAAAAGAATAGTCGAACCATGACTTATACACAATCCAATCAAACAACGTACAGAATGTATTAGCTCGCATAAGAACAGCCATCCACTAAATAATAAAAGAGCATGAGAAAAACACGTAAGTCAAGCATATCACTTCCAATCATAAGTAAAACATCACAACCACTTAAGAATCAAAACAGCTCGCGCAACTTCATTTATTATATATCACAAAAATTTCCCAACATTCAAAACACAAACTCTATGCGGGAGAAGTGCCATCCGGTCCAAAGTTACATTCTCCCACCACAACAATACAACTTCTCATCACAAGAACACAATTTCTCGTCACAACTTCACATCACTAACTCTTGTGCGGGAGAAGTGCCCTCCGGTTCAGAGTTACCTTCTCCCGCCATAAAAACACCACTTTCCACAATCACAAACTTCATCGCCGACCTAATAGAAGCATCAGCCCACAATCCACAAAAACATTCACTAAGGGAGAGGTGCCCTCCGGTCCAGAGTTACCCTCTCCCCCCATCGCCAACCTCATAAAAGCGTTGAGTTTTAACCATCATCGACATAATGAGAGCATCGGAATTGAACCATCGTCGACCTAATGAAAGCGTCGGAATTAAACCACCATCGACCTAATGAGAGCGTCGGACCATTGACCTAATGAGAGCGTCGGAATTAAACCACCATCGACCTAATGAGAGCGTTAGAATTGAACCATCGTCGACCCAATGAAAGCGTCGGAATTAAACCATCGTCGACCTAATGAAAGTATCGGAATTAAACCATCGCCGACCTAATGAAAGCGTCGGGATTAAACCGTCATCGACCTAATGGAAGCGTCAGAATTAAACCATCACCGACCTAATAGAAGCGTCAGAATTAAACCATCATCGACCTAATGAGAGCGTCAGAATTTAAACATAAAACCCATAAAATCTCTGGCCGTTGAGGCTTAAACATATTCATAACCATAAAGCCATACCTCATTCTACATAATGAGGTCTCATGAGACCATAAGGAGGTCGCGGAGACCGTAACGAGGTCGTGAAGACCTTAACATGTTAATTTATACGTATTTTTCATAACTCAGATCATAAAACCATCAATCCATACACCTTTAATTAATACGCCATAAATCCAACATGTGACAAGATCTTAACTATATAAATTGAATCACACACCATAATCCTTTAAATCGTCCCAAATAAATTTTGTCACTTTAAGTGAACCATATTAAATCGCATAAACCAATTATTCCCCCATGCTTAACCACATAAAAATAAATAGGACAGAAAATTGGAAACCGTCCCTTTTATGAAGTTTTAAAAAGCGTACCCGATACGTATATATATTGGTGCCATAGGAAAATTCACCTCTTCTTGAATATCCAACTACGCGACCTTTTTGTTTTTAGGTGGCATAATTCCCCGATCTCCTTTTTATCAATGTCTGGACGCGCGAACTGGTACATGACCTTAAATATTGGCGACCTCTTCGCATTAGGTTACCCATCTCCAAATTACATGTCAGGCATCCCACAAATTAACACTAAGTTAATACGACCTAAACAGGCCCTGCACCCACATTCATTAGCATAATCATAGAAAATATCATTCGAATATAAAAATCATACTCGCGCCAATAAAATTTTAATCAAACATCTTTCAAATCAAAAATCTCCATTTCCCACAACCACAAATATCATATCACCATCGAGCCATATAGGATCAAACAAAACTGACACAAGAATTTCCAGCACACATATTCCAACTTTAAAGATTAAACTGCTTTAATCGGTAATGAATTAGAGAACAAACTATACACCACTGAAAAGCCCTACGAGTCTAGTCTCCAATTCAAAAATCGGATCTCAAAACGGATAATCCAACAGTGAGTTATGACCATTTTATTGAAGTGTGGCAGTGCAAAATTTTCATACGGGAATTTGAAAAGATGCACAACTCTTAGTGTGTTCATAACCATAGAGAATCAAAATAAGTCCTCCTCAACCAAATGTTAAACCACATGCATATCCCCACAAATAAAATCACATAAATCTAATTAGCACTCTCCACGCATGATTAATATCCCATCATTCATTCTATCAAAACCATGAAAGAATTTCAAAACCAAATCTATCCAACCCCATGGATAATTAATATTTTATATAATCACATAAACCATACGTTTATCTCTATTAAATAAAATAAACCATAAGTCTATCCTCATGCAAACACATCTAAAACAGAATAAATACTTATCTCGATTTTTGATAATTTTGTGGCGTTTGATTCATACGTGACCTCCTCACCTCAGTTTTCGGGACGCAAAATCAACCCTCGAAACCAACATCAATACAAAATCCCATACAATAACAATAATCCATATAAATAAATTAAACCATCTAAATCAACTGATATTAGACCAAATAATTATAGAAGAATTAGAGCCCCATCCTTATCCCTAATCTGCCGACCTATTTACCCCATATCAAGATTGATTAGTGGCTTTTCATCTTTTCATCTCGCATTACTTTCCGTGTACATATGCAAGGCTAAATTTGATAAATTCTTTAAAGCTCCAGCTTATAACCATTAACAGCATGCGACAATACTAATAATAAATATAAATATACCCATTAACCTTATCCTGCAAATAATGCCATAATCTATCAAATCCCATAACAATCAGCCTGCAGTCTCGCTCTAAAATATATTATTATGATAAGCACACAATGCACATCTCTAATTAACCCACTTTCCTGGTAAATAATAAGAATCATCAAACTCATACAAAGTCAACCCATCGGACGAAATCAATCAAGAGGTTCTATGAATCACATATATAAACACTATCATACGCCATTATATATAAAGAGAAATCAACATCCAAATCTCATGCGAAAATAAGTTATGGGATCAAACATCTATTATCAATAAAAGTACACCAACTTTATATATATTAAACCCCAAATAACAGTAACACAGAAAAGGTAACTCCCTCAATATAAAACCAAATAATCAATATCACATATCAAATAGTCCATATCACATGTCTCTAGAATTAAGCAGATGATATCTCAACAAGCAATAACCATTACTCCAAAAAATTTATTACAAATACTCCACAACGGGCGCGTGATGGAGCAAATCCATAAATCTCATCATGACAAAACTTAGAAAAATATTTTTTGTGCAAATAACCCATGTGAGAATTTGTGGCTTGTATGAAATTATTTGAACCATTGTAATTATAATCTCTTCCATACAATTTGTTATTCAAAATTCTTAATTAACACATAATATATCATCTCTACTCTATCTTACCAATTCCAATAAACCTCCCGATATACCAACAATTGGACAAAATAACTTGATACTCACAAGTACAGTACACATGTAATTTTTTAAACCAACACATATCCACATATCCCATTAAGATATTCAATTAAGCCATAAAGAACCACCTAATTAGATGCCAATTCTCGATAATAAATCAAATAATCCGATTTACCACAACTAACCATATAGATCATATAATCATACCATACCATCATCCTTAAATGTATATAGAAGAAAATAAATACTTATCTCAATTCTTGTTGCGTTCGGTTGATACGCGACCTCATTGTCTTAGACTCCGAGCAACAAAATAAATCGACCTTGAATATTTGGACACGCGACCTCATCGCGTTTGTTTGCGTTGACCATTCCTGGGTTAAGCCCAGGCAACACATAGAGTAACCCTCAAAAACCAATATTAATACAAGCTCAACAAATAGACCTTACTCAGTCCGTTAGTATATGATCATAAAAACAATCAATAAATAAAACGCAAGCATCACAACCCTTACTCGCGCTCACAAATCTTCAAAACCTGATCTCCACCACTATTCATATTTGACCACTATATATCGTAAATATTATACTCAAAATTCAACTTCATCCAACAACTAAATTGTGCATAACTTAATTTTCAAAAGAAGGTAGACAAATAATTTTCGGGAAACAGGATCAGCCCTATTCAAAATTCATTATAAAAATTTTCTGAACTCAAACTCAAATCTTCACCGTTCAAATTGAACTTCAATATGTTTAGAATAATATATAATATTTTTGTCTTCATCCAACGGTTATATTATGCACAATCGTATTTTGAAAAATGTTGCGCAGAATTTTCTGAAAATAAAGTCTGCTTCATTCGAAAATCTATATATATTTCCTCACACCTCAATATCTGATCTCCACCGTTAAAAACGAAATTCAAAAGGTCCTTTAGGTTGTGTAAAAACTTTAACACGATCAAACGGTTGAAACACTAGAAAAGAATTTTTCAAATTTATTGCGTAGTCAGATTTTATGCTTACGAAAATTGTGTACCTCATGTCTTTCGCTCAAGGACTCGATGTCCCTCTTTCCCACAGACGACGCCAATTTGATAAGTCCAAAAAGTTGGGTTACCAAATATAGGGGGTACTAACCTCAAAAAGAGATCAGCGACCAGAAATTGCTTCCAAATACGTCACAACGACCTGAAAGCCTTCAACGATCCACTCGGCGACCTCGCTGATCCTGCAAAATAACGCCTCGAACGGGTCGGATTTCGAGCCCATTAAGGCCCTCCGACGCTTAAGTTAATAAGCGAAATCAAATACTCAATCCCTTCACTCAAATCATTAAAGATGCAATTATGATATCATAAGTTTAGAATAATGAGAGGTATGCTCCTCCTTTTATAGAGACAAGAGAAGTGCCCTCCAAGCCAGGGTTACCTTCTCCTACCATAATTCCATAACGGTCTCAGAATTAGGACTCCTCCCATATAGTAAGTTCCCATAAACAATAAACCTCTCATTAAATTAATAAAATAGGTCTGGGCCTGTTATTCTTTCCATACAGTCCATCGGGACCCCATAAACCACATACATTAAGCCCATGGGTTTTATCATTCATAAATCCCACAACCGAGCTCAAGTACACAGCCCAAACCATAAGAGATCACGACCCTATATGAGAACTCATCCCCATACTACCGGTCGCTACTCTACACAAACCAGCTCGCTCACTTCTTAAGGACACAATACAGCTCGCCCACTTCTTAAGGACACAATACAACCCGCCCATCTTCCAGGAGGAACACCCTCTCCTAGAAATGAGGTCGCTTACCAAAAATAACCTCATTCATCACACAATACGATAAACTACTATAGCAGGTAAATAATTACAACAAATAACCTCATTCATCACACAATACTACGTATGGTGCACACTATCAATACTCGTGACATGTCAAAAAGGTGGATAAACTGCTATAGCAGGTAAATAATTACAGTTCTCAAAAGAATGAAAGGAGTCCGTTTATCTCTAACCTTCTTCCTTAAATATTTTTCTTGTCTTGTACATTTCAGAATCCGCAACAATTTCTGTATTTCTTCCCATCAAAGGCCTTCTATATTCACGCTCAGAGGAAGAGCATGGCCAAATAAAATTTCACATCACATGATGATTGTCTGGTTTTTGTTTGTTTGTTTTAGGAATTGAAATTGAAGAAAACCGTTTCTCTGAAGCTTCGCAATCGTCATTGTAATCGGGAAATGAATTGCGCCACGGTGCTGGAGGAGTTCAAATGCCCGATTTCGAAGGAACTGATGACTTGATTATCGCCACCGGACTGGTTTATTAATTTTATTTTATTTTTTCATTCTGAGTTTTTTTTTTTTGTGTTTGTGTGTATGTGTTTCTAAAAAATGTGAGTTGGGTTTGGTTGGAAATATGAGAATTTTATCTGAGGATATGGAATCGTGGGTGGTTTGTGGAAATAGTTAAACCTAATCGACCTGACTAACATGAGCTTAATTAAAAAGTTACAATAAGTTTCCAGCAATTTTCAAAATTTTGTGTTCACATGAAGTCTTTGTTCATTTTACCCTTTCTACTCTCTTTTTTTGGGGCCAAAACTGACCTTGAATTCTCTGTTCAACAAATTCATGAAAGGAATTATTGCATGAAAAATACACACCCAAGGTTCGTGTTTATTAAAAAAAAAAAAAAAAACTCCATAGGTTTTTCGAAACTAAAAAAAAAAAGTTTGCTTACGTGTTACACTTTACATATAAACATGTAAAACACCTGTCTTAAATAGGGATGGCAATGGGGTGGGGCGGGGCGGGTAGTTGGATACCCAAACCTGGCCCGTGTGTTTGCCCCAGAGACTCGACCTGGCCCGTGCCCCGCCACGGGTCCAAGAATCGCGCTCCGCGCCCTGCCCCGTCTACTTTTTTAAAAAGAAATTGCAACTACTATTCTTTATATATATATATATATAATTATTAAACGGGGCAGGTCGGGGTAGGGCGGGTCAACAGTGATGCCCAGACACGCCCCGTTCCATCAGCGGGTCGGGTCTGACCTGCCCCATTCTAGGAACGGGTTGGGTCTGCCCCGCCCCAAAAGCCTCGGGTCAGGCCGAGTTGGGTCCAGACCAAATTGCCATCCCTAGTCTTACACTTATAAAACTATAATAGTTAGCCCCTTACATTTTGGAGGTAATTAATGATCAAACCTCACGGGGTTTTCTAATTTTAAAAAACCCAAATCAAAATAACTAATCTTCCTTGGGGAGAAAAAAGAAGGCCTTACCTCAAAGAAACCTACTACAATGCCCGAGGAAAATGCTTTTTCCGTAGATATCGAGAAGCTACTTGAAGCACCAATGCCGTGGATAGGCATGTACGTCGCTTTAGCCTCTCTAATCTACGCACTCGCAATGGCATCCGACACATTCCACGGGTTCTGAAGCAAGAAATACGGGTTCCTAAGCGAAATCTTCTCCCTCAACGCCATGTCCTTAACACTACTCGCTGTATCCATGAAGCTCTCGGTCGATCTCACCACTCGGATGTACGCCATTACAGACCGCCTCATAAATGTATCCACCCTCGCGTTCATGTCCACCGCCATGGGGAATTTCATGACATGTTTGGGATTGATGGACAACGACAAAAACACCCTGATGAACACGACCACCTTAGTCGTGCTCGTGATCGCCGTCGTCATAAACATCTTCGGCCAAATCATCCAAATGCGTGGGTTTCTCGGGGGTAGAAAAATGTTATCCAAGGAGATTATAGCTGTCATTCTCATGCTCTCTCGTTCGTCATGGTGGCCTCCCCGGCTATAATGGTACCGACGACGAAAATGTACTTGGAGTCGAATACTGAAAATAGCTTCGGACGAATACTTATTGGAATTCGAGGAGGGAGATTGTACATTCGAGAAATTTAGACGAATGATTCATAAATATTGGGTGATGGCCAAGACGAGTATTCCCCATTTCTTGATCACACATTCCGTAACATGCACGGCTTCGGGTTTTATTTGCCTGCTGATTACTATCATTTCGCTACAAGCCGATATCCGACTTGTGAAGGAGTACAAGAATATCGATATGATGGCTTCCAAATATGGGTGTTTTGGTGAAATGGATCGTTCTATCTTAGTCTATAGGGGTGGTTGTTTGGATTTCTGATGTTTCGCGGTGATAAAGCTCAAATGCTCCGAGAACGACAAAAGGAGCTTTAGCTAAGAATTCGGAATCGAATCTTACTAGACATAGAGTTTGGTGGAGTGGAAACAGAGCTCTACCTCTGCAGATCAAAAACCATAAGTGGAGGAAAATTCTCCAAAATGCGAAATGACTAATTCTGAGTCGTATTATTCAAATTCAGATTTCGATCGTTCTTCATAGCAAAGGAGTACGGTTTATATCGCTTGCAATTATGATCTTCTCATATTTCTAATGCATTAGAAGGTTCCACTCCAACACATCTTGTGTTCATGGGATTTTGGAATCGCTTGCAATTCTGATCTTCTCATATTTCTCATATTTCTAATGCATTAGAAGGTTCCACTCCAACACATCTTGTGTTCATAGCAAGGTGAAGGATTTTTTTGATGGAAAATCCTATTAAGTGGTCGGTCAAGATCGTAGCTGCTAACTCGATGTACTTTGTTGGAGGATTCTGATAGTGTACGAAGGCGACTATCTCATAGCGAACGAGGGGCTATTCGAGCAGTTGTACAACATGACTGCGAATATACTAGGAGCATGCTTTACAAATTTAATGCGTGTTATAATCAAGAAGTGTCAACGCAAAGTGAGAAAGGAGAAGGATACAGTTGTAACTCAGGTGGATGTGCTCTTGGGTAAGACTGAAGAAATTCTTCGGATCCTTAACCAACACAGGGCGGCGAGGTTGGATCCTGATGCAACGGGATTTATCAAAAAATGGTGTAACTTAATAAAAAGGAAAGTTTAGATATATTTATAACAAAAGTATATTTTTTCATGTCCTCACAAAGTTAGCATCTCAATTCCCAATATTATTATTGATTAGTAACAGAGTGCAGCAACAAGCACATGAAATAATTGTTTGGGTGTAATGGCGTAGCCAAGACGTTCACATGCACTGTGATAAAAGACAAAAGCCCTCTTCATGTGCATGGAAAAGAAGGTGTTGATCAGCAGCAGACAAACAACTCCAAGAAGAAGACGAATCCAGCTCATCCCATGCACAAACCAGTAACCATGCACCTGCTGTAGAGAATCAAGATGCAAACAACTAGAAAGGACATTAGTTGGCAATTTGATCTATAGGAACGGATGTTTGACAGCTGGACCATCTAGATTATTCTATGCTTTGTATAAATAAGTGTATTGTGATGCTTTAAATTATTCAATGAAAATTATTCAGCTTTTCTGGTTCATTTCCTAACCCTAGCAAGATGTTTAGCCGCTTTCCCCATGTTCAGTTTATTTTTCCTTTTATGGTACCAGAGCACATGGTTTCTCTTTTTCAATAAAAAGATTCAGCCTTTATTAACTCTCATCTGTCGTTTTCATGGCTGAAGCTCCTACAATTAATGTCTTGGAGTCTATGGTTCAACTGCAAACACAACTTGTCACCATTAAACTAAATGACAACAATGACTTATTATGGGAGCAAAAAATTCTGACTGCTCTCAGAGGCCATGGGCTAGAGGGATGCATCACAGGAGATAGTGTGGTCCCAAAAATATTAATTGTCGGTCAAAATGGTGAAACACCAAGAATGAATCCAGCATATATCAACTGGCTCAAACAAGACCAGCTCATTGCCTCTTGGCTTCTGTCTTCACTTTCAGAAAACCTGCTTGTTACTACTGTTGGTTTATGGAGTGCTAAACAAATATGGGACACCCTAAAAGGAGCTTTTGCCACACAGAGTTCTGCTAAGGTTATGCAGTTGAAGCTCCAGCTTCAAGCCTTGAAGAAAGGAAATCTCTCCATCAGGGATTATTTCAATAAAGTCAAATCCATCTGTGATATGATTTCCATTGTTGATGAAGGAATTAAGGAGATAGATCAAGTGTTGCATCTTCTTACTGGATTGGGACCAGAATATGATCCAGTCATTGTTTCCTTGACCACAAGATCTAATGCTTGCAGCCTCATGGAGGCCTATGCAGCTTTGCTGTCCTATGAGAGTCGTATTGAAGGAATTGAGAACAACAACCACTCAGTTGGATCTGATAACTCTCAATTTTCTGTCAACT
Source organism: Phtheirospermum japonicum (assembly GCA_014905375.1). NCBI lineage: Eukaryota > Viridiplantae > Streptophyta > Magnoliopsida > Lamiales > Orobanchaceae > Phtheirospermum > Phtheirospermum japonicum. The sequence continues at coordinate 88,365 of BMAC01001028.1, read as the reverse complement.
TAGTCACTCAGTCTCGAGGAAACAGAAAGGAGCTATAATAATCCAGGCACTAGAGGCAGAAACAGCTCAGCTAAAAGAAGAGGCTCTTATTCAAGAGGAGCTGGGAATGGTTCAAGAGGAAGAGGAGGAAGGTTTTCTGGAAATATTAGGCCTAAATGCCAGATTTATGGCTACAACAACCACACTGCTGAAAAATGCTACTACAGATTTAATATGAACTATTCACCTACTCCTTACAGCACCAATAATGAGTCAAGGACCAATGCCTCTCCCTCAGCTCATATAGCTAGTTTTGGAACCAATGGATCAGAATGCAGCCAAGATAGCCTTTGGTTTCCAGGTTCAGGAGCTACAAACCACCTTACCTACGATTTTGCCAATTTGAACATGGCTTCAGATTATCAAGGGAATGATAGAGTTCAAACATCCAATGGAGCAGGTATGAACATTGCTTATGTTGGTTCTTCTATGGTAAAATCCCCCTCTCAAACACTACAAAAGAAAAAGCAGATTTTCGAGGGGTTTTTCCCTCGATTTTGAGGACCGAGGGATAAAATCCCTCGGAAAAACCCTCCTTAGAAAATTTTTCCAAGGGAAATACGACCTCGGAATTTTTAATCCGAGGGAATTCCGAGGGAAACATTCCCTCGAAAAAATCTCCTCGCAACCCTCAAAAAACCTGAGGGAAAACCGAGGGTACGTGCCCTCGGTTTTTTTGAGGGTACCGATGGAATGTTTCCCTCGGAAAATCGAGGGGAGAATTCCCTCGTAATACCGAGGGAATAAATTCCCTCGGAAAACCGAGGGCTGTTTTTTCCCTCGGAATACCGAGGGTAAAATACCCCCTCGGTTTTTTGAAATTTCCGAGGGGTTTTCCACTCGGTTTTTATTTTTTTTAATAATTTTTTTTGATTTTTCCGAGGGATTGTCCCCTCGATTTTAATTTTTTTTAATAATTTTTAATTTTAATTCCTGTTCAATTATCAAAATTCCCAAAAATTTGAAAAAAATCATTAATGAAAAGACAAATAAATAAACCAATTATTATAAAAATATTTGAAAATTTAAGAATTATTACATGCGTTCGACACAGTAACAAAGTTTATATGAAAATCAAACTGTCCTATGGATGCTGGAGACGAGCATACATTTCAGCCATCTTGGCATCCATCCGCGCCTGAAATTCCTCCTGCTGTCGGCGCTGCTCCTTTCTCTCCTCCGCACGTCGTCGCTCAGACTTGGCGTATTGCTACTGCATCGAATCGATCTCCACCCTCTGAGCCTGGACCTGCGCCTCGAGCTCTCTGATGTGGATGCTATCAGCCTGGGAGGAGGTGGAAGAAGAGCGGCCCTTGAATAAACCCTTCGTAGCAGCCAGCACCTTCCCATACGCGCCGGTGCCGTAATGCCGCCCCTTGCTCGATCCGACGACACCGAGGAAAACCCGGTCCTGGTCAACCTCGCTACTCCCCTTCTAGGAAGACGCACATTCCTGTTCCAGGGTCAGCTATCGCTCGTACTCCTCCTGAAATACAACTCGTTATTAAAATTCTACGTTAAAATCAAAGAATAAGTTAAAAATAAGAAAGAGACTCACAATAATATTACTAGATCTCGTATCGATCCACGTGCCTTCTTTCTTTTGGTGCGTACGTACAAAAAGATCGTAGCACTTAGCCGGCTCACCCGTTTCCCGCTCCTGTATCCAAATAGAATTTTCAAATAATTAACATTAAAATTAAACAAATAAATATTATATTATTATATTCTAAAATTAATTACAATATCTAAAGCATAATCGATACTAGATCTAGCCCCTCCCCTATGTTTCAACATCCCAGTACCCGGCCCAGTAGGCTCGCTCCTCCTGTTCCGGCTGCACTGCTCGAATTTCTTCTTGTTCTCGGGCTTATCCCACTCAACCTTCCAAGCCCTAGTTGAAATGCATGATATATAAGATACGATATAAATGATATGTTATGAATAAAAAATTCTAATTTAATAAGAAAACATATAACCGAATCATTTACCTATAGACCTCCCCAAGGAGGCAGTCCGGCAGCTTACCACCATAGGAGGCAATATGCCGCTTATACTCGTTAAGCTGCCTCCCGTAAATCTCCCCGATCATTGGAAAAAATACAGTATGTATCTGCTGATCACTATACTCATCCGGTCCCAATAACAAACCTTCTGCAATATAAAATAATAATTACAATTCAATTGATACATATGATTGTGTATTTACGGTAAATATTAACAAATTTGGACATAAAATAATAATTAACTTAAACATCTCCCACCAGAACTCCTTAGTCTCCCGAGGGACCGCCTTATAGCACCACCCGGCGGGATGAAGATCCTTCTCAAAGATCCCCCGAAGTATAGTGGACACCTTGCACTGTATGCTGTGCAGCATGTATTCAATTGTGTTTTTATTTTGTTACGAATAAAATTTAATCATAATGATAATTAAAATATTAAAACAACTGATTTACTTACTTCTTCCCTCCAATATAAACCTGAGGGATACCCCTCTTCGGTGGGACCAACTGCCGTCGTGACGGGGGCTGTGATGTACCCACGTCGGACGGGGTCTGTGATGGTGTATGCGTTCGGCGTCGGGGTCTGCGTCGGTGTCTGCGCTGAATGATCAAAATCGAGACCCATGTAGTCGGTGTCGAAATCAGCTAAACGATTAGCCGAAGGAGTATCTGATCGACCCACGCTACCGAAAACTCGAGACAACGGCATCTGATAAAATTATTAGATAATAATACGAGTATTTTACAAAACACGAGTATATAACATATGCCAAACATATTAATAAATCCAAATTAAAGAAAATAGTTATATAAAAAAGTGTGTTTTACAATAAGAACAAATTACATATATCTCAACCAAACTAATCACTTTCACTATTAAAGGTATCACCAAACTCATCTTCATCCGTATCTTGATCTGTATCTTGATCGGTAAGTAACTGTTCTTCTGTATCATCATTTGTCTCATTATTACCAAGTTCCTCCACGTAATCATTGAGGTCGTGCAACTGAAAATCAACATCGTCGAGTTGAATCAGACTGCGTGTATCTATAGCTTCCTCTTGAAATGATTCTTCTGGTAGTGGCTCGATAAACTCAACATTTGATCTCGCCTTGATTTTACACGTTGCCCACCAGTCCAATTTATCTCGTCTCAAACTTGGGTATGCACAATAGTATACTTGTGCAGCTTGGGAAGCAAGTACAAAAGGTTCATATCGATTGAACCTACGCTTATGATTGATATCGACAATCTTATAATTTGGATGGACTTTTGTGCCTGCAGTAGTTGGAACAAACCATTCACAATTGAACAATAGTGTATTTTTTTCCGTTCGGCCGGTGTATTCGAGCTGCACAATTTCTATGAGACGACCGTAATAATCATATTCGGTTGCCCCAATAGTTGACCCTTTAATACATACTCCACTGTTCGATGTTGCTTTGTTAGATCCGTGCTCCAATGTGTGAAATCTATAACCATTTATCTTACATCCGGTATATGTTTTCACACATCTTGATGGACCCTCAACTAGACTCCTAATGTTCTCGTCGATCACATTGTTCGAACGATCTCTAGCCTATGACATTGACAAATTATTTTTAATTTTGGAAATATATTATATAAATAGATACCATAATTATATGATATGCATCTCGTTATCAAACATCTTACATAATGTTTGAACCAATTGGTAAATTCATTTTCTAATTGTTCGTTGATCCTATCATCATTAATGTTTGGGTGGAGACGTTGAATGCTCTTCGTATAGATACTACATATAATGTTACACAATTGAGGAAAAAAGTATTAGTACATTTATATATATGTATAAACTGACATTATAAATTGGAATGAGTATTCATACCTAACATATTCTTCGACCTCCACACAATTTAGCAACACGTGTATCCTTGCGGCGTTGTATTCTTTTTCGCTTAGAAATCCTTTTCCCTTTGTACCAAATGTCTCTCCACATTTATTAAACACCGAGGGAATTTCATCACCATCATCCACACAATTCTGACCGTCGTCATTTCTAGGCAAATTTGTTCTTTTAGTTGAAACGTGATCTTCAAAATAGTACGAACTAAAATTTGATGACTCGACGACTAGATATGCGTTTGCTATCGACCCTTCAACACTCGTCTTATTTTTCATGCTGTTCTTTAGTTTGCGAAGATACCTCTCGAACGGGTACATCCATCTATACTGTACTGGGCCAACAATTCTCGCTTCATACACAAGATGAACGGGCAGATGCTCCATCGAGACAAAAAAACTTGGAGGGAAGATCAGTTCCAGTTGGCACAATATTAACTGAATTTCACGCTCAAGTCGACTCATATCTTCGATGCGAATGACTGTTGATGTGAGATCCTTGAAAAACAAACTCAATTTGGTTAGAGCCTTCCACACGTTCGGAGGAAGCAGTTCACGAAAGGTTATTGGTATCAACCTCTGCATGAATACATGACAATCATGAATCTTCATCCCAATCAATATAGATTCCTTATTGTCGACGCAACGCCCCAAATTTGATGCGTACTCATCTGGAAATCGAAGAGATTTCACCCAATCGCAAACGGCAGCTTCCGATGGATTATCAAGTGTGTAACAGGCTTTAGGACATTTTCCTGACCAATCTGGCGCCAACTCTGGGCGATTACAATACTCATTTAACTCTTCCCTAGATTTATGCGTGTCCTTGGTCTTCCCTTTGATATTCATCACCATATTGAAAACATTGTCAAACACATTCTTTTCGATGTGCATAACATCTAAATTGTGACGAATTAGATTTGTCCTCCAATATGGCAGATCCCAGAAAATACTTCCCACGTTAACGAGTGCTGCATCCAGTTCAGTGACTTTCAGAAGCCCCAATCTTTCTATTTCTGACAAAACTTCTATCCCTGAGCGCACTTCCGGCGGTGGAGTCTCGACAGATCTTCTTTTTCGAAATCGTCGTTTATCTTTTCAAAAACGGTGATAATGCTCAAGGAATTTTTGGTGATTGTCGAACCACAATTGCTTACCACTGCACTTAAGAGTGAAGACGTCTGACCGTTCCATAAAGTAAGAAAAAGCTTTTTGACCGGCCGTACTCCATCTGAACAACATAGAATACGCAGGGAAATCGCCGATTGTCCAGATAAGGGCTGCTCGCAATTGAAAATCTTGTTTCTTAGATATATCGTACGAGGGAGCCCCAACCGTCCACAACTGATTCAATTCAGCGATTAGGGGTTGCAGAAACACATCACATTTGTCTTTTGGATTCTTTAGCCCTGGTACAAGAACGCTCAGGAACATGAACTGTTCTTTCATGCACATCCAAGGGGGCAAGTTGTAGGGTGTGACTATGACCGACCACGATGAGTATTGTGCTCCAAAGCTTTCAAATGGTTGAAAACCATCTGTACAAAGACCCAATCTCACGTTTCGACTTTAAGCCGCAAAACTTGGATTAGTCTCGTTGAAATGTTTCCAAGCTTCTGAGTCGGATGGGTGGCGCATAACATTATCTTCAACCACGTGTTCAGCATGCCATATCATATCTTTCGTTGTGGCATTAGATGCGTACAACCTCTGCAGACGAGGAGTTAATGGGAAATAGTACATCTTCTTGTACGCGACACGAGCCTTTTGTCATTTTGTTTTTCTGTGAGGAACAGGTTTAAACCGAGGTTCATTGAAGAATTTGTAACATGTCAAATTAGAATCGTCTCTCCAGTAGATCATACAATTATTCTTGCAGCAGTCTATCTTCTCGACCGGTAAGCTTATACCCCTTAACAACTTCTTACTGTTGTAGAAGTTATCGGGTACGAGATTGTCTTTCGATACTATCTCCTTGATTAACTCACTCAATTGATCATAACACTTTTGAGACATGTGATTCTCTGATTTCAAATTCATGAGACGGGAAACTAATGACAACTGAGTATRTDYYTYGCACCCCGGATACAATGGCTGATTTCCAGCTTTCAACATGTCTTAAAATTTTTGAGCCTCAGCGTTCGGCGACTCTTCCATATCGGCCACCACGTCGAAATCAGGACAAGCTGCATCTTTAACCATATTAATGTACGCGTTTGATGACTCTTCAGAAGAGATGTAAGAGGGTCCTCCAGCATGAAAATCGTGATGGCATCCAGAGGTGGCGAGCCGGGTTTCTCCATGGTAAATCCATCTATAGTAATTCGGCACGAATCCGTGTTTCACCAGGTGGTACTTAATCTCATCGACGTCCAGGTAGATTCTATTTCTGCATCTGCTACGATTACAAGGACATTTCAGTCTCTGTCCGTCCCTTCTCTTTTTTTTCCGTCTTTCTTTTCTCTCTTTCTCTTCTTCTTTCTTTCTTTATGTTCACTGCACAAATGAACAGCAGGAGGCGCCCGCCTGTTAAATTAGGGCAACCATTCCGAGGGCATTCAGACCCTTGGAAAACCGAGGGAATTAATACCCCTCGGTTCTTAACTATTTTTTTATTTTTTACTTAAAAAATCCGAGGGAACATAAAATCCCTCGGAAACAGAGGGGATAGTGATTCCCTCGGTTTCAAACCGAGGGATTTGATGTTCCCTCGGTTCTTAACTATTTTTTTTAATTTCTTTAATAAAAAACCCGAGGGAATATCAAATCCCTCGGTATGAAACTGAGGGAATAGTGATTCCCTTGATTTCAAGCCGAGGGATTTTATATTCCCTCGGCTTTTACCATTTCTTTTAATTTAGAAAATCTCGAAGAAAATAGAAAAAAATAGAAACAAATAATAAAAAATAGGGTTTGTTTCCGGGACGCCGAGGCGCACCCCTCCCCGCCCCGGTCGTAATTTCTTGGGTTTTTTTTCTTTCTATTTTTCACTATTTTTTCAATTTTTTCGAGTTTTTTTTT
>BMAC01001028.1:64088-80718 GCA_014905375.1 Phtheirospermum japonicum | reverse complement strand
GGGGTGCGCCTTGGCGTCGATCGTTTAGTAGGCATTTTTTAATTTTTTTTTTCTATTTTAGATGATCCCCGCCCCGGCCGTGAAATGATGGGATTCGTTTCTATTTTTTTACTAATTTTCCTATTGTTTCGAGTTTTTTTCCATTTTTTTATTTAAAATCGGAAAAAAATAGAAAATGCATCCTAAACGATCGACGCCCAACCCCGTGATTCCACGATGCCGAGATGAACCCCTCGCCCCCTCGACGAAATCACAACGCTTCGTCGCTTCGCGTTTCCAACCGAAGGAGTTTATCGATCGATCGTATCTTGTTGTTGGTCGAATCCCACGACACGTTTGGATACGCACATGCTCGTTGGTATTTTTCGATCAAAATTGGGTCAAAATCACCCAACGTGCCTAAGATGATAGGATTGGTTTCATTTTTACAATTTTTCTATTTTTTTTGATTTTTTTAAATTTAAACATTTTCGAGGGAATCTATATTCCCTCGTTTTTTGTTGAATTTTTTTCAATTTTTTTAAAATACCGAGGGTTTATTTTTCCCTCGATTTTAAACCGAGGGAAGGCTTAGTCCCTCGGTTTGAGACCAATGGAATGTGGATTCCCTCGGTTTTTTGTAATTTTTAAAAAATAAAAATAATAAAATTCCGAGGGATATTTATTTCCCTTGGATTTTCTGAGGGCTTTGTACCCTCGGAAAATATTCTCTCGGAAATTTTTCGGTTTTTCCTTCGGTAATTATGGCGTGAAATAGTGGCTCCGTATTTTCGAGGGATATTCCGAGGGAATATTTTCCCTTCGGAAAAAACCGAGGGAATTTGTAGTCCCTCGGTTTTTCCCTCGAAAATTTCCGAGGGAAAACACTTCCCTAGGTTTTTCCCTCAGAAAACTGCTGTTTCTTTGTAGTGAAACCAACTCATCCACCTTTGTATTGAATAATCTCTTGCATGTTCCTGATATAACCAGAAATCTCGTAAGTGTAGCTAAATTTGCTCAAGGTAACCAAGTGTTCTTTGAATTTCATCCCTTTGTTTGCATTGTGAAGGATCTAGCAACAAGGGAAACACTACTCCAAGGGAATCTTAGAGATGGTCTCTACAACTTTCACCTTCAGTAGCACACTCAAGCACCTCACACCAGTCCACAATCTAATCCACAACTGCATCAACCTTCTGTTTTTTCAGCTAGAATAACCAAGGGTCTAGACTTAGCCATTTGGCACTCTAGGATGGGTCACCCCTCTATTGATTTTGTTAAGAGGGCACTAAAACATTGTAATGTTCCCTTTGTTGATAATAAAGTTGAATCACTATGTTCTGCATGTCTTGAAGCCAAAGCTCACAAACTGCCCTTTTCTGACAGTGTTACTAATTATGATTATGCTTTTGACCTTGTGCATAGTGATCTTTGGGGACCTTCTCACATTCTTTCTCATTCAGGATTTAAATACTATGTGAGTTTTATTGATCACTTTACACGATTCTCTTGGTTTTACCTTTTGAAACAAAAATCAGACACTAAGTCAGCCTTTTTGCACTTTGAGGCACTTGTTGAAAATCAGTTTAATTTCTAAATCAAGACCTTACAGACTGATGGTGCGGTGGGGGGGTGGGGGTGGGTGGGATTTCTTGCCTTAAGACCTATACTTGCTCAGTGTGGGATTCAACATAGAGTATCTTGCCCATACACACCACAACAGAATGGCTTAGCTGAAAGAAAGAATAAGAAAATAGTAGAAGTTGGTCTCTCTCTCATTTCTCAATCCAAAATTCCACTTATTTACTGGGATGAGGCTTTTACTAGTGCAGTGCTTCTCATTAAAAGATTGCCTAGTAAGATTTTGCAGTTTAATACTCTTTTAGAAGCCTTGACAAGGCACAAGCCTGATTACCATCTTTTCAGAACCTTTGGCTGCCTTTGTTACCCCCTACTTAGACCTTATAATGATCACAAGCTTCAACCAAGGAGCTTACCTTCAGTGTTTCTAGGTTATAGTCCATACCACAAGGGCTACAAGGTTTTGCTTCCTTCAAAGAAAATAATAGTTACAAGACATGTGCTTTTTGAAGAATCAACCTTTCCTTATCACAAAAGCAATCCCACCAATTCCCATGATTCTATTCACACTGTTCCCCTGGCTCCTTTACTCACTCTATCAGATTCCTCTCCTGCATCAGCTCACACCTCTCCATCTCATACACCATCATATCACTCATCTATTAGGAACACATCACCCAAAACCTTACATCCTCATCATCATCCATTCCAGGGGCACTATTACTATAGATTTACCAATTGAGAATGTTCATTCTGTTTCTCTTCCAGATATAGCTGATGTTTCTACTCAGAATGCAGGTACAACTTCTAATCAGGTTGTAGGTACACATCATATGATCAAAGACTGGGATCGACAAGCCTAAGGTCCTACTTGTTGCAACTTTTGAAGAATCTGAACCTCAGCATGCTCATGATGCCTTGAATATACCAACTTGGAAAAAGGCCATGCAGGATGAATTTCAGGCCATAATCAAGAACAAAACATGGAGCTTGGTTCCTGCTCCACACAATAGAAAAGTAATAGGCTGTAAATGGGTGTTTAAGCTTAAAGGGGATCCTAATGGTGCTATCATCAGACACAAAGCCAGGCTTGTTGATATAATCAGGATCCAGGCTGGGATTACACTGAGACTTTTGGTTCTGTTATTAACCAGGAACTATTAGAGTCATTCTATCTATTGCATTGACAATTGCTGGACTTTCAGGCAGATTGATGAGACAATGCCTTCCTCAATGGCAACATTGACAATGATATCTACATGGAACAACCTATTGGTTTTGAACAATTCTCAAATCCTCCATTGGTATGCAAACTGCACAAATCTTTATATGGCCTCAAGCAAGCCTCCAGAGCCTGGTCCAGTAGATTTGGTGAAGTTCTAATTGAGCTAGACTTTGTTGTTTCCCAGGCTAATACATCCCTGTACATCAAACACTCATCTACTTCCTGTCTCTTGGTTATGGCTTATGTTGATGATATAATCATCACAGGGAGTCACAGCAAGGCTATTGATCAGCTGGTTCTACAGTTTAAATCCTACTTTTCCGTTAAGGACCTTGGTCCCCTCAATTTCTTTCTTGGAACTCAAGTATCTCACACTGCAAATGGACTTTTTCTCAACCGAAAACAATATGCTATTGACATACTTCATATGGCTGGAATGAAGGGGGCAAAGGGTCTTTCCATTCTAATGGTTTCTCATCCACCCCTATCAAAGTATTGTGGACAACCTCTTCAGGATGGATATCAATACAGGAAGATAGTTGGAGCACTTCAACATCTCACCTTGACTAGGCCTGATATTTGTTATGCAGTTAATAAAGTGAGCCAGTTTATGCAATCCTCTCTTGATTTGCATTGGAAAGCATTAAAGAGAATATTGAGATACATTGCAGCAACAATGGATTATGGGCTGAAATTAACAAGATGCAACAACTTCAGAATCACATCATTCTCAGATGTAGACTGGGCCTCTGACGTGGATGATAGGAGGTCAACTTCAGGCCTTTGTGTGTTTTTAAGCAATAATCTCATTTCCTGGAAGTCAAAGAAGCAGCCTACTGTCTCTAGATCAAGCACAGAGGCTGAGTACAGAAGCCTGGCTCTAGTAACTTATGAAGTGATGTGGCTGCACTCTCTCTTTAGAGAATTGAAAATACACCTGATCCAGCCTAGTCTAGTATGGGTTGATAACCAAGGAGCCATTGCACTTGCATCCAATCCTGTGCATCACTCAAGGACTAAACATCTAGAGTTGGATCTACATTTCATAAGATAAAAGGTGATGAACAAGATAATTTCTGTGAGACATGTGCCAGCAATAGATCAAAGGGCATATATTTTCACCAAGGCTTTGTCAGGACAATTCTATGCAAGGATGAGAAACAAGCTGCTTGTGACTTCAGAAGGAGGCATAGAATTGAGGGGGCATGATAAAAGACAAAAGCCCTCTGCATGTGCATGGAAAAGAAGGTGTGGATTAGTATATAAACATCTCCAAGAAGAAGACAAATCCAGCTCATCCCATGCACAAACTAGTAACCATGCACCTGTTGTAGAGAATCAAGATGCAAACGGCTAGAAAGGACATTAGCTGGCAATGTGATCTATAGGAACAAATGTTTGACAGCTGGACCATCTAGATATTCTATGCTTCGTATAAATAAGTGTATTTTGATGCTGTAAATTATTCAATGAAAATTATTCAGCTTTTCTGGCTCATTTCCTAACCCTAGCAAGATGTTTAGCCGCTTTTCCAATGTTCAATTTGTTTTTCCTTTTACACCGGGCTTCATTTTTTCCTCTAAAACTAAATAAATTCATTATTATTTATTTTCTTATTGTTAACATTGTTGGAATAAAAATAGATCAGAGTTTGAGATTTTTTTTTTTTTAAATATATCAAATGATTTCATTATTTTCTACTTTTCAATGTTTTTCTGGGCAAAAGCGAGGGTGGGCCAGATGATTTTTTATAAGAGAAATTATATAATTTTACTAATTTTCTATATTTCTTTTAATTAATATTACACAGCTCGAACGAAGATGTGGTGGGCCCGGGCATATAACCGAGTGTATGTTGTACCGTATACTCGAGTGTAAATTACATCTTCAATGTGATAATTGTCCATCTCCGTTAAAATAAATTTATTTTTGTTGTTATAAAATTTTCATCCTTGACAAATGCATGTTTATGAACACATAAGAGGCATAAAAATGTATATAATTCATACACTAAATTAAGCATTTCAACATGAGTTAGATTATAATTTGCAACTTTTAAGACTTTTAAAATTTCAAAATATATCAGAGCTGTCGATATCAATATCAGGACAGATGTTATGTTTATGAAGATTTTAAAGACCATTTGTCTATTCTGAGTTTGGTTCAATCAACCACTGTAAAAGGGGCTTGCCTTAAGAAAATGAAAAAGGCGAGACCAATACCACACCCCTGTATATGGCGATGAGAGCACCAACAAGATTCAGTGGGGAGAATATCACGATATATAAATTTAAGGGAAAATTACCATATAATATACTTAGATCATACTCAATTTCCAAATGATCCTTTAACATTATTTCTTCCCATTTAAGTCAAATTCTTCCCATTAAATCAAAATTATAATATAAAATATCAAAAATACCCCACCACTCAAAAACATTAAATTATAATTGGATTTTCCAACCCTAATTCAATTTCCCGTCCCTTTCTTCATTCTGTTCCTTCCGTAATCGACCATAACCTTTTCCTGGCAGAGACGCACGACGATGAAAATCAGGCGATATTTGCTGAAGGATCCCAAGTGACCTACTTCTCCAATCAGATCGAAAATCGTTCATTCGACGAATTTAGTTCGTCTTCGAAAAATAGTGATTTTTCAAAAGTTCCATATATTTTTTCTCAAATTCCCAACCACGAAATTGGTTTAAGCACTGATGTATCGTCTGCCATTTCCGATCATGAAGTGAGATTTAATCCTTACGTGGACGATCAAGATTTTCAGATGGTTTCGACTGGTCATGCAGATTTTGATAGTTTATGGAATTATTAAAAAAAAAAAAAGATTATGGTATACTTAGAGAAGTGTGTAATGTTTTGTTTGTTCATGTATGTATATTGTATGAGATTGCTGAAGTCAAATATGTGAGGTAAAAGGTGATTGATCCTTGACCTTAAAATTATTGCTAAATTATTTTCTTCAATCTTTGGAATTTTTTATTTTATACTTTTTCTATCACCTGGTTAGATAAGTTTGACAGAATCCATTTTTTTAATTGRAGTTTAGTTATATCTGTCAAGCATTAGTTATATATGAGGCTGTATTTTATTTTATTGTGTGTGTGTTAGGCCACCRACCATGTTGTGATGGCTCCTAAAACGTATTGGTGAAGTTTACATCTCTCTTGAAATGGAATGCATATAGTTGAGGTCCTTTTCTGAGAGGTGAGTTTGGAATTCTGTGTTATGTATTCTGAATTTGAATTAGTAGTTTGGAATATGTAGTTTAGATTTGAAAATGCATTCTATGTAGTTTGGGTTAGGTAGACCATTAATGTTGAAGTTGGAGTTGATGAAAGTGTATCTTATGAAATTCCTTAATGTAGTATAAAATTTCTCAATGTAGTACGATTATTTTCTATAGAGTTTGGAACTTGACCGATCAATTACATGATATAGTTTTGAAATTTAATCGAGTAGTTCTGAATTTTTCGTGTAGGTTTGAGATTTACACGAATAGTTCTGAATTTTTGAAGAATAGTTTTGAAATTTACATGAGTAGTTCTGAATTTACATGAGTATTTCTGAAATTCACACGAGTAGTTCTGGATTTACATGAGTAGTTCGTCAATTCTACACGAGTAGTTTTGAATTTACATGAGTAGTTCGTCAATTTACACGATTAGTTTTGAATTTTACACGAGTAGTTCTGAATTTACATGAGTATTTCTGAAATTTACACGAGTAGTACACGAGTAGTTCTGAATTTACATGAGTAGTTCATCGATTTACACGAGTAGTTTTGGATTTTACACGAGTAGTTCTGAATTTACACGAGTATTTCTGAATGTACATAAGTAGTTCTGAATTTTACACGAGTAGTTCTGAATTTTCGAAGAACAAAATAAAATATTTATAATGGGTAATTTAGTAATCTTATATAATTTCTGGATTAAATGGGATGTTGAGATTTCAATGGCCTATTTGGGGAAAAATATTTCACTAATGATCTATATGAGAATTTTCCCTAAATTTAAAACCAAATAACTGACATAATTTGGGTGCGTCTTTGTTAGTAAAATATGCCATGCTGGATTGTATGAAGAATGATCATATATCCAAACATATTAGGCCCATTTTTAGTTTAAAATTTTTCTTATAACTTGCTTATTGTTTGTCAAAATAGTGGAACATGTTATGGAAATATATATGTTATCTAACTCTATAGAGTTTCTCTTAGGATCAAATCCATATTCATCATCCACTAAAAAAGTGATTATATAAAAGGATCAATGTTTATGTTTGGAATTGTCTGTGAAGCATGGTTTATGTTGTGTAAAGGAGAGTTTAAGGATTTCAAATTGTGTAGTGTAAGGAGAGTTTAGGGATTTCAAAACTATATGAATCGGTATGCATTTGGTCTTGTAAAGTGTTTTTTGTTCTACTTTGCGTTTAATTACATGTTAGCCTCTTAAAGTTTATTATCTCTAGATAGATTTTACGGAGGCCAAGTGCAGGAATCTTATAGTTTGGGGGCAAATTAATATAATATCAGAATTGAATTTTTGTCATAAAGTTTTATGTTTGAAAAAGAATAAATATAGTTTCTATCAATTTTTTTTATCTATATATCCTATCTATCAATCTATCCTATATCATGACATGATATCATTGAAGATTTACTAATAATAATATAGTAATTAGTAACATTATGAAAATATTTTCATTAGAAAAAGAAAAGTATATCTTATATATGTCTCACAATCTTATAAAATAATATTGGTGATTAATATAGTACTTGGTCACATTTGCATAAACAAAGAAATATATGTGATGAAAATTTGCAACGTCTTGGGAGTTTTTGCTCAAAATACTATAGAATAATGAATGAAGGTTTTTCTATTTTTCAGAGCAAAGAAAAAAAAAAATACAATTCTATTTAATATTTCTAATTTTATAAATATAAATTTTGTCAATAAATCTCTATTTCTTAATATATTAAATATACGACTAAGTATTATGTAAATTACTAGACTAAAAACCATAATTTATATAGGGTTAAGTATTATGTTTAAAAAAAATAAAATAAAAGTGTATTTTGTATATGCTTTATTGTGATACGAATTATAAGATTAACATTTAATTTTTTTTTAATAAAAAATATGATTAAGTACTATATTAATCATCAATACATTGTTATATAAGTATTGGGTATGATTTGGTTGTGACGTTGACAGCGGTGGCGTTTCAGAGGTGGAAGCCCCGGAGAACATTTCCTCCATTATTCAGTGTTATTGATATGTAGTCATTTCTTTTGTGACTGAGTTCGAGTGTGTTTATAGTTTTTGTTCATTGGTTCCTCATTGGATATGTGTGCGCTTTTGAGCGTGCTTCTTTTTCTTCTTTTTTTTATTAATTCTTCCAGAAATCATTTTATTAACATTTGAATTGAATTTTTACTTGATTTTCTTTTAGAACTCTAGCATGAAATTTATAAGTTGGCTTTGATATATTGTTTTTTTTTTCCTTATGTATATTCAGTATGACGATGGGAATTTTTTTTGAAAGGGCTTTTCCCTTTCTGATTTGTGATATGGATATGATCGTGTAATAGGTCTTCATTGATTGTTAAGTAAGTGTGGTCGATGTTGATCGTTTGTGTATAAGCAGTTACAATAAAGTGAGTAGTATAATCAACATTTATAACGAGCGCTGTGAGAATATAATATTTTTCACATGGAAGTAATATCAAATTTTTTGGTTGTGTTAAATTGCTAAACATGTTTTGAATTTAATTATTAAGTTATAGATGTATTGAACAATAAATATTCTGATTAAATATATATTAATTTTATTGGTGTTCATGAAACACTTGTAAAAGATAAATATTGTATATACAATGTTGCCAAAAGAATTGTTAGATATTTTCATCAAATAATAATTTTTAATCTTTGTACTAGTATTGTGAAATATTAATGAAATTACTAAGGAATATTAAAAAATATATATCGAACAAAAATAATACATAGTTGTTTGATTAATGTATACCAAATTGATATTTAAAAAAAATGTGCTATATAAGCCTTCAAATCTCAATGTCAAAAGTAGATAATAAACACAAAATAAGGTGATCTTTTTACTGTCAGTTACCCTTGTACCTGTTTGTGGTCAGGAAGACCTAATTTACCATTAGATATGAATACAATTCATTTCATCCACTTATCATTAGAAAAAATGAAATATTAATAAAACATTTACTACGATTGTACCGATTTGTACTATATTAATGAATTAATTTGTATTATTTCAATTATATATTTACCAAAATAACATTTAACTGAACAATTACAACATATTTAAAACTACAAAAAATGATATCTTAACCTTAACTTGATATCTTATTAACACTCAAAAGTTGAAATTGGCACCTTTTCACATTTCTTCGTAACCCTTCCAAACTTGCTTCAAGCAAGAATTTACTATAAATCTAGCCCGCATTACAGATGTTGGAGATGATATATTGCTAGTGCATAGAGTATTTTATATATTATATTTTTTCCAAATAAATACTAATTCAAGTTAAAGAATGAACGACTAACTGAGAAAAAAATCGGCATATACCACTTTTTAAATGTCTTTTTACAGTTTCCGTTCCGATTATCCCATGTTAGCATACAAACATACAAGTTTAAAATTTGCAAATTAGGTATAATAAGTTAAGCATAACTATTTTAAATTTTAATATAAATGAACGTGCGTTGTGCTTAACCAATTAGAAGCTTGTAGTCGTTTCAACTCTCGCCGATTCCCAATTTCTCCAAACAGGTCGATAATTATTTCACTAGCAATAATATCTTTTTAAAAAAATTATCAACCAAGCTTCTAAAACTTGACATTATATGTATGAAGAATAAAAAAGTCTTAGTCCTGACTTCCTTTTACATTGAAGATCTAGTTTAAAACTTTACTATACTCACTGCTGGGATCACTCAGCGGTTCCTTGAAAATCTAATACAACAATAAATCATATAAGTGTTATGCAACATGAATTTAATCCATACACGAGACATAAATTTAAATAATCTATCCTCGATTATGTAAATGATGTAATATAGTACCGTTGCATTTGAAGAAGCTAAACCACCTGATGCCTGTTCAGATTTGAACCCATCTTTGGAACCCGATTTTGCTTTTGGTGTGGTAGACTCGTCATTTGACTTTGACTTCTCATCAAGTTTAGCCAATATCAAGTCTCTAATTTTTGGCATATTTCTCTTCAAAAAAAGAAAAAAAAAAGCAACTAAATTTATCATACAAATCCTCATGTCGTTTACGTTTTTTTCCATACTACTAAAGCGATTCTCCAGAATAATGGTCTCATTGGTTGTAGGCCTTTCAAATCCCATCTGCACTAGCTACCATCAAAATTACCATTTTGAAACATCATATTAACATTTTTACTAAAAATCAAATGAGCTAAAATATTAAATTTTTCTGTAATTCAAAATGCATTAAACAACTCCGCGAGTAAAGATAGAATACGATATGCTGTAAAACTAGAGAAAGAAGAAATGTTTTAGCACTAAGGTCATATTTCATTGCATAGTATCTTACCATTTCCCACTCTCTCCTAGGCGAACGATCAAATTTCTTGAATCTTTAGTTAATTACAAAAAGCACAATAAGGTTTGATTAATTCGGAAAAAAAAATAACTTTTTTAGATTACATATATCCATGTAATACTTGTCGATGATTTGGAAACGTGCAACTTTAGGAATGATGGTTTGAAATCTTGAAAGAATATAGTTTTTTTTTCTTGTATTTTGGCTAACATTGGGGATACTTTTGTAATTATCCCTATAAATTAAGTGAACTATGGATGAAAGTGAAACTATAACTCACAGTAAATGCTTCAAGAAGTTTATATTTTTAATATTTCAAAAATATTGGAGCATGAGCACTCGGGTTTTGATTATACAAACCTAAGGTTGATTTGAGATTAGCTTTAAGGACAAGAAAAAAACTTGATTAAAAATGAAATGAAAATTGTAAAGAATCGGCAACAATAGTAGAATATCAAGTTAATCCAATTATATGATATTCTTATAGAACAACATGAAAATCCATTCTCAACAGGGAAATCGTTGCCAACAACCACAAGGCAATTAACTTTACAAAAATATTTAGAAATTCTTTTTTTAACAAATTCAAAACAATAGGACTAATTTCAATAAAAGAAGAAATTGAGTTGATTATGAATGAAAAATCACCCGAAGCGTAGAAAATAATGGAAAAGAAAGTGAGTTTATAATAGAAGAAGCATGACACAATCGATGCGAGGAAGAAGCCATCATGGGTAAGGAAACCAACGGAGTTTTTTTTTTTCCTTTTCCCTTCTAAACGTAATTGAATTAATCAATCAGAGGAATAAGGTGAAAGATGGCGTCATGGGTATATTGGGCCGAGTTTTTTTCTTTTTCCTTCTGAACTAGATCTCGAATTCTAATTAATTGAAACTTCTTTGTCCGGTTTCAAGTGACACAAAAGACAAAAAATAAGAGTTGTCTATTGTAGTCCACATGTTAATAATATAGTACCACACTTAATCTGATGGTTATTATCAAATAATAACATCTAAAGGTGTATATCACATAGGGGGAATGATGCCGGTGGAGGCATTGTAGACGCTCCCTGTAATTTATGTACTAATTTTATATATGTTTTAAATATTCATATAACATATATATACCATCATACAAAATATAAATATTCATTTTCGACGAGACGCGCCTAAAAATCTCATCGACCAAATTTCTTTAGATAACATCTTCTTACACTTTGCGTTGACCGAATCTCGACGGACACCTCAATGGGAAAATCCGTGTTGCCAACCATATTCATAACATATATAACACTCATATTTATAACACAACATACATATACCATTGCATAGAACATACATATAGCATCACAAAAAGAACCGGGTGCATAATGCATGAAGGTGCACATATACAGTCTCTTCGAATACACATCATTTATTAAAATAATAATAATAATAATTACTATTATTATACTTGTGTTTAGTCCAAAACTGAATAAGTTCTTGTAAAGACATAAAAGCTTGGACATCAGCAGTGCAATTTAGAAGTGGTAAGAAAGTCCCCAATGCAGGAAAAGAATCGCTAATCTCACACTGAGCTCCACAACAAGGTTTTGAATTGTTCATCACCACCAATCCAGAACGACCTAAAATGACAAACCATGCACTCATAACAATATAGCTTGCTTCAAGGGTACAACGGTGATATTTTGTGTTCTCTTCAACATACACACCACCAAATAAATTTCTCTATCACACATTTTACAAGATACCTTCGATAAATGACATCCAGTTCTGAATCCATCAGTAGTAGCCTATATGCAAAAACACTAAAAAAAACAAAAAAGTGATTATCAACTTAAATGTGGAAAAAATACACCTTTAGAAACTGAGAATCACTTTTTTGTTTTTTTGGGGTTCGCAAACACTCCCTTATATGAGACATATTCTCATACAGGCCTCCTCAGGTATTAAACCCGCAAGTGATTCCCATCAACTTCACGATATCATTCATGATCCCAGCATATCATGAACATCACAACGAACTGTTACTATACATGCAACAAAAAACCCTTGCATCTGCAACTAAAGTTCCTTTTGTCCAGCTTCAGCAGCGGCAGCACGCGCAGCTTGAACTTGAATTGTATTTTGTCTTTGCATATCTTTTAGCTTCTCCACTAATTCTTGGAATGAAGGACGGCTTTGTGGCTCACTAAGTTGAACATCACAATATAAAAGGGTGATTGCAAAAGATATCCTTGACTTTTAGTCAAATTACACAAAAAAAAAAAACAAAAACAAAAACACATAATTCGGTTTTTTTCTAATCAGACTTCCGATTTAGGTCATCGAAAATCAACTAAATTCATGTAACACATTTTTTTTATTTTTATTTTTAAATTTTCCTTCTGAGATCAAGAAAATTGAGACAAAAAATCTAACTGAAATGCGGGCATAAGGGGAAACAAACCTATGGCAGCAGCTCTCAATGAGAGAAACCCACTGTGGTTCAACATCCTCTGGTATATCTAACCGTTGGTTCATGAAACCTACAGCTCCAATTACCTGTAAAATACACAAAAAAAGTTGATTCAGAATTTTCAGTTTTTTCTTACTAAAACTTAATATTTTCATATTCCTACTTCAGGTGCTGATAAAAATTCAATATGATAACAAGCTTTCAAAACCGATGAACACCTGCACTGAACTGAGTTTATCCCAAGGGATCTTATGCGTAACAAGTTCCCATAGTACCACTCCATAGCTATATACATCACCCCTGATCATATCAAACAACAAACAACATTTAGAATTGACCTAAAACATTTATTTCTTATTAAATGTTAATTTAAAACATATATAAATCGCACTATCACTTGGCCATACTTCTCATCTGAAGGTTCATTACGAAGAACTTCAGGAGCCATCCATTGAGGCTGCATTACAGAAGAAATATATTAAAAAAAAGTTAGTTTTCAGTATTACATGAATCGAGGGCTCCTAAAAAGCACAAAAAATAATTATAATAATTTTATTTAAAAAAGAACCAAGTGTAAAGTGCCAGTTAAATACCGTTCCTCTGCCTGTCTTGGTTGTCAAATAAGTTTCATGTTTAAGGCGCGAAAGACCAAAGTCACCAACCTAATGAAGAGCACAAATTAGTATTCCAAAAATTAAGGTTACGTTGTGTTTTGATTGAGGGATTTGAGGAAGGATTTGGGGGAAAGATCTGAAATACATCATTAAATCTAAACATGTTTGGCTAAAAACTCAACACAATGGATTTCAAATCCATCCTCACTTTCTTATATATACATCCTAGAACCTGGTCACTTGAAATTCATCCTTTCATTACTTATCTATGCAATTACACACAAAGTCACTTTCTCCCTCACACACACACTACACATACAAACACGCACTACATACATTTTTCATGCTTCACACACAAACATTAAAAACTTGTAATTCTATGTTTGTATGAATTTGCAATTTTCTATTATTGATTATATAACAATTGTGAAAATAAACAATTTGTTATAGATTTGAATTTTTCACAAATTCAAATTACACTCAAACAAGAAATTTGAAATGAATGGACTCAATCCTAAGTATTTGGAATCCACCGAAACCCTAAATCCAAACACAACTTAAAAGTGTCAAAAGAAACTATGACTTGGAATCAAATACAGAAAATTGACTTCAAGCAGACCTTGACCGTCCAGTTCTTGTCAACAAGAAGATTTGAAGACTTCAAATCACGGTGAATGATAGGCGGATTGAAATGATGAAGGTAGTTCATACCTCGTGCCTGCATACATACAAACAAACAATTCACAAAAAAACTATTATACATGATTTTCTATCTCTCCAATAAAAAAATGTCAAGTCCTAAGAACCAACCCATGTGAAAACGTGTTGTTATATTAAAACTCATTCATTTTAAGATGTCATCTACAATAATAGCAGTTAGCAACTTACAATATCCAAAGCCATTTGAATACGTCGTCTCATTTCTAATTTTGATGTATTCTTCTGCAAAAAACGGAACAGACTTCCACTGCATCAAATGAACGAATAGAAATTGAAAATCAGCGACCCTGTTAAACTGCTCAATGGAAGGACATTAAATAACATAGACACCTCAGAGCAACACGGGCTCATATGAAATTGCCTTGGGGGTCAAATCTATATCAGGGTAAGAAAAATGAAATAAGATGATATAAGGCATGGGTTGAGAACATAATACCGTGGAAGAAACTCCGTAACAATGCAAAGACGTTGAGGTGTAGTAACTGCACCCATGAACAGGAGAATATTTGGATGTCGAAGTCTTTTCATAAGTGAAACCTTCGGAACAAAATAAAAATTCTCAAGCATATGCATGTAACATGGCTAATATAAGTTTGCTTTTATTCTCTTGGTAAGAGCATCGACTACCTAGACTTTAGGTCCTGGGTTCGAGAGTCACTGGGGCGGATTGGGGAGGGAATTTTTCTTTATTTCTGTTGTATGACGATTTATAAGGCCAAAACTAATATATATATATATATATATATATATATATATATATATATATATATATATATATATATATATATATATATATATAAATATAAAGAAAAGAAAAGAAAAGAGGTTTGCTTTTATTCTCGGTGTTTCTTTTTTCTTAATTTGTCTTAAATGAGAAATGACAGTTCTTAATGATATTCCAGTATGAAACCATCTCATTATCAGACAGCACGGATGCAAGCTACAGTCGGAAGCCATTTATGTAGCTACTTGAAACATGGACCATAGTATCAGGAGAAGCTATGTTACCTCCTCTCGAAAGGAAAATATTATTTCATCTGTATATTCCAGTTTTGAGAAAGCCTTCACAGCCACATCCTGCAGAAAATAGAAGTATACAGACGAGATGAAAATAGGAGCATTTCGTCCTCGATTGTTAATAGATAAACGGCAGCAAGAATAAAAATATCCAGAAATATTAGTAAGAGCAGTGTTTAATTTCTTGAGTTCAAGTTTGCATATATTCATAAGCCATTATGCAATTAATTGTTTATTTAGGATGTCTTAGCTGTGATAAATTCATTGGAATGAATTTGTGGTTTAAAACGAACGGAAAAAATGGAAAATGCTTTCATTTTTATTTGTTTTTTGCCAGCCAGGGAAAAGGCAAAGAACATACTGATCCATACCACAGACCATGATATACAGTTCCACAAGAACCTGCACAATAAATCCAAAAAATGATGTAAGAGGTAATAAAGAGACATCAATGACTTTGTGGCATCACTGGTGTGCCAAAAGTAAAGCGATAACAAGTCATACTAATCATCAGCAAGGAACCTTAACTCCAAACCATAAACCATAACACATGTTCCAGACCAATTGATAATAATTTAGATTCTTGACAAACCATAAAACAAGAAGATTAGCAGTGAAGTGAGAAATACATCTTGGCATCAAGTCAATTATGATTCACAATATACAATTATTGATGGAAAATATTGATGAAATATCAAGACCAGCAAGAAAATAAAATATAAAATGAGTAAAGGACCCAATACAACCGCTTATAAGATTGAATGAACTTACCTTGCCCAATTTGTTCTCCAATAGTCAAATCCTCCCACGAGATTTCATAATCCATGCAGTCGCTATCCACATCAAATTTATTAACAGCACTACTGCTCGTACTTCCGCTGCTACTAACACTGCTTGTGCTGTTTACATTGAACGAGGAGGACCATGACCCTGAAGCTTCATTATTAGCCGTAGAATTAGTTTCAGAAACCTGGTTTTCTGATACCAATGTAACACCATAACTCTTTTGTTGTCCCAGCTCATTTTCTTGGTCATTCGGTGACCACGGCCAGCCCAAATCGAGAAGAGTTCAGTTCATTTCCCTTCCACGGCCATGATAAACCTTTCTTAGCAATCCAAGCCTCTGCCTTCGAACTCAGGATCCTTGAAATTCCAGGTTTGCCCTCACTCTCATCCCCGGAATCTCGAGACGGTTTACCCGGGGAATTTTCATCATGGCTAACACCGGAGGAACACTCCAAATGGAGTGGGATGTACATCTGCTCTAGGGGTATTAGCTTCGCTTGAAGTTGCATCGTCTGATAAAACATGGTCAGAATGATGATAACCACTACTCCCACCTTCACGGTCTATGTTGTTCTCTGCCTTCAAAGCAGGCCTACTAAAGTGAGTAACAAGGTTAAATCGAAAATGAGGC
>BMAC01001028.1:15306-41523 GCA_014905375.1 Phtheirospermum japonicum | reverse complement strand
AGGCTAAGGGCGGCTGCCCATGATTTTGCCTGACCTGATTGTCAGTTTCAGCCAGGATTGGCTAAGGGCGGCTGCCCATGATATCCTGGCTGAAACTGACAATCAGGTCAAGCAAAATCATTAGCAGCCGCCCTTAGCCAATCCTGGCTTATCTAGGCCTTTTTCGCGCCAAAACTCAAATTTACTTTCCCGCTCCTTCTGGGCCCTTTTGCGCGCCAAATTAAAGCGATTTCCCGCTTCTTCTTTTTCTATATAATGGTGACCCTCTCCAGTCTATTTTCCTTGCATAATGGCGTCTTCGTCGTCCTCCAATGTATTTTCTCCTGAGGAGCATATCCGACTGCTTCATAAGAAAGAACGTCTGAAGGAAGAAATCGCCGAATTGCAGGATCAGCTGCGAGAACGCACGAAGAAACTGGCTGAGAAGAAATTGTAATTCCGTAGCGAACGACAGCGTCTTGAACAAATCATTGCTGTTTTGAAGAGGGAGAACGCGGATCTTCATGTTGACTGGGACATCGCGGTGGATGTGTCCGAGCGTTTTCGTGTCCGTCTCTTGGAGCACGAGGACCAGATTAAACGTCTCCGTCAGCTTCTCGATTCTACACCCCCATCCTGAGGCTGTATTTTTGCTTTTTCATGCTTGTGATTTGTGTTTCTGTGATTGTTAATGCACCGCGAAGGTGTCTTTTTATGGTCTATCGTTTGTGTCATTAATAATAAGCGCGTCCGTTGATATTTTTTGATTTTCTCGTTGATTTCTCCCGCTGTGAACTGTAAATTCATTCAACCGCGAATTTATTCAATCAGACAAACAAGACATTACAACTAAGTGTAAAATTTTCGTAAATTGACTATGCTCCAAGCGCGAGGGAGTGCTGTGCCATCCAGCTCTTCCAGCCTATAAGCACCGCCAGGCAAGGTCTGGGTGATTCTCAGCGGCCCTTGCCAAGACTCTTCTAACTTCCCCTTTGCCCGTCCTAGGTCAGACCGTTGTAAGACCAGATCTCCCACTTGTAATTGTCGCTTGACCACGGTTTTGTCATGTGCTGCCTTTACCCTTCCTTTAATATGTTCCATTCGTAACGTGGCCTGTTCTCTTTTCTCCTCGATCAGGTCTAAAGCGTCCTGCCTTAATAGCTTATTCTGTTCTTCATTAAAATTCTGGATCCGATGGGTCTTAAGGCTGACCTTTGCGGGCACTACAGCATCCATACCGTACACTAAACAAAAAGGGGTTTCACCGGTACTCTCTTTTGGATTCGTACGGTACGCCCACAGCACAGAGCTCAGCTCTTCCACCCACTTTCCTCCAGACCTGTCCAGCCGTGACTTAATTCCTTGGACTAAAATGCGGTTAGTTACTTCGACCTGACCATTCGCTAGAGGGTGGTATATAGCCGTGAAGTGTTACTGAATGTTCATCTTGGCACACCAGACCTTTATCTTGGCTCCCGCGAATTGAGTCCCATTATCTGATACCAATATTCTTGGTATACCGAAGCGACATACCACATTTTTCCAAATGAAACCCATCACTGCCTCCTCGGTTATTCTAGCGAGAGCCTCTGCTTCAACCCACTTGCTAAAATAGTCAATAGCTACAATCAAAAACTTTTTCTGGGCTGGGGCCATCGGGAACGGGCCAACCAAATCGATACCCCATTTCTCAAAGTGACAGGGGGAGCTCATAACCATGAGCTCTTCCGCCGGTCTGTGGATTAGCGGGGCCATTTTCTGGCATTTCTCACATTTTCTGACAAAGTCTTCGGCTTCCTTCCTCAGAGAAGGCCAGAAATAGCCAGCTCTTAATACCTTGCTGGCCAGATCTCTAGCCCCCATGTGGTTGCCACAACATCCTTCTTGTATCTCCTTTAGCACCATAGCTCCTTCCGTTTGTGTTAAGCATCGTAAAAGAGGCTGACCAAATCCTCTTTTGAACAATTCTCCCTTAACTAGGCAAAATCGGGCAGACCTGTTCCGCACTTTTACCGCTTCTCTCTTCTCCTCTGGCAAGACCTGCTGTTCAAGGTATTTTTTTATGGCAAAGCGCCAATCTTCCTACTCGGCAACCGTGCAGATCTGCTCAACACCGAACTCCCCTTCTGTCTTTAACAAGGTGATCGTTCGTTCATAACAATCCGTGGCCGAACTTGCTACTTTTGCTAAGAAGTCCGCGCGGCCGTTTTCTTCTCTGGGAATCTAAGTAACAGTTAATTCTTTCATTTCCTTGGCTAGCACTCTGAACCTTGCTAGGTACTTCTGCATGCTTTCCTCCCTTGTCTCAAATTCCCCACTAATTTATTTACAGACGAGCTGCGAGTCTACCTTGGCACTTAATCGCTCCGCTCCTAGGTCCTTTGCCATTTGAACCCCTCTCAGAAGGGCCTCGTATTCGGCGACATTGTTAGAAAATGTAGGATCTAATCGGACATCAAATTCAACAGAGACGCCCGTTGGGTCTATCAGGACAATTCCAGCCCCGCAGCCCTGATTGGATACAGACCCGTTAGAGAAAACTATCCACTCCTTCAGCTCATCCAGGGGACCAGCCATTTCTTGCATAAAATCAGCTAGAGCTTGAGCTTTAATCGCTGTTCTGGACTCAAACGCAATATCAAACTCACTCAACTCTATGATCCACTTGACCAGCCTCCCTGATGCCTCTGGCTTATCCATTATATTTTTTAATGGTAGATTGGTTCGCACAATAATTGTATGAGAAAGGAAATACGGTCTTAATTTCCTTGCAGTTCCTACTAGGGCTAGCATTGCCCTTTCCACCTCCACATACCTCACTTCTGCCTCGTGCAAGACCTTGCTCCAAAAATATACTGGTTTTTGTATCTTACCATCTTCCCTGATTAGGACAGAGCTGATCGCTTTCTGTCCCACAGATAGATATAGTATCAAGGGCTCTCCTTGGATGGGTTTAGTGAGTAAGGTCATGCTGGCCAAATACTCTTTTAGCGATCGGAAGGCTTCCTCACACTCATCATTCCATTGGAACCTGGCCCTCTTCCTTAAGGCCTGAAAAAATAGTAAGCTTTTCTCGGCAGACCTGGACATAAACCTGCTCAAAGCATTGATTCGTTCTGCCAGACATTGCATCTCTTTCACATTCCGAGGTGCGCTCATCTCCATGATAGCCTTTACCTTTTCAGGGTTAGCTTCAATACCATTTTCCGTGACCATATAGCCCAAAAGTTTTCCAGCCCTGACTCCAAACATGCATTTCTTTGGGTTAAGCCTCATTTTGTACCGTCGCAAAGTGTTGAAGGTTTCCCATAGATCCTGCACATGTGACGTTGCTTTTATGCTTTTGACTAACATATCGTCCACATATACCTCCATATTCCGACCGAGCTGATTTTTGAACATTTTGTCCACCAACCGCTGATAGGTAGCGCCTGCATTTTTAAGGCCGAAAGGCATGACCACGTAGCAATACGTTCCCTTTGGAGTTATAAAGCTAACATGCTTCCAGTCCTCTTTAGCCAATCTAATCTGATGGTATCCTTGCGAGGCGTCCATCATGCTCAAAAGCTCGCAGCCGGAAGTGGAGTCCACAAGCTGGTCAATTCTTGGCAATGGGTAGTGATCTTTCGGGCAAGCGCGATTCAGGTCTCGAAAGTCAATGCACATCCGCCAGTCTTCTGTTTTCGGGACCAGCACTGCATTGGAGAGCCATTCTGGGAATTGTATCTCCTGAATGTGTCCAGCTTTCAGGAGCTTTTCTACTTCTGCCTCTATGATGACCTCCTTCTCTGGCCCAAAATTTCGTTTCTTCTGTTTAACCGGTTTTATGTCGCAGCGGATATTGAGGTGGTGCTCAGCAACTTCAGGGTCTATTCCCACTAAGTCTTGAGGGGACCACGCGAAGATATCTGCACTCTCTCTTAACAAAGCCACCAGGTCTGTCAGTACTTCAGGACTAAGCGTCGTGCCCACTCGCAGAGTCCTACTCGCATCGCCTGGAACGACTTCTACTATCATCAACCCCTCCTCCCGTCTTGTTAATTCTATCTGTGGCTACTCCGTCCGAGCCCTTTTGCTCATCCTCTCCTCCTCATTCCGCCGTATGCAATCCACATATATTTGACGCGCGGCATACTGGTCTCCCCTTACCTCACCGGTTCCATCTTTCGTGGGAAACTTCATTTTCATGTGGAAAACCGAGATGACTGCCTGGAACTGGCTCAAAGAGGGCCGACCCAACATAACATTATACGAGGATGGTGCATCTATCACCAGGAAACGCACCATCCGTGTCACCCTATATGGTTCTTCCCCCCGGGGTTACAAGGAGTCTCACCGCTCCCAAAGGTTTTAGAGGACCTCCCACGAACCCTACCAGGGAGGTGGTTACCTCTTCAAGTTCAACATTCAACTTTAATTTCGTAAAACAGTCTAGAAATAGAATATCTGCAGAAGATCCTGTGTCCACGAAAATTCGACGAACGTTATAGTTGGCAATAGTAGCTGTTATCACCAAAGCATCCATGTGTGGAGCGAGAATGCCATCGCTATCCTCCGATCCGAAGAAAATGTTAGGCGTGGCCGCTACTTGTCCCATTTCTCGGGATGTTCTGGTTAAGTCTTTCGCAGCCCTAACATAGCTGTGTTGAGTTCTCTTAGAGTGCTCATCCAGCTCTCCTCCCGTTATCATTTGGATTTCCACGTGAACGACCTGGGTTTGGTCAGGTCTTCTCGATCCAGCTCGTACTCTGTCGTGGACATCCGCCCGACCACTCTTGCCTTGTGGAAAGCGGTCCGCGTTGTGATGTCCGGGCCTGGTATCACCTCTCCTTGTACCAACATATTCTTTTAGATGTCCGGCCTGGACCATTCTCTCCAATTCGTCCTTCAGATGCGTGCATTCATATGTGTTATGTCCATATTCAATATGGAAGTGACAAAAGCGGTCTGACCTTTCTTTTCTTGGCTTCTGCGAGTAAGTTTTGGGCCACTTGAGCTCTGGGTGATGCTCTATTGCCTGCAAGATTTCGCCCAGAGGCGTCGCCAGAGGGGTATATTTATCAAAACGAGACCTACCCAATGATAACTCTGGTCTGGGCTTTTTTGTCGTCACCCTGTCGTCCCTGTCATACCTCTCTCTTCTCCTCTCCCCTTCATCCTTGAGCTTCCGAGCTTCCTCTAAATGTATGTACTTCTCGGCTCTCTCCAAGAGCTCTCCAAACATCAATGCTGGTCTGACCACCAGGGACTGGAAGAACTCTCCCTTCCTCAAACCTTGCGCTAGAGCGTTTACAAGCAGCTCTTATGACGCCGAGGGCACTTCTAGATTTGTTGTTGTGAACCTATTGATGTAGGCACGTAGGCTCTCATTCTCTTTCTGCTTTAAACTAAAGAGCTCGAGCGGCATTTTTTGATACTTCCTACAACTCGTGAACTGATGTAGGAAGGYYRAGCTGAATTCATCAAAGTTGCTGATAGATCTCGGTGGCAATTGGCTTAACCAGAGCTGTGCCGATTTGGTAAAGGTCATTGGAAAGACCCGACACATAACCGAATCAGAAAATTTGTGCAACGCCGCTGCTATCTCAAAACGGTTGAGGTGGTCTGCTGGATCCGTAGTCCCGTTGTATTCAAAACCCAAGGATCGATAAGACGCTGGGACATCATCACACATGACTTCCTCCGTAAACGGGGTGCCTCGCCGTGACGGCGGTGCAGCTGCACCCACCATCTTCTTCCTAAATTCACGCACCTCTTTCTGTAGGCTCTGCATCTGCTCAGCCAGGCCGGGATTAACTTAGCTGGCCGTGTCGCCGTCAGACGTGGCAAGATGCTCTTCTCTGTCTGGCTGGTGGACTCGCTCCGTACGCCGAGCGTGCAGCGGCTCTATTTCTGCCGTCGGGGTTGCCCGCGCCGGCAGTGTATTAGTCGTCGGCGATGCCATTTCCGCAAGTTTTTTCTCGACCGCCGCCTCCACAGCTTTACCAATCAATTCTGACAACTGTGTCAGAAGTGACTCATTGAGAGAGACACCCCCATCTACAGCAGGTCCCCTCGGAGGCGGTGGTGTGGAACTCGGCGGAGCTGCCATGGCCGATCCCGCTGTCTCTGGTACCGACGATGATCCTGGTGCCTATTGTGCGTGAGTAGGCACGGCGGAACTCGGAGTGCCACCCAACTCCCCTATCAAATTTCGCTTCCAACCGTCTGAAGTCATCCTCACGCCTTAGCTCGATCGAATTCCCACAGACGGCGCCAATTGTTCCGACCTGAAATAGTGAGCCACTCGGATAAGACCCGGGAACCCAAGAACTTCCGAAGCCTGCACCACAAACAAAGGTTAGAAAGGACCACTGGTGGTTTTCCGGTGGAAACCTCTCCGATGCTTAAGTTAGTAAGCGATGAGGTTTTTTTCCAGAAGAAAAGCAAGAAAGGATGCTCTCAAAAAATGACCTACCTCTTCTCAGCCTTGGGGGCTGAGATATTTATAGTTTTTCCTGGTGGGGACCCCAGCCGGGATCCCAGGAGCACATGCCGCAAATCACGGGCCATTGTGCAACCAATTCTAACAAGTGGTCCCACTTGTCTCCTTATTTAGAGTCCGGAAAACAGATCTTCCCTCTCTCTTTTCTAGCAAGACACTCCTTCAGCTCAGGAAAAAGGAAGAGCTGTTTCTCTCTTTCCCAGCATCCTATTTTCTGACAGGTCTGGTCAGACCTTTACTCAAGCAAAAGAACCGCTCTCGTTTCTCCTTGTACTACTTCGAATCCTCCAAATTAGATCTACCCCAAATTAGGTCTAACCAACTTGCGGGCCCATCACTCCTGGTCTCCTGCCGTCACCAACGCCCTCTCCCCAGTCCGTTCCTCGACAACGTTACTCTAATAACTTTAAGAGCTCCACTCGTGACACCCGTTGTAATGTCATAGTGTGCCAATATTGCAATCGTTCTGGACACATCGCCAATGCTTGTTGGGATCTGTTTCCACGTCTTCGTCCGGCCCGTCCAATGGTTAATGTCCCTCACACGGTTGCTACATCCCCAGCCCCGCAGTGGATTCTAGACTATGGTGCTTCTCATCATGTTGTCTCCAACCTCTCGGATCTATCTCTTCATCAGACCTATGATGGCTCTTATGGCGTTCTCTTGGGTAATAATAGTAATAATATCGCACTAGACATCTCTCATACCGGTTCCACATATCTCCCTTCCCATTTTAATCTCTCTAATGTCTTGTCTGTTCCTAATATAATTCGTAATATTATTTCTATCTCTCAATTTTGTACTCAAAGTTCTGCGTCTGTTGAATTTCTTCCACACTCTTTTCTTGTTAAGGATCTTTACACAGGTCGCATACTCCTCCAGGGACACACTAAAGACAATCTATATCGATGGCCGTCATCATCCTCCGTTGCCCCTCAAATAGATTCCACCACTAGAATATCTCCTCTCTTGTGGCACCGCTGTCTTGGTCATCCCTCAACTCAATTTCTCAACCGCATGCTTGCCTGGGGGCTCCTCATTGACACATCCCCTTTACCGTTTTCATTTCATTGCAATTCATGTCTATGTAATAAGAGCCATAAGCCACCGTTTAATATTTCTAGAATTACGAGTCAGTCCCCCCTTGACGTCGTTTACTCCGATGTTTTGGGACCCAGTCCTGTACCATCTCGTGATGGATTTCGTTATTACGTTATTTTTATTGATCATTTTTCCATATTTGTTTGGTTCTTTCCTACGCATTTAAAATCGGATGTATTCTCTATTTTTCCCATTTTTATTCACACTATTGAAAATTTACTCGGTTTCAAACTTAAGACGCTCTACACGGATGGTGGTGGTGAATATACTGCCCTTCATCATATTCTATTATCCCGGGGCATCATCCATAAAATCACCCCGCCTCATACCCCTGAACACAATGGCCTCGCTGAACATCATCATCGCAACCTCGTCAAAATAGGACTTACTTTGCTTCATCAAGCTAGTCTCCCCCTCACCTTCTGGACTCATGCATTTCAGACTGCTGCCTATCTCATTAATCGCCTTCCTACCCCCATTTTATCTAACAAAAGTCCCTTTCTTACTCTCTTCAATCGCTCCCCAACTTACGCGACTTTGCGCCCTTTTGGATGTCTGTGTTATCCATGGCTGCGGCCCTACATTAATTCAAAACTTGAACCTCGCTCACGTCCCTGCATCTTCCTTGTATACGACACCACTCATCATGATTATTCTTGCCTTGATCCGAGTACCAACAGAATATACACATCTCGCCGTGTTCGCTTTGTCGAACACACGTTCCCATTCAACACCCTTCCTGGCCCCTCACTTCGTGTTCCTGCGTCGTCTACCTTCATCCTGCTCACGTTTTTCCACCTGCCATAGTCACTACGCCCATTGCATCCTCGCCATGATGTCACGAACAACCTGCCCAGTGTACTACTGTTCAGGCCGACCCGCTCGAGCTCAGCCCACTTGTCGATGCTGCACCCTCTGACCCAACATCACCTACTTCTGTCAGCTCCTTGTCTCCGCATGCACCTGCCATCGCAACTTCGGGGGCCTAATCATCTAGCCCTGTTCGCCCACTTAATACCTATCCCATGATGATGCAGTTTCACAACAACACTTTCTGCCCAAAACATCTCGATAATATTACCACTCGCCATCCTATCTCACCCTCTCTTGAACCCACTTGTGTTTCACAGGCCGTTAAGGACCTTGCATGGCGTGACGCCATGTGAGCCGGACATAATGCTCTCCTTCATAATTGTACCTGGGAACTCGTTCTGGCTCCTCCTAATGCCAATTTAGTTGGCTGCAAGTGGGTTTTCCGAATATAATAGAACCCCGATGGCACAGTAGCTCGCTATGAGGCTCGTTTTGTCGCCAAGGGTTTTCATC
Organism: Phtheirospermum japonicum; assembly: GCA_014905375.1. Taxonomy (NCBI): domain Eukaryota; kingdom Viridiplantae; phylum Streptophyta; class Magnoliopsida; order Lamiales; family Orobanchaceae; genus Phtheirospermum; species Phtheirospermum japonicum. The sequence goes on along the minus strand of BMAC01001028.1, from coordinate 32,633 downwards.
AGCGACTTGGCATTGATTTTCATGAAACGTTTAGTCCGGTGGTTAAACCTTCCACTATTCGTGTTTTTATCTCTCTAGTCCTCCATCATGACTGGCCTATTCAACAACTTGACGTCCCTCGCCTTTAACGATCCTCTATTTCCTCATCACGTGTGTCGCCTCAAAAAGGCCATCTACGGTCTTAAGCAAGCACCTCGTGCATGGTACGCCAAACTTAAGAATTTTCTCATCTCTTTTGGGTTCACAAATTCTCATTCGGACTCTTCTTTATTTATTATCCATCACCAATCCTCGATTGTCTAATTTTTAGTTTACGTCGATGACCTTCTAGTCACCGGTAATGATCACTCTCTACTCCGTCGTTTCATTGACGCCCTCTTTGCTAATTTTTCCGATAAAGATCTTGGTCCTCTCTACTATTTTCTTGGTGTCGAAGTTGTCCAAACGCCCACCTTTCTCTTTCTAAATCAACATAAATATATCTACGATCTTCTCTCTCGTACCAACATGCTTGCTGCCAAGGAGGTCCCCACGCCTCTGTCGAAATCTTTCTCTCTTTGTCTAATCGATGGTAATCCGTCCACTGATGCTACTACTTATCGCCAAATTGTTGACGCTCTTCAATATCTCTCACTCACTCGCCCGGACATCTGCTATGCTGTGAACCACCTTTCTCAATTCATGCATCATTCCTCCGAATCTCACCTCACAACTGTCAAGCGGGTGCTCTGCTATCTAAAGCACACAATCCATCATGGACTTTTTCTTCGTCGTAGTCCTTCATTCTCTCTCATCGCCTTCTCCGACTCAGATTGGGCTGGAAATCCCGATGACCGTTCCTCCACATCTACTTATATTATCTACCTCAGTAATATTCCTATTTCCTGGTCGTCCAAGAAGCAACGCACTGCTGCACACTCATCAACTGAGGTTGAATATCGTGCTCTCGCCTCATGCTCAACCGAGATACTCTGGCTCATAAATCTCCTTTCTGAATTTCGTATCTCGCTGCCGTCTATACCTACTCTTTTTTGTGACAATCTCAGCGCCACCTACTTGTCCGCCAATCCTGTCTTCCACTCCCGCATGAAACATATAGCCATTGACTATCATTTGTTTGTACTCACATTGCCAACGGCTCTTTTCGTGTCTCTTACATTCCCACCCATGATCAACTTGATGATGTACTCACCAAATCTCTTATCGTCTCCAATTTTTGCCTACTACGTTCCAAGATTGGCGTCTCTAATAGATCCTCCATCTTGCGGGGGCCTATTGGAAACATTTCACGAGACAATGACTTGATCACCCGGACTAATGAACATGGATAGTTTATCTTTAGGGCAACACTCTTGTTAGACCGGACTAACGGATCATCCGTTAGGCCAAAACTTCATATCAATACATTATAATGCAGAAACTAATACATTATAATAAAAAACCAATATATCATAGTACAAATACATCACAGTACAAAAAATCAATACATCATAACACGGGTCAGAGATTTATGAAAAACTAATACTTTACAATACAAAAACCAATACATAATTACAGTACAAAAACAAATACATTATAGCACGGGTCAGAGATTTATGAAAAACTAATACTTTACAATACAAAAACCAATACATTACAGTACAAAAACCAATACATTATAATATCGGGTCAGATGGTCTAACGGGTCATGACCCATTAATCTGGCCTAACACAAGTGTTTGCCTTATCTTTTTACATTCATTATTATTTTTGTATATAGGGTTTTTGTAACTTTGGTCTGGCCCACCTAGCTCGTCACTCTATTGTATTTAAACGTCATTTGCTATCAATGAAATTAATGTTGGTCTCTATTATTCATTTTATCACCATTTGGCTCTAACAGTCTCAAATGTCAAGAACTTAATCCCAGCCACCCTTGAGATGGAAAATGTCCAATCTTGTCCACACACGCCACCATTTGGCTCGTTCTCACCGGATCATTGAAGTGTAGTTTTTAGTGGTTTTTGGAAATAAAGGTTTTATTGGCTTGGTATTATCGGAGTTCGGTTCAATTGAAGGAATCAAGGTGTTTGTAGCTTTGAAAAGTAAAGGAAAATAAAAATAAAGCAATTAAACTAGCTAAAATAAACTAGTAAGTGAAATTGCAAGTTGGTAGGATGCCTCGTCGTATGTGAACCAAGCTTTTGTGCACCCCAATTATGTATATTTTAATTTAAAGCAGTCAAGCTTGATCGCAAGAGTACGAGGACACTTGTAGGGTGGAAAGTTGACTCGAGTCGTCTCTCAAGGACAACAAATTATCGGATCTCAGATAATTGTTCAAAAATAAGTAACAAAAATATTTTTTTGGGGTTTTGTTGATTTTTGATTAATAACTACGAACTTAAATTGCAAGACTTAAACTTAAATACTAATTTAATTATCCTAAATTATCAACTAAGAATTTAAAAGCAATTATTTAACCAATTTAAAACCTAAGTTAAATTAACTAATTAATTATATAAGAAATAACTATATTAAAATTCAGACTAATTAAGAACTCAGTATTAGAACCAATTCACAACAGCTAAATTATCATAAATCGTCTCAATATATCAACTACGAACATACGATCATGCATTAAACAAATTACTACGAATCAAACGATACCAGAAGCGTAAAAACTTAAGCAAACTAACATAAGCTAATAGCATGAATATTCTCAACCAATTCAAGTATCCAATATCCAAACTTAAACATGAAAATATGATCTAAACAGAGAATTAAATTACTAAAAATCAGTGAATTCAAGATCATAAACCAAACTTCAAACTTAAAGGTAACTAAATATTCAAAAGCTTAAAAACTAACTATTAATCTAAGAAAACAATGAAAGGTTGCAGAAAACTTATTCTAACTAATGGTTGCTGATTAAACTTCAAAAGTTCCACAGAGATTCGCAGCGAAGTAGACGAAAACGGGTTTGGCGACGTCGAACGGCAACCGGGACTCATTTCGTTGAATCCTTCTTCTTACTCTCGATCTCTGCGTTTTTGATGTTAAAATCTGACTCTAAACCATAGGATTATGTTTATGTTAAGTTTTTAGGGTTGGAGGCACGCCAAGACTCGGATTAATGATGCCTTTTTATAGAAAAATCGAATCTTGGGCCGCAAGACAGCTTTAAGTCAGTTCTGGGCCCGTTAATGGTAAGGTAACGCTAAGGTAAATGTTATAATAGCTACCGCTAAAGCTATCATTAATGCCTCTGTCCAGTCTTAATGGTAGCGTTAACGATAACGTAGGGGTAGTAACCCTTATAGAAAGCTATCGCTAATTCTTCATTTTTGTACTTCTGCACTTCGACAACGGTTCAGGGTAGCGGTAAATAACCGTTATAGATAGCGGTAGTAGCTATCGCTAATGAATCGTTAGCTTGAGCAATACTATAGTGGTTCTAGTAGAATAACCATTATAGTAAACTGGCAGCTTCAAATTCTTGCTACTTCTTCGCCGGAAAGATCGATCTTTGACTCTCTATCGTCATACTTCATCTCTAACGTGCTGAACTCTTCCGGTTACTTAGCTATAAGGTGAAAAACAACAAAATATCACCTAATTGCATCAATCTAGATCAAAAGGCGGTAAAATAAGCTGGAAACACAATTATACAAATTTAAGCTCAAATTGTCCGACTTATACCAAAAACACTAAGAAAAAGATAACTAAATAACTACTAAAATAAGAACAATTACGTGTTAATCAGTATGCCTCGAAATGAAACCCAGTGTCAGCAACGTACCCAGTGTCGGCGGTGCAGTTTGGCGTGGAGTATGGCAATGGTTTGGCAGGCGCTATCTAGCCATCTTGTTTGGCGCGGAGATGGCAATAGATGGCCAGGGATGGCCACCATTCCAGAAAGTTTGCCACTTTGGAGCTCCTTTTTGGCAAAACTTTGGCAAGCCATGGCTTGATTTTTGGCCTCCATGCCTTAGCTTGAATTCAAGTCATCAAGCCACCTATTAAATAAGAATATTAAATATCAAAAACCAAGAATTACTTTAAACCTCAAATCAATTGAACCATTTAACCCAATTAAACATAAAAACAACTAGAAACATGAAAAACAACAAAACAATAAAAACAACCTAGAAAACTAACTAATCAACTCAAAAAATAATAAAAACAATATAACATCCTAATTAAAAACACAAGAAAAACACCACATTTACATGCAAAACAACCACCCCACACTTATCGGTTTATTCGTCCTCAAACAACGAAAAGAATCGAGTATGTAACAATGAACATTATGTAAAAAGAAAAATCCTTGTGCTTATCCTTATTAATATGATGAAAGTTTCAACATTAACTTGTTATCGTCAAGCATTGCTCATATTAATCTTTCTCAATTGAAAACCAAATCGATGACTTCCTCACAAATGGAATTTTTGAGGGTGTTCGCTCAATTCGCTCGATGTTTATTTATATGGGACGTGTATAAGCTCGAATCGGACAATGCATGCACCCAGTCAAGATTTCACAAATTAGAAACTCAAATCACCCATTGTACATGATCAAACAAGAATCGAAAGAGGTCTTTATATTTGGTTGTAATGTTGGCTCTTTGGTAAGGTATGAAATATTTGGATATAGTGGCTAACACACAATCAAATGTGATCAATAACACACAAAATCCTAACTTCTAACACCTGAAGCTTATGATCGCTTCACCCTTCCCATTTTACCAAATTTTTCATTCGAAACCCTTTCTTCGTACACACTATTTCCCGAATTTTATTTCACAACTCTTAGAAGCTTTTTGAATTTGCTTCTTTTCACTAAATTTTAGCCTTTTTGAACTAGGCTTTTCGCTTGAACGCACGCTTTATCACTTTTCATGATTTGTGTTGGAGTTTTATTATCCTTTTTTTATATGTGTATAAGCAACTTAAAACCCGAAACCCACAATTGATTTCCCTCACTTTTCTAGCAAACTAACAATACACTCTCTCACCTCACAAATTGTGAAGATATAAGAGCTAAAATCGAGCTCGGCTAACAAGAAATGGGACATAGGCTCAAGGAGGCTCATTTGGGATTTTTAAGTAGCTTATATATTTGGATATGGCCGGAATAAGGGTGATATATGTGACTCGAGGTCATTTCCAAATTCAATCATGTACGAGCAAAGTCAAGCCTCCTCAATGCAATTTCCATAAAAATGTAAGCAAAACCGATAATTCACACAAGGCTACTCACTAGTTTGCACCGGGTTTTAGAAAACAAAATCAAAAGAGATTTTAGAGCTTTGCAACCTTCTCACGAGCAAATGTTGATTATATATATATATATATATATAGGCGGGTTTTGGACAAAGTACAAAAATTCAACTCCTTACACAAGAGGATATATACATGCAAAAACCCGACAAGTAAACTATTCAAACTTCTAAACACGTGGTGATTGCTTAAACATGTAATAGAATCACAAGACACAAAAATAGACTCAACCATATAAAAGCGCAAATAGTAAGCGTCACTTCGCCAATGCTCGAGTTAAGAAAGATAAATCATGCTTTTCGACACCCGTACCCTAACTACCTACCCACCCCACACTTAAACCATACAATTTCCTCATTAACAAGTAGAAGGAGGGTGAGAGAGAAGCTTCCTAAACCGAGCGAGTGTGGGTCGAGCTCGGTGGGGTCCACTTAAGCATCAAGCAATACGAACAAAAACAGATCATGGCTTGTGTATCCCGGCTCGATAAACGCTACCAATCTTATCAATTCGGCCAAGGTTGGAGTCGAAAAATAACACACTATATAAGAAAATAACACAAAATCAAAAAATATAATAAAAATATGTACATAAAACGAAACCAAAGGTTCAAAAGAACCAAAACACAAATTTTTTATTTTTTTTAAATTTTCAAATATTTTTGGATTTTCATTTTAAGAGGAAAGAAAGAAAGAAAAAAAGAAAGTAAAAGAGATAAATGGAAAGAACTTGGGTTGCCTCACAAGAAGCGCTTGTTTTACATCATTAGCTTGGCGAACTCCCTTTTTGATCAAGGTGGAAAGATAATGGGAGAATCCACCAATACAATCTCCTCCTTTTCGGGAGGGTTCACTCTTTGGAACGTTCTTGGCGCATTGCATAGCTCAAACAGTACTCGCCAAAAAGCAAACATTCCAAACGGGCAAATGGGACTCATCTCAGCTAGGTCTTCGGGTGGAATGGTAGTTTTGAAGTGCCCCGAAAACTCGTCTAGGAAACGATAAGAATAATGGCTGGCTAGTTTGTCCAACCTTTGATCGAAACACGGGGGAGGGAAATGATCTCTCTTGGTAGCCGTATTTAACCTTTTAGAATCGATCAACATCCTCCATCTTGTCGTAGCCCTCGTGGCCAACAATTCTCTTTTTCCCTCCTCAAAAACGAACACGGCTCTCGTCTTTGGTACTAAGTCAATGGGCTTCACCTACTCGCTTTTGGAAATCGCAAACATCAAGCCCTCCAACAACAACCTCCAATTCCCGGCTTTCACTATCTCTTCAATATGTGGGTTCAAAGGGGTAATTCCCTTAACAACTACGGGTTTCCGCCCAATAAAACTCTTAAGAATTTTAATCACTTCAACCGTCCTCTCCTCCTCCTCTCGATTTGAATGGGCAAAGATGATAATCGGCTTGCTCTCCTCTTCCTCCAAATATACATGCTTGAGGGGAGATGAAGGAGGCTTAAGCTCGGGCTTGTGCCTCCTCTCGGACTCATCAGAAATGAACTCGAACAATTCACCGACCCCCTCAAGATAGTCTTCAAGATCTTCCATATTATCATCAATGATCTCCTCCTCCCCCGCCAAAAATTCGTCGGTGCCCTCAACGACAAATATACTATCCTTCTTGCCCAAATCTTTGGCACATTCAAGCACAAATGAATCATCGAGGTGAACAAGGGGCTCATCATCCTCACACACCCCTCAATGTAGACATCCCGGACAACCTCCTCCTCAATGCTACTTTCTTCCATATACACTTGTTTGACCATGTTTCTGATCAAGTCCATTTGTAACCAATCCTTGTAAGATTCTTTTGAAAGACAAGGTGTAGGGGCGAGAGGAGCAAGAATACTCCGAATCAAAACCATAGCCTCCTCCGTCGGTGAGACAACCATATCAATTACCCCACACTTATCGAGGATCATGACCGGAAGAGTATGCGAACGTGGACTTGACAATTGCCAACTCAAGACCAAGAGATCCGGATCAGGGGATGGAGTAGGAGCAATCACCGAGATATATGGACAAAATGGGTCCACAGGAGTGGAATCAAGAGAATGATGAGTCGGCGGCGGAGCAATTGATGGTGTAGCACAATCGGGTACCGCGCTAGACATTTGTGCAATTTTAGCCTCCAACACCGCCATTTTCTTAATCAACTCAAGCTCCTTAGATGATAAAGCCATGCTCGAGTCAATAGCACTAGAATACATTGGTGGAGAATATTTTGGCTCGGGACGGGTAAACACCTCCACGAAGGGTTTGATAACATCACCCATAGTGCGTATAAGAGGGACACATGCGACAATGGAGTTCTCTCCTACAAACAACACATAAGCATCGAGATCCTTAGAGGATAAGGTCATGTGCGTCCCAAAATTGGAAATCAAAGTAGGAGGACCTCCACACGGGCTGAGATTTCCAAATCTACCATTATGAAAGTTCGGACCATGCTCGAGAACTCCACTACCACCATACAGGGTGGGATTCAGATATTGACCTCCAACGTACCCATTCGGACTAAAGCCTCCATTATACATGTTCGTGCATTGATCGGGAGCAATATAACAACCATATGGCCCGAATGTCAGATTATGCATATTCAGGAAATTATTCGGATCACCATATCCTCCATACGGACCATTCGTACCCGAGGAGCCATTAAACCTGACATGGTTTGAACCATTCCCTCCCATGCCGGGTTGTCCATAGCCGATTCCACCATTGGCAATGTGGTTTGCACCATGACCTCCCACGCTGCCAAGACCATTATACATCATTTCATCCCCAACATGGTTTGCACCATGACCTCCCATGTTGGGAATGTACCCTCCATTGTAATAGGGACCTTGCATACTTAAAGAAAACGTGAAATAAAAACAAAAGCTAGAAACGCAAAGAAACTACAAGCAAATCGAAAACCTTAACCAAGCCGAGTCTCAACGACGCCATTTTGAAGTGTAGTTTTTAGTGGTTTTTAGAAATAAAGGTTCTATTGGCTTGGTATTATCGGAATTCGATTCAATTAAAGGAATCAAGGTGTTTATAGCTTTGAAAAGTAAAGAAAAATAAAAATAAAGCAAATAAACTAGCTAAACTAAACTAGAAAGTGAAATTGCAAGTTGTAAGGATGCTTCGTCATATGCCTCGAAATGAAAGTGCAAAACAATAATGAAAATAATCAATGGAAAGCAATGTTTCGCTAAGTACAACTAATGAAACCTAGAGTACAACCATGCATGCATGATCATAAAATCTAGGAAAATGAAAATTGACAAAAATTGCAACATTGAGGCTTATAACGGGGTCAGAACCCTCATTCGGCAGAGCAATCCCCTACTGCAATTTTATCAGGCTTGATCCATGCTCACTCTTGAGGAAGCAAGTTTTTCGAAACACATCACCACTGGATTGACCACTTCCATGGTGACACGGGAGTGTGTCTCATTTTCTAATCGCGCTAATGGTTTTAAGAAGGGCTCTTATTGAGGCAATGGTGGTAGAAACTGTGGTCAAGTGGTGGTAATGGAGGTGGCAGCAGAGGCAGCGGTAGCAGTGGAAGAGCGGCTGGTAGCAACCACTCCCCCAATTCCACCCTTGGACGGGCACGGGACATCAACAACAACAAATTCCATGGTCTTTTATGCCATGGGATGCTCCCATGTCCATACCCAACTACAAATTGGGCCAGTACCAATACAAACAATCAACAATAGGCTGGACTCTTGGGCCAATGTCCCCGACATGTTTTCCCTCAACATACCTTCTCCGCCTAGCCCAATCCACCAGCGGCCTAGTCCAACCCCGGCGGACATTGAGGCCTCCATGAATACATGTGGGCTCACTCCACCGGATGCTAACTGGTACATGGATACTGGTGCCACCACTCATATGATGTCCACCCAAGGTAGTCTTTCATCTTATTTTAATTCGAGCAATACTCGTGATTTTATTGTTGGGAATGGACACTCTATTCCAATTCACGGTTATGGACATACAACTTTACCTCCCCTAAACCCACCATTATCCTTAGAAAATGTTCTACATGCTCCTCAACTCGTTAATAACTTAGTTTAAGTAAGAAAATTTACTTCTGATAACTCAGTTTATGTTGAATTTGATTCATTCAGATTTTCCGTAAATGACTTTCACACAGGGAAGTGCTTAATGAGATGTGATAGTCAGGGTGATCTATATCCAATATCGACACCATCACAAATAAATATTAGTCCCCATTTGCCGCTTTAGCACCTTCATTTTGGCATAAATGCTTGGGTCACCCGGGAGCACCTATTTTCTATTTTCGTACGCGAAATAAAGTTATTAGATGTAATGGAACTCGTAAATTTTGCTTATTTCCCTCTAAGAAAATATATTTATTTACCTTTTGTTGCATCAAATTCATGCCCTATCATGCCATTTGACATTATACATTGGGATATTTGGACATCTCTTATTTTGAGCTCCTCGGGCCACAAATACTATATGATTTTGGTTGGTGATTACTATAATTTTTTGTGGACTTTTCCTTTATTAAGAAAACTCAGGTTTTTTCCACTTTCTTAACGTTTAGGGCTTTCATACGAAACTAATTTGAATGGGGAATAAAGAATTCTCAATGTGATAATGGTAAGGAATTCGATAATGAGATGCTTTAGAATTTTTGTAAAACTGGTCTTGTTTTTCGAATTTCTTGTCCACACACGCCATCCCAAGATGGGAAAGCTGAACGAAAAACTCGAAAAATTAACAACATTATCCATCCCCATCTTGATCATGCTTCTGTCCCTCACTCATTTTGGCACCATGAGTTACAAATAACAACGTACCTTCTCAACATCCTTCCAAGTAAGAAATTAAATAATCAAACACCCCTCCAAATTTTGTATCAAAAAATCCCATGGTGCTCTCCTTTTCGAGTTTTTAGTTGCTTGTGTTATTCCCTTTTCCCATCTACTACAATTAACAAACTCCAAGTTAGTTCGAGTCCTTGTGTCTTCTTAGGTTATACCCCCCATCATTGTGGCTACAAATGTTACGACTTATCTTCGAATAAAATTATCGTCAGTCGCCATGTAGTTTTTGATGAAACCTAATTCCCATTTACTAAAACTCATACCCCATCAAATCACACTTATGATTTTTTGGAAGAAGGATTATCACCTCATATAATAGAACTTTTAGTCATAAATAGCAACCCAACTGAAGTAGAATTTCCCGACAGTCCACTGCCATCTTTGCCTAGCTCACATTAACCGCTGAACTTTCAGTCCCGGAAATAGGTGACCAAGCCCAAATATCTCTACCAGGGAGCCCACCACCCATTCTAGTAGGCTCGACCAGTCCGCCTACCACTCCAGCCAGACAGTCCACTCAACATCTCTCTCCAAGCCCAATAAATAGTCCACCACATAATGGGTCCCGTCTCTCCAGCTCTTAAATCTCAGCCTAACCACCTCCAATTCCTACCCAACGGCCTTTAACATGAAGTCAATATGGGATCCGAAAACCAAACACTAAATATAGCTTACTTACTCATATTAATAGATCTTCACTCCCACGCAACCCCATATCATCCCTTAAGTATACGAATTAGAAAATGGCTACGAATGATGAGTATGATGCTCTTATTAATAATAAGACGTGGGATTTAGTAACCCATCCACCTGATGCTAATATAATTCGTTATATGTAGATTTTTATACATAAAGGAAACTTTGATGGCTCGTTTGAGAGGCATAAAAATCCGATTTCAAGAGATGGTAAAACTCAACAGATTGGCATGGACTATGGTGATATTTTTAGTCTAGTTGTCCAATCGGCAACAATTCGCACTTTTCTCAGCTTAGATCTCTCCAAAAAATGGCCTATTCACCAACTTGATGTCAAAAACACATTCCTACATGGCGACCTCAAGGAAACTGTCTACATGCATCGACAAATGGATTCTTGTTACCTAACTCATCTAAACTATGATTGCTTTCTCAAAAAGTCTTTATATGGGCTCAAGCGTGGTACAAAAGATTTGTTAACTATGTGTCTACCATTGGGTTCTCTCACAACAAGTTAGATCATTCATTGTTCATCCTCCGTAAAGGTACTCATTTGAATTACATTCTTCTTTATGTGGATATTCTCACAACTTCCTTGATGAGCTTCGCAAATTAATCTTAACACTTCTGAGTTCAGAATTCACAATGAAAGATTTAGGTCCCCTCAGCTACTTTTTGGAGATAGCCGTCACTCGTCATGCAGGTGGTCTATTTTGTCTCAGAAGAGATACGCTGAAGAAATAATAGAAATGGGCTGGCATGTCCTCATGTAAACCCTGTCCTACACCAGCTGATACAAAACCTAAACAAAGTGTGACATCTAGCACCCCGTGCGATGGTCCGTCACATTATCATAGCCTTGCAATATCCAACGTTCACACGACCCGATATATCTTATGCTGTGCAACAAATTTGTTTATTCATGCATAATCTAATGAACGAATAAATGCTTGCACTAAAGTGCATCATGCGCTACATTCAAGGAACACAAGACCATGTATTACATTTATACTCATCCTCCACAACCACTCTTGTCTCTTACACTGATGCAGATTGGGGTGGTTGTCCAGATACCCGACGCTCAACTTCAGATTATTGTGTTTTTCTTGGGAACAATCTAATCTCTTGGTTTTCAAAATGACAAGCTATACTATCTCGATCCAATAGTGAAGCCGAATACAAGGGAGTTGCTAATGTGGTTTCCGAATCTTGTTGGTTATGAAACCTTTTACTTGAACTTCACTTTCTCATTCAGAAAGCTACATTAGTATATTATGACAATGTTAGTGCAGTATATCTCTTCGCTTATCTTGTTCAACATTAACGCACTAAACATGTCGAGATGGACATTCACTTTGTTCGCAAAAAAGTCGCTCATGGCCAAGTACGGATCTTACATGTCCCATCACGCTATTAAATTGCTGATATATTTACAAAGGGACTTACTTTAGTTCTGTTTGAAGATTTTTGAGACAGTCTCAGCATCTAATGACCTCCCATTTCGATTGCGAGTGTGTCATAAAATATGCGTAAATGTAGAAATAATATTTCATTATTCCTTATAATTAGTTAAGCATGTAATTAACTATGTGTTACCTTAGTCATTACCTAGAATCAAGTAAGTAGTCATAGCCTAGAATCAAGTCAGTAGTCGTAACATAGAATCAAGCCAGTCTTGTGTATAAAAGGATCGCTTTATATCAGAAACAATTATAAAAAATAAACATTCTTTCAGTATATTAATATACAATTACATCAGATATCTTATTTATACATTAATATATGAATATATTAGATAAAATTATAAAGTACAATACATACCAGATAAAAATCAAAGTTGCAAAATTGTTAGTCGTTAGTTGGACTAACACTTAGTTGTCGATTGGAACTTCTACTTTTTATTATTATATGTTTATTGTTGACCAATATGTGGCTAATGCAATGGATACCTATGTTTGATATTTTGCTGACTAGGGTGTCTTGGCCACATAAGAACTCCCTAGCTATATGCCTGATTTTCACTGACTAGCGCGCCTTGGTCACATAGGCAATCCTTAGCCCCACCCGAATCTACTTTTCCACCGATTTGGACAAAATTGCCTAAGCCTAGGGGCACCAAGTGCTTGACTAGGCCGATTCTTGCAACATGATACCAATACATATTTGAAATGAAATTATATTGTGAGTGTTGATGGTCGGTATCGTCCCGATAAAGATCCGAGCCGAATGAATTCAGTCGACCGGGAAGAGTGGCCAGGCGGCGGATCTCTGTGTCGAGGATGCCAAGAAGGCTCGATCACAAGTGCCGAGTAGGGGTACACAGGGCTGCCGAGTCCCCGCACCAAGGGTGCCGAGCAGAACCTTGCCTATCTCCCGAGCTCAACCCTGCGCCGAGCAGGATTTCGCCATGGTCGCCGACCTCTCCACGCTCCCGCCGAGTCACTGCACCAAGGGTGCCAAGCAGAACCTTGCCTATCTGCCGAGCTCAACCCAGCGCCGAGCAGGATTTCGCCCATGGTCGCCGACCTCTCTGCGCTCCCGCCGAGTCTCCGCGCCAAGGGTACCGAGCAGAACCTTGCTGATCTGCCGAGCTCAACCCTACGCCGAGCAGGATTTTTCCATGGTCGCCGACCTCTCCGCGCTCCCGCCGAGTCTCCGCACCAAGGGTGCCGAGCAGAACCTTGCCGATCTGCTGAGCTCAACCCTACGCCGAGCAGGATTTCGCCATGGTCGCCGACCTCTCCACGCTCCCGCCGAGTCTCCGCGCCAAGGGTGCCGAGCAGAACCTTGCCGATCTGTCGAGCTCAACCCTGCGCCGAGTAGGATTTCGCCATGGTCGCCGACCTCTCCGCGCTCCCGCCGAGTCTCCGCGCCAAGGATGCTGAGCAGAACCTTGCCAATCTGCCGAGCTCAACCTGCACCGAGCAGGATTTCGCCATGGTCGCCGACCTCTCCCGCTCCCGCCGAGTCCCCGCGCCAAGGGTGCCGAGCAGAACCTTGCCGGTCTACCGAGCTCAACCCTGCGCCGAGCAGAGTTTTCCCTTAGGGATGACAGGCCTTTCCCTGGCACGGCCTGCCGATCACTCCTACCCGGAGGTGCTGAGCAGGGATATGCCGAGCACGTTGAGTTCGGTACTCTGCCGAGAAGGAACTTGTTCAGAGGAGACCGGCGTTTCAAATCGCGAATCAAATATTCTGTCCTGAGAGCGCCGACCTGAGAAGTGTGAAGGAGGGTGGTTTTCCCCCAAGAGGTTGGTTCGACTCAAAGAATATCTAAGGACGGCATTGAGTCGGTGGAAAATAGCTGAGGACGGTACTGAGGCGGTGGATACGAGAGTAGAGGTTTTGAAGGGCTAATAGGAGAGTGCCAAGTGTCTATGTAGGGTTTCGTTGTAAAACTATAAGTAGCCTCTCCAAGAGAGAGAGAAGGATCCCCAAATTTCAGAGAGAGAGAAACATAGAGAGTTTTAGATAGAGAAAGCTTGTATTTATGGTCAAGAACCTGTGAAAAGGATCCGACCAAGGCAGATCCGAACTGATTTTTGAGGAATAAAAGTTAAGCACTTTTTCCCACTCGATTCTGCTATCTGATTTCTGCTCTTTTTATTATTTTTGGTTTTGTATTGGTTTTATGTTACTCTTAACATAAACAAAATGGCGTTAGAAGAAGGTTTCTTGTGATCTGCAGTCCCACTTGCTCAGTCAGCTCTTCAAATTTAGTTTTCTGTCTTCTGCCCGATTTTTCATTTTTCGTGAGGAGCTGAAACTCAGCTCTTCTATGTATTTGAGTTCGATAAAAAAAAAAGAGAGAAAAAAGAAGGAAGAAATTTCTGCTCATCCTTCTCGTCAGTATGAACCCTTCATAAAGTTCAAGGAGAAATCCTGGCAAGGAGCGCCAGGAGAGGACTGTGCAATCGGGCCCAAGTGAGCTCGACCCGAAACAGGTAAGGTCGTTCCTTCAGCACCCCACCTTTGCTAAGGAATTTGAAGAGATGATGAAGAAGGCAGCAAAGTCAATTTTGACACTAGAAGCTCAGGTCGGCAATCCCAAGAATGCTAACCTCCAGGAAGGACAATCGGAGTCAGACCCAGCTCAAAAGTGCTGCTGGTCTATTAGGCCAAGGGAGATAAATATGGTCGAGCAGATGAAATGGAATGAAGAGCTGGTTGAGGATCTTAACGGGGATGAGCCCGGGCAACACAATCCCCGAGGAAGAGATGAACACTCAGATAAAAGAATTGGCACATGCAAACCATGAAAAATGAAACAAAGATGCTTTGGTCTCAGGAAGAGTATCCAAGCTAGCGGAAGAAGAGCTAGATAAAGAGCTAAAATCCAATCGCGAGAATGACTAGTATGCTGAGCTCTTCCAAGACGAACAGAGCAAAGAACAAAAAATGGAATAAGAGCTCTCTGGGCAACAATGCCGAACAGAGAATTCCGATCTGAAAATTGTCGAGGATGAGCTGGATCCCCGGAAGCCAAGATTGAAGAGAAAGGCTACCCATGCTGAGCTAGTTGAAGAACTTGACTGGATCTCAGTTGATGAACTCGATCCGAGCAAGCTGCTCTGAGTCGGACGAGATCTCCAGGAACCCATCAGATCCGAGCTAATAAGCTTTTTGAAAGCAAATCAGGACGTCTTCGCATGGGCACTTAGCCGACCTAAGGCATTAAGCCATCCAAAGGCATTGAAACAACCTAAGGCGTTAAGCCATTCTAAGGCATTAAGCCATCTAAAGGCATTGAGCCAACCTAAGGCGTTAAGCCATTCTAAGGCATTAAGACATCCAAAGGCATTAAGACATCCAAAGGCATTGAGCCAACCTAAGGCGTTAAGCCGTTCTAAGGCATTGAACCAATTAAAGGAGAACAACCACTCAAAGGTACTTAGTAGGCCAAAGGCATTAAGCTACTCAAAATGCCGATTTGAAAAGCAATCAGCTGAGCCGATCGGCATAAGCCGAACCAATTAGGTCGGCACACAAAAAATAATGTTGCAAAGCCAAAGTGCCAAGCTCAATGTGCCGAGCTCAAAAGAGTCAAACTCAAATTGACTCGACACGTAAAAAAGAGCAAGTTTTCAAAAATCTGAGCTCAACGTGCCGAGCTCAAAAAGAGCCGAACTCAAACTAGCTCAACACGTAAAAAAGAGCAAGTTTTCAAAAATCTGAGCTCAACGTGCCGAGCTCAAAAAGAGCCGAACTCAAATTAGCTCGACACGTAAAAAAGAGTATGATCTCAAAAAGAAAAAAATATACGAGCTCAACGTGCCGAGCTCAAAAAGAGTCAAAACTCAAAATTGACTCGACACGTAAAAAAGAGCAAGTTTTCAAAAATCCGAGCTCAACGTGCCGAGCTCAAAAAGAGCCGAACTCAAAATTAGCTCGACACGTTAAAAAGAGCGAATTTCCAAAAATTGCCGAGCTCAAAAATCTCCGAGCTCAGAATTGCCGAACCACACATTCTGAGTTTGAGCTCGGGGTGAAAAAAAAAAGGAATTATGTGTACATATTTAAGCAGTCGAGCTGAAAACACAAATAAGAGAAGCCACTCAAAAAGTAAGCTAACGACAAAGAATACTAAAAGGAAAACCGGCCGACCAGAACTTATTCAAACCGAGAAATACGAGTACATCAAGGTCGACCTCCCAAAGGTGACAATCTAATCACCATCCTCATCATTGCGCTCCTGTCCATCGCCGAGGTCAACATCCAGATCGTCATCAAACTGATACTTGTACCAACGAATTGCTAAAAGTCATCCATGACAAAGAATCTCTTCTGTACTGAAACTCCCATATTGATTGTACCTGAACTTGCTACCCTAACTCGATTGAGGTTCGGACTAATCGCCACCCTGGCTAACTCTATTGAAGCCCCAGAAACCGATCGAATAAGGACCAAAAGGAGGCGAAAGGACAAAGTTTCCCGAAATAAGGGGCTGAGATTATTAAAAAATGCATGTGTCCTCAATGAAGTTTCTTGGAGAAAGGAGGAGAGAATGAGAATGGATATCAAAGGTGTCACATGTCACAAGGGCCCAAAAGCAATACGGGACAAAACTTGCAAAAGCTTCAAAATTAGGGCTGCAAAAGCTTCCATTTCGGAAAGCGTGATGGTTAGACTTCCCGCAAAACAAGGTCGATGGGACAAGACACCTCATGCCCAGGTCGGCTCGGCTCACTCAGATGACAAAGATTGGATGAGTGCGAACCCACCTACGTGTAGCCGACTCCGCGCTCAGGGGCTTGTTGATGGTCGGTATCGTCCCGATAAAGATCCGAGCCGAATGAATTCAGTCGACCGGGAAGAGTGGCCAGGCGTCAGATCTCTGTGGCGAGGACGCCGAGCAGGCTCGATCACCAGTGCCGAGCAGGGGTACACAGGGCTGCCGAGTCCCCGCACCAAGGGTGCCGAGCAGAACCTTGCCTATCTACCGAGCTCAACCCTGCGCCGAGCAGGATTTCGCTTTGGTCGCCGACCTCTCCGCGCTCCTGCCGAGTCACC
>BMAC01001028.1:2586-14652 GCA_014905375.1 Phtheirospermum japonicum | reverse complement strand
CCTGGCATGGCCTGCCGATCACTCCTACCCGAAGGTGCCGAGCAGGGATATGCCGAGCACGTTGAGCTCGGTAATCCGCCGATAAGGAACTTGTTTAGAGGAGACCGGCGTTTCAAATCGCGAATCAAATATTCTGTCCTGAGAGCGCCGACCTGAGAAGTGTGAAGGAGGGTGTTTTTCCCCCAAGAGTTTGGTTCGACTCAAAGAATATCTAAGGACGGCATTGAGTCGGTAGAAAATAGCTGAGGGCGGTACTGAGGCGGTGGATACGAGAGCAGAGGTTTTGAAGGGCTAATAGGAGAGTGCCAAGTGTCTATGTAGGGTTTCGATGGAAAACTATAAGTAGCCTCTCCAAGAGAGAGAGAAGGATCCCCAAATATCGGAGAGAGAGAAACATAGAGAGTTTTAGATAGAGAAAGCTTGTATTTGAGGTCAAGAACCTGTGAAAAGGATCCGGCCAAGGCCGATCCGAACTGATTTTTGAGGAATAAAAATTAAGCACTTTCTCCCACTCGATTCTGCTATCTGATTTCTGCTCTTTTTATTATTTTTGGTTTTGTATTGGTTTTATGTTACTCTTAACATAAACAGTGAGATTGATCGTGATCCATATTACAATTTACCGATCGATACCATCTCATGTGTGGCATTGCTTTTCTTCTCTTCTACACACATTTTTACAACATAAATCTTGACAATCTTATTATTATTAACAAAAATAATACGTAATAAAATATAATTGTCTTAAACACATGGTGACACATTTTTTATTTTTTATTCTTTATTAACTAAAGTGATTCGATTCTATGCAACCTATTTGGTTAACAAAGAACATCCTATTTGATACGACATCAAATATCTATGTCGGTAGGCATGCAGGTTTGTAGGAATTTATGAGGCAACCTTCCCTTTAGAATGAGAGATCTTTTCTCTATAGGGGTGAACTATTTTGGGAGTGTCGAGCTCTTATATGAGGGTGGCGAGCTCTTATCAAGCAAATAGTATCATAACAGCCCGGTACTGACAGCTGGGCTTATATGAGGGTGGCGAGCTCTTATATAAGGGTCTTGTTTTGCATGCAATTATGATGTTTTTCCTTTGTTTTTAATTATGATTTTATATTGTTTTTGAGCCGATTAGTTAGGTTTTAGGTTATTTTCTTTGTTTTATTGTTTTCCGTGTTTATTTTATATTTTATATTTAATTTGGTTAAAAAGGTTTAATTAATTTGAGGTTTGGTGGAATCCTTGGGTTTATATGTTCAAAATTCCTATTTTATAGGCCAAGGCTTTGATGACCAAAGTTCAAGCCAAGGCGTGCCAAGAATAAGCTCCAAAATGCCAAACTTTCTAGAATACTCGCCACTGCTCGCCACTCCTCGCCACGTTTAACGCCAAGCGCTGGCGCTTGCCAAAACGCAAGCCAAAATCCGCGCCCGTGCGCCCGCGCGTAGCGCCCGACAACTCCCGCCCAGGCCTGCCGACAGCGCCCAGCGCCCGCGCGCGCTAGCCCCACGCACCTACCGAGACCGCTCGCCAAATCCTGTGCCAAACCTCACACCAAAAGCACCTGACGCTCACCAAGGCCGACACCAAGCACTCGCTTAGGCCGACGCCAAGCACTCGCCAGCCGCCCAGCGCCCAGGCCCTAGCCCCCAGCCACCCAGCGCCCATGCGTGCCCGGGCTCGGCCATGACCGAGCCACCCTAAGCCAAATCGAGCCAAATGGTTTGCCAAGTGGCTAGCAAGGCCATTAATGGTCAAACTTGGTCAAACCCAGGAAATACAAGCCTTTTTGGCTAATTTGGCCCATTTAAACCCCATTAAACCTAGTATAAAGAGGAACTACTCTCATTTTATGAAAAGATCCACTCTCCTCCAAACCCAATCATGGGTTTGGCATTAAATTTCTCTCTCTAGATTTTAGATTTAATTTTAAGATTTCCTTGGGTTTGTAAGCTCAATAAGAATTCAAGTACTCCCTTGGATCTTATTTTGTTGCAACTTCATTCAAGCTTTTGAATTCTCTTTTTAATTCAAGTAAGCTTTCCTTTACTTTCATGCTTTTCTTCAATTTCATGCTTTATCTTCAATTTATGCTTTTAGCTTTAGCTCTTAGATTAATTGTTAGATCTTGTGAATCGTCCATGGAATCTAGGTGAGTGACACACCTAGATCATAGATCGAGTCATTGATCATTTTTATTTTGATTATTTCATATGCTTTATTTTGGTTTTTATTTTGATGCATAGTTTTTTCGTTAAATCCAAGATCTACTCTTCGTTTTTTGTTATTTTCCGAAAATATTTAAACTTTCACGTCAACTTTTCTTGCTCTTTCTATTGGTGCTTTCGATTTTTGCTAATTTTCGTTATTTAGATTTTTATAATCTTGCTTGCATGGTTGTACTTTAGGTTATTTTAGTTGTACTTGGTGAAACATTGCTTTTACTTGCATATTTTTATTCTTGCTTGCACTTTCAATTTCGCACACGCTCGAGGCATCCTAAAGACTTGAATTTAATATTTCCTAGTTAGTTTATTTTCATAGTTTATTCCCGTTTATTTTTGTTTTCATTTATGTTTCAAGCTAAAAACACATTGATTCTTACATAGCAATCGAATTCCGATAATACCGAGTCATGAACCCACTTTTCTTATTTTAAAAACCACAAAAAATTACAAAACAAAATGGTGCCATTGCAACTCGGCTTGGTTAAGGTTTTCGATTTTCTTGTAGTGTCTTTGTGTTTCTAGCTTTCTTTTGTATTTGACGTTTTTGTTAAGTATGCAAGGTTTTTATGGCATTGGAGGCTACATTCCCAACATGGGAGGGCATGGTTCAAACCATGTTGGGAATGGAATGTTGTATAATGGGTTTGGCAACGTGGGAAGGCATGGTGCAAACCACGTTTCCAATGGTGGAATCGACTATAGACAACCCAACATGGGAGGGCATGGTGCAAACCATGTTAGGTATAGTGGTTTCACGGGTACGAATGGTCCATATGGTGGTTATAGTGTTCCCGATCCCTATCCGAATATGTATAATGGTAGCTATGGGAGTCCGAATGGGAATGTGGGTGACCAATTCTCAAATCTCGGCCTGTATGGAAGTCCGCATGGTTACATTTCAATCATACCCCGATTGGTGCCACCAATAGTGCTCAAAATCCTGATCCGTATGAGTTTTTTAGAGGTTTGAGCTCTGATGTCCCCCCATCCGCACTATGAAAGATATTAACAAACCGTTTTTGGGGACGTTTACTCCACTTTGCGTATCCTTTCCTCCCGATCAAGCAATGTCTTATAATGCTAATGAAGTGAGTGAAGTTCCTTCCTCTAGGGTGCTTGAGTTGGAAAAGGAAGTAGCGGCTATGAAGGCTCATATTGCCATGTTATCTCACCCAAAACCGGATCCCCCGTGCTCATCATATGGAATGTCTGGTCATGATTCCACGTTTTGTCCTTCAAATCTATCGTTTAATATGCCGAGGTCTCATTCGGAGAAAGTATATGGAGGTCATGGATATCAAGCGGGACCAGATTGTGCTATACCATCTTTTGCTCCACCGCCGACTCATAATACTCTTATTACTCCTCACGTGGGCCCATTTCGTTCGACTATCCTGGTGATTGCTCCTACCTCATCTCTAGATCCAGATCTCTTGGTCATTATGCGACAATTGCCTAGTCCACCTTCGCATACTCTTACAGATGCGATCCTTGATAAGTGTGGGGTGGTTGATAATATGGTTGTCTCGCCGTTGGAAGAGGACGTGGTTTCGTTTCTGAGTGAGGAAAGGATCAATGAGGAGGAGGTTGTCCGGGATATCTATATTAAGGGTTGTTGTGAGGATGATGAGCCCCTTCTTCGTAATAACAAGTCCATTGTGTTTTAATATACCAACGCCTTGAGTGAAGGAGATTGTGATTTTGTCATTGAGGGCACCGACAAATTTTTGGCGGAGGAGGTGGAGATTTTTGATGATAAGATTGGAAAGCTTGAAGAGTATCTTAAGGGGATCGGTGATTTGTTCGAGTTAATCCCCAACGAGACCGAGAGGAGGCACAAGCCCGAGCTTAAGACTCCTCCATCTCCCCTCAAGCGTGTCCATTTGGAAAAAGAGGAGAGCAAGCCGATTATCATCTTTGCAAATTCGAACTGAGAGGAAAAGTAGGGGTCAATTGAAGAGCTTAAAGTTCGTAAGGGTGCGATTGGTTGGAGACCCGGATTTAATAAGGGATATAGCCCTTGGACTTACTTACATAAACTCGTCTTGGAGGATGATGCCAAACCACCTCGAGAATTTCAAAGGAACTTGAATCCAAATTTTAAGGAGATAGTGGAAGACGAGAATATGATCGAGGAAAAAAAAGGAAAGTTGATAGCCACAAGGGCTAAAACGGGATGGAGGATGTTGATAAATTTTAAGAAGTTTTATGTGGCTACCAAGAAAGATCATTTCATTCCCCCGTTTATCGACCACATGTTGGAAAAGTTAGCCGGCCATTACTCCTTTTATTTTTTGAATGAGTCACCGGGTCACTTCAAAACCACAATTCCACCCGAAGATCGAGCCGAAATGACCATTGGAACGTTTGATTCTCGACGACGTTTACTTGGGCTACTCGATGCCCCGAGAACGTTCTGAAGAACGGACCTTCCCGACAAGGAGGTTAATGCTTCGGTGGATCCTCCCGTTCTCTTTCCTCCATGACCAAAAAGGGAGTTCGTCAAGCTAATGACGTAAAACAAGCGCTTCTTGGGAGGCAACCCATGTGCTTTTCGCTTATTTCTTTTATTTTTACATTTCTTTCTTCCTTTCTTACTTTCTTATTATATAAAAATCCAAAAATATTCCAATTTGTTTTTTGAAAAATATTAAAAAATACATGGTTGTGTATTTTTCGTTCTTTTGGTTTTGTTTTGTTTCATTTGGGTACATATTTTCTTGTGTTTTGATTTTGTGTGTTTTTCTTTTCTATTGTGTTGTTCTCCGATTCCAACCTTGACCGAATTTATAAGATTGGTAGCGTTCATGGAGACGGGAGAAACTAGCCATGCTCGTTTTTCACCTATAATGCTTGAATGCTTAAGTGGACCCCACCGATCTCGACCCAAACTCGCTCAATTAATGAAGTTTCTATTTCACCCCCCTTTTACTTGATTTTCATTAAAATTCAATGAGGGCATTGCATGGTTTAAGTGTGGGGTGGGTAGGTGGTTAGGGTCCAGGTTTTACAAAGCATGATTTGTCTTTCTTAACTCGAGCCTTGGCGAAGTGACGCATTCTTGGCGAAGTGACGCTTACTAAATGCACATTTATATGGTTGGATCATTTTTGTGTCTTATGTGAGTTTATTAAATTGTGAGAAATCACCATATGCTTGGAAGTTTGAATATTTTACTTGTCGGGTTTTTACATGTTTATTCCCTATTGTCTAAGGAGTTGAATTTTTGCGCTTCGTCCAAAACCCGCCTATATATATATAATCAACATCTACTCGTGAAAAGATTTAAAAAGTTCTAAAAGCTCTTTTGATTTTGTTTCCAAAACCCGGTGCAAACTAGTGAGTAGCCTTGTGTGAATTATCGGTTTTGCTTGCATTTTTATGGAAATTGCATTGAGGAGGCTTGATTTTGCTCGTACATGATTGAATTTGGAAATGAACTCGAGGCACATATATCACCCTTATTCCGGCCATATCCAAATATATAAGCTACATGATCCTAAATGAGCCCCCTTGAGCCAATGCCCCATTTCTTGTTAGTCGAGCTCAATTTTAGCTCTTATATCTTCATAAGTTATGAGGTGAGAGAGTGTGTTGTTAGTTGACTAGGAATGTGTGGGAATCAATTGTGGGTTTCGGGTTTTGAGTTACTTATATACATAAAACAAAAAAAGAGAAATAAACTCCAACACGAATCACGAATAGTGATAAAGCGTGTGTTCAAGCGAAAAGTCTAATTTAAAGGCTAAGTTTAGTAAAAAGAAGCGAACTCAAAAAGCTTCTAAGTGTTATGAAATAAAAGTCAAAAAAGTGTGTGAGTGTACGAAAAGGGTTTGGAATGAAAGTTTGATAATTTGGGAAGGGTGAAGCGATCATAAGCTTCGAGTTTAAGAAATTAGGGTTTCATGTGTTATTGATTACATTTAATCGTGTGTTAGCCACTATATCCAAATATTCCATACCTTACCAAAGAGCCAACATTACAACTTGACATAAAGACCTCTTCCGATCCTTATTTGGTCATGTTTATGAAATCTTGACAAGGTGCCTGCATTGTCTGACTTGAGTGTATACACGTACCATATAACAATCACTTGAGCGAATTGAGCGAACACCCTCAAAATTCCATTTGTGATAAAGTCATCGATTTGGTTTTCAATTGAGAAAGTGTAATACGAGCAATGCTTGAAAATAACGGGTCTATGTTGATACTTTCATCATAGTAATAAGGATAAGCACAAGGATTTTTCTTTTTGCATAATGTTCATTGCATGTACATTCTTGATTCTTTTCGTTGTTCGAGAATGAACAAAACCGATAAGTGTGGGGTGGTTGTTTTACATGTAATTTTGGTGTTTTTATCGTGTTTTTACTTAGGATTTTATATTGTGTTTGAGTCGATTAGTTAGTTTTCTAGGTTGCTTTCCTTGTTTTAATTTTTTTCGTGTTTCTTTTTGATTTTATATTTAATATGGTTAAATGAATTTAATTAATTTGAGGTTTGGTGAAATCCTTGGGTTTTTTATGTTCAAAATTCCTATTTTATAGGTCAAGGCATTGAGGACCAAAGTTCAAGCCAAGACGTGCTAAGGCGTGCCAAAAGTTGTGCCAAGAATAATCTCCAAAATGCGAAATTTTCTGAAATGCTCACCATGGCTCGCTACTCCTCGCCATGGCTCGCCACTCCTCGCCATGGCTCGCCACTCCTCGCCACGTTTGACGCCAAGAGTTGGCACTTGCAAAACACACGCCAAAATCCGTGCCAGCGCGTCCCCCCACGCACAGTGCCCGACAACTCTCGCCCAGGCTTGCCGACAGCGCCCAGAGCCCGCGCGCGCCAGCCCTGCGTACCTGCCGGACCGGCTCGCCATGCCTGCGCTGGCGCTCGCCGAATCCTGCAACCAAACCTCACGCCAACAGCGCGCTGGCGCTTGCGAAGTCTGGACGCCAAATCACTCGCCATCTGCCCAGCGCCCAAGCCCCAGCCCCGAGCCACCCAGCGCCCGCGCCCATGTGCACCCGGGCTCGGCCATGACCGAGCCACCTCGAGCCACCTTAAGCCAAATCGAGCCAAAATGCTAGCTAAGTGGCTAGTAAGGCCATTATGGGCTTGGTCAAACCCGGGATATACAAGCCTTTTTGGCTAATTTGGCCCATTCAAACCCAATTAAACCTAGTACAAAGAGGAGACTAGTCTCATTTTGTAAAAAGATTCACTCTCCTTCCAACCCAAGCATGGGTTTTGGGATTAAATTTCTTTCTCTAGACTTTAGATTTAATTTCAAGCTTTCCTTGGGTTTGTAAGCTCAAGAAGAATTCAAGTACTCCCTTGGATTTTATTTTGTTGCAATTTCATTCAAGATTTTGGATTCTCTTTTTAATTCAAGGTGAGTGACACTCTTAGATCATAGATCGAGTCCTTGTTCATTTTTATTTTGAGTATTTCATATGCTTTATTTTGGTTTTTATTTTCATGCATAGTTTTTTCGTTAAATCCTAGATCTACTCTTCGTTTCTTGTTATTTTCCAAAAAGATTTAATTTATCACGTCAAATTTTCTTGTTTTTTCTATTGGTGCTTTCTATTTTTGCTAATTTGCATTATTTAGATTTTTATGATCATGCTTGCATGGTTGTACTTTAGGTTGTTTTAGTTGTACTTGGTGAAACATTGCTTTTACTTCCATATTTTCATTCTTGCTTGCACTTTCGATTTCGGCACACGCTCAAGGCATCCTAAAGACTTGCATTTTACATTTCTTAGTTATTTTATTTTCATAGTTTTCATTTTAATTTTTTCTTCATTTATATTATAAAATTTAAAAATACATTGATTCACACAAATAACTGAATTATGATAATACCGAGCCACTGAGTACTATACACCACTAAAGCCTACAAAATAGGTCCCGGGGGACTAAAGGAATGGATATGGTTATTGGCCCATGGGTATTCCAGTAATTTAACAAGAGTTCTAATATCTATGGTAACTTAGCATATAGGAGAAATTTTAATTCTAAGTCGGTGGCTATTTATGGTGTTGTGGTTTGAATAGGAGATGGGAACCCAAGATTGGGAACACATCTTACCTATTTAAAGAGGACACATGCCTCACTTTTCTCTCTAGGTTGATTAGTTATCCTATGTTTTAAGCTCGCGCATATCATTATTACAAAGGGACAGACTTAAGCATCGGAGGGCCTACGTAGGGGATGTCCAGCTTGGGTTTTGTTTTGTAGGTTGATCAGGTCTCCAAGAGTCTTTTGGAGGTCTATAAGGTCGACAAGCACGTATTTTAGGTCAGTATTCTATTTTCTTGGTGAACAATCTTGTTGGTTACATCAAGTGGCGCAGTCTGTGGGAAAGAGGGACATCGAGTCCTTAAGCGAAAGGCGTGAGATTCTTGGAAAAAAAAATATGAAGGGAAGAACTATCATACCTCAAATTTTAGATTTTGACGCGGATGCAGCAAGGCAAAAGATGTAAACAAGGGGAAATGGGTCTAGGAAGAACTAACACTACCACAAGGAGAATCGACAGATACGACGGTTACAAAAATACCACCACCATCACCATGGAAAGAAAAGGTGAAAGTTTTGGGGGAGGAGAATAGGAAAAAGACCCTAGAAATAATTAAATAAAGGGCTATTCATATTGGGACTAAGGAGTGGAAATAGTTACAAAGAGTAAGAACTTGTCACGTTGACAAGAGACTCCTTGAAAGATTGATGGGATCAGTATCTTCGAGCAAGTTGGGGAAGATCTTGATGGATGAAGACAATAGCGAAGAGGACGAGGCTAGTAGGAAATATGAGGAATACACATAACCATTGACTCTAAGCTAAAATAAGAGTAGGGAAAAGGAACCTTGGATGCCGGATCTCGAGTTGACCCGGACCACAAAAAGGAGGTGGTATCAAATGGAATACCCATCGTCATCTGACAAGGAGGAAGAGGAGGACAACTTTTTTACATGTAATTGTAGTGTTTTCCTCACACTTTCAGTTAAAACTTAGTGTCGTTTTTAGTAGTTTTAAGTCGAGTCTCGTTAGGCTTTTAGGTTGTTTTCTTGTTTTTTATGATTTGAGCCTTATGTATACAATGTTGGTGATGTTTGTGTGATTCTTGGGTTTTTAAGTTCAAAATTCTTATTTTGTATGTGGCTTAATGAATTAGATTCGCGCCAAGACGTGCCGGCATGCACCTAGGTTCGAGCTAAGGCATCGAGGCCCAAAATCTGTGCTAAAACAAGAAAACCAAGTTGGAAGCAACCAGAATCGACTGATCATCCAGTCGATCGAATGAAAGCCACCAAAAACTGAATGCTCAACAGAGACTAACTCCTTTCAACAGCATAGCAGTCAATCGACTGCAACCCTGTCGATCGATTGATTACCAATCGATCGACTGAACAACTGCGAGCAAATCGACTTAACAACTGCGAGCAACCTGCCGAGCTGAAGGCAGTCGATCGATTGCCTACCTGTTGATCGACAGGCAAGCGATCGACTGCAGTTCAGTCGATCGACCGTATTGTGGAGTTTTTTTGCATTTTTACGGTTTTTCCCTACAAATAACTATATAAACCCCACCTCTTTCACCAACAAGGTATCAAAATCTCCTCCCATCTCTTGCATGGGTTAACCTATTTTCTCTCTTTAGATCTTAGATATAAATTCAAGCTTTTCCTTAGGTTTGTAAGCTCAAGAAGAATTCAAGTCATCACTTGGATTTTATTTTGATTATAATTTCATTCAAGCTTTTCGATTCTCTTTCTTAATTCAAGTAAGTTTTTCATTATTTTTTTCCTTGTTATTCAATTTAAGGCTTGTTCTTAAATTTATGCATTTTGCCTTAGCTCTTATATTTATTTTTAGATTTTGTGATTTGTCTATGGAATCTAGGTGAGTGACATTCCAAGATCATAGATCGGGTCCTTGATCGTTTTTATTTTAAGTATTTCATATGCTTTGTTTTGGATTTTATTTTCATGCATGGTTTTATGTTGAATCCTAGATCTACTCTTCGTTTCTAGTTACTTTTTGAAAAGTTTTTAACATTCACGTCAACTTTTATTTCTTTTTCTATTGGTGCTTTCGATTTTTGTTAATTTTCATTACTTCAAATTTTATGATAACGCATGCATAGCTGTACCTTAGGTTTTCATGCTTGTACTTTGTAAAACTTTGCTTTTTATTGCTTATTTTGATTATTGCTTGCAATTTCAACATGGCACACGCAAGAGGCATTCGAAATACTTGCATTTACTTTCATAGTTAGTCTTAGTTCTTCATTTCACTTGCTTTAATTTTGTTTATTTTAGTTTTTCCTTTTGTTTCTCAAGCTAAAAACACATAGATCTCTATAATCAATCGAATTCGGATAATACCAAGCCATGAACCCCTTATTTTCATCACCACTAAAATTTTCAAAACAAAATGGCGTCGTTGCGACTCGGCTTGGTTAAGGTTTTTGATTTACTTGTAGTTTCTTTGTGTTTCTAGTTTTCTTTTGTATTTGACATTTTTATGGAGTGTATGCAAGGTCCTTATAGCAATGGAGGTTACATTTCCAACATGGGAGGGCATGGTGCAAACCATGTTGAGAATGGAATGATGTATGATGGTTTTGGCAACATGGGAGGGCATGGTGCAAACCATGTTGCCAATGATGGAATCGGCAATGGCCAACCCAACATGGGAGAGCATGGTGCAAACCATGTTTCGTTTAATGGCTTCACGAGTATGAATGATTCGTATGGAGGATATGGTGCTCCCAATCACTTTCCAAATATGCACACTCTGAATTCCGGTTCATATGGTGGTTATGATGCTCCCAATCAATTCACGAATATGTCTAATGGACGCTTTGTCAGTCCAAATAAAATGTGGGTGGCAAATATCCGAATCCCGACCCGTATGGAAGTCCTTATACTTAGAATTTCCATCATGCCCCGATTGTTGCCAACAATAGTGCTCCAAAACCCGATCTGTGTGAGTTATTTGGAGGTGTGAGCTCCAATGCTCAAAATGGCCCCCCCATCCGAACTATGAGAGATGTAAATAAACCGTTTTATGGGGCGACTATTCCATCTTGCGTATCTGATTTGTACATATTTGTATGTGATTTTCGTGTATTTTTGCATCGTTTGTTGTGTGATTTTACCTGTTTTAGGTTTATCTTTTTATCGTTTTTCTTCCTTTTTATGTTTTTCATTTCCTTGGTATTAAATGTGTTTTTACGTTATCTTATATGAAATAATCTAATTTTTCTTAATTTTAGTATTTCATTTCAAAACGAGGAAAACTGGACGAGCGACGAGCCAAAGCCTTGCAGGCGCCACAATGCAGTGCCCGCATCGACGCTGAGAACCGCTCGCGTCGATCCACTCTAGGTCGACGCTGCGCCGCATTGGTCGACGCTTGGTCGATGCACATGTTCAGTTGCGTCGATCTTCGCCCCGTCAGTCGACGCACCGTCGATGCATAGCTTCTGAACCATCGATCCTAGATCCATCGATCGACGCACTGCCTGTTGACGCGTGCAGCCTGTCCCGCGTCGATCGACGCACCGTCGATGCTCCGGTAGTTTGAGCGTTTATTTTAAGAAAATCTATAAAGCCGGTGGTTTTCTTCATTTTCAAGTGCCAGACGAGGTGGAAAGGTCCAGATATTGTCAATAACCCTCGGTTCATGCCACCATTTCAATTACGCGCATAATTCGGGTTGAAGATATCCCGTGGAAAAAGGTTCCAAACCCGGGTTATAAGAATTTTCATTAAATGTTGGTCAATAGGAACTTTGTAGTTGATCAAAGTGATTAAGTGAAACTTAT
>BMAC01001027.1:477259-502987 GCA_014905375.1 Phtheirospermum japonicum | reverse complement strand
ATTTTTTTTGGATTTTTTTCTATTTTGTTATTTAACAAATAGGCATGGTGATTTTATATGCTTCTCCTCACCATCCGTACAAGTTTGGACTATTCTCTCTCCTCAAAACTGCTTCTCCACCAATCAACTCAACGTAAGTTTGTATGCTTTTATTTTCGGTTCAATATTATTGCAACTATATAGGGTTAAATTATTATTATTAGTCATGTGAAAATCACAAATTGCCAAAAAAAAAATAAAAAACAGAATAGCATATTTTGTATATAAATAAATAAATCTTATTTTAGCCTCTTAAATTATTAAAGTAAAAAATAGAAACAAAACCCAAAAAATTACGACCGGGATGGGGAGGAGTGCGCCTAAGCGTCCCGGAAATAAATCCTATTTTGTATTATTTTTTTCTATTTTTTACGATTTTAATTATTTTTAAATTTTTAAAAAAAATTAATTACATTTCCGAGGGAATACAATTTCCCTCGGGATTATTCCGAGGGAAACTTCGATCCCTCGGAATACCTCCGAGGGAAATTGTATTCCCTCGGAAATATAATTAATTTTTTTAAAAAAATAATAAATCAAACCGAGGGAATTAAGTATCCCTCGGTTTTCCGAGGGACGACTTCCCTCGGAAATCCATCCGTCGGTCATCCCTCGGTTTTTCGTTCGGTAAATATGGCGGGAACATTTAGCGCCCTGATTTCCGAGGGATTTTTCGAGGGAACTGGATTCCCTCGGAAAATATCGAGGGATTTTTATATCCCTCGGTTTTCCCTCGGAAATTTCCGAGGGAATTTATTTCCCTCGGAAAATCCCTCGGAAAGTTCCTGTTTTTTTGTAGTGCGATAGTCTTCCAGCAAAGACACCTATGGAACTCGACGTTAACTTGAGTAAGAACAGAGGTGATCCTGTTGCTCAGAAGGACTATGCTAGGATCATTGGATGTTTGATGTACATCTCCAACTGTACAAGACCTGATCTAACTTGCTCGGTAAACAAACTGAGTCGATATACAAGCAACCCAAGTGGAGAACACTGGAAAGCGCTTGTGAGAGTTTTGAGATACTTAAAGTATAATCTAAACTTTGGGCTACATTTTGGAAGACACCCCAGGGTACTTGAAGGTTACTGTGATGCAAACTGGATATCCGACACAAAGGACTTTTTGTCTACAAGTGGATATTTGTTTGTAAATGGGGAGGAGCTGTTTCTTGGAGATCCACTAAACAGACATGTATAGCCCGATCCACCATGGAATCTGAGTTCATCGCTTTGGACAAAGCGGGTGAAGAAGCAGAATGGCTTCGTAACTTTTTAGAAGACATTCCATGTTGGGAGAAACCCGTGCCATCGGTTATGCTTCACTGCGACAGTCAAGCTGCTATTGGAAGGGCAAGAAGTGGTTTGTATAACGGCAAGTCTCGACATATCCGTCGGAGACATAACACCGTGAGATATCTGTTATCGAGTGGGGTTATCTCTGTTGACTACGTAAGGTCAATAGATAATCTAGCGGATCCATTCACTAAGAACATAGCTCGAGATCAGATGTACAAGTTGCTAGAAGGAATGGGAGTAAAATTCACATCTTAAAGATGATTGTAGTGGAAACCCAACCATGATGAGTGGAGATCCCACAAACTTGGTTCAATGGGAAAACAAAAACTACAAAAGTCTGAGTAAGTTAAACTCTATAACCCTATTCCTTAAACGCATAAGTAGAGTTTAAATCTGTCACGTGGTGAGGTTAAATCTCTGATTTTTAATAATTCTTGTGTAGGTCTTTGACTAGAGTATGACAGAATGCTGACTTGAAGAATCACCTATGTAAGCGAGAAGTGAGGGCCGCTTCTACTGAAACTTATGAATCCAAAGAAGTTGTCCATGGCCAGAAACGGACACAAATGTGAGAACAGAAGAATTCCGAGACCTTAGTGGGTTGGTACTATTGTCTAGTATACACAAAGGGGAATAGTTCAAGAATTTATTTTCACTAATCCACCGGTATGCTCGGTAGTATTAACTAAGGAGAGTTCAAGGCCACAAGCCACCTATCCCTATTCTCTATTGTCTCTTAAGGACTGAGCTATGTATTTGCATTCATGCATTACGTTTTTTGGAGTTTCTCACTCATGTGGGGGATTGTTGTAAATTGGATTAATTCTAATTAAATGGTACAGCGATAATTCATATTGATGAATTGTATAGGATTATTCTACGTGTCGTGTAGATAATCGTAGCATTTTGAATTTTTCAAATCCATTTATTGGTGAGTGAGAAATGGTGTTTGGAAGTTGAATAGGTGCTTTTATGCCTTTTCGTTTATCCCACATTGATAGTTATTCAATGTGGAAGGGAGTTTAAAAGTGTTTAACTTTAATGATTGGACATCAAGTGGGCCAACGGGTATTGTGGGCTTTGTGTAAACGAAGCTCACGTGGGCTCTTGGACTTGGGTTCGCCAGTCCGCCTTCGGCGCAGCCGATGGCGGAGCCGAGCCCGAGCCCGGTCCCGGACCTCGGACCTCGGTCCTGGGCTCGGGCCTGGGCCCGGGACTTGGGACTTGGGCCTTGGGTTTTGGGCAATTGGTCCTAATTGGCTGGTCCGATTGAGATGGTCCGAGTGGGGTCCTGGTCATGGTTCAACCCTGGCTAACCTTTTATTAAGAACGTCTTTAATAGTGCTGTAACCTCCTAGATGGCAACCCTATAAAAGGGTGAGAAGTTCCAGTTCACTTTCCATACACGAATAGCACCTGTAACATTTGAAAAGCAACAAACATACTGCACTGCATATTGCTTCTGGGTTTTTTCTTTCTTTCATAACTCAGTCCAGTTTCTTTTAGTTCGCCATAGCTCTGGTTTCTAACAGTGCTGTTAAACCAGAGACGAAAAGTCGTTTTACCTTTGGGGACGAATTGTCTAAATCGAAGAGCACTACCGGGGCAATATCATCTTGCGGGAAGAGATTATCTCGACTCGACTTGAATTATTGTTCTCTGTTTTTCTGATCTCTTTTCTTATTTTTTGTTATTTATTTACATACTTGTTCGTGTTCGACTCAAAATTATAATAATTTATTAACAATATATCGATCAGAAAAATTGATTGATCAAACCTCTCAAATGAATATAATTATAATCCCCTAATTTTGCCCCTTATCACCGTGGCGGCCCTATATTCCTGGTTAGATACAATGTACCAATGTGTGAGTGTTATTATTCGTAGGTCATTTAAAAAACAAACAAAAAACAACTAGTCTATTTTTTAAATCACCTACTCCTGTCAAGCACCAGTTTGCCTATGCCAACACACAGAGAGGGGTTAGGTGGTTGTATAGTATTTTATTTTCCACCTGCCCTCTTGCTTTTATTTCTTTCTTCTCAATCCCCAATAAATCAGAAACCATTTGCATCTCTTTATTTTGGGATATGATATTTTTCTAGAGTCTAACTCTCTCTCTCTCCCCATTTGGGTCATCTGAGTGTGTGTGTGAGGCCACCTATGCTGAGTTGCAGCAACATATTCTTTTGAAATCGATATCTTCTTCTTTTGATTGGACAAAGGCGGCCAACGGAAGGATTTGTTTTCTTGCGTAAGTTTTTTTTTTTTCTTAATCCTCAAGTCTTGTCAGTGTTTGCATCTGTGTTTTTCTGTTTTAAAAGTCTGTTTAATTGGTCTTCAAGTATCTACTTGCATGGTTCTAATCAGTTTCGTGTTCTTGGATTCAATCTTGATGGGTTTAATTAGCCCATTTGCGTTGTGTATCCTTTTCTTATCCTTTTTTTTTATTATTTAAAAAAAAAAATAATTATTGACTTTTAAATATATTTGTCATAAAACATTGTTTAAAACTTTTAAATAATATTTTGTCACAAAACCTCTATTTCCCAAATTCCATTTTTCTTTCTTATAGATTTAATTCATTTAAGCTTATTTGTAATTTAATCTGGTTTTTGATCTAGTTGCAGAGAATCTTATCCTTAAATAAACTTATCAGAAAGTGAAATGAACTTTTTAGGCGAATAACGGGGCCAAGAATATTATTAGTAAAATGGTAGTACAAGAACTTGAATTGAAACAAGTTAAGTTAGGCAAAACTCCACTTTGCTCAAAATTAGCGTTTGTTGGGTCCCCCATTTACAGTTGGCACCTTTTGATTGAATGATTAAATTCTGCATTTTTATGGGGAAAAAAGTCTTATGTTGACGATAACTCAAAAAGTTGTTAAGATCCAAAAGAGCCATCCACCATTGGATTGGATTTGGTATGCGGATCTTTTGTCTTTTTCCTCCTTTCTCTATCTTTCTTTCTTTATTTTATTATTATTATTATTAAACAAGCTTTTTTCCCAGGATATGGTAGCTTGGGTCGTCTTGTACTGTTCAATAAAAACAAACAGGGATGATTATGGTTTACAATAACTACAAGTACAACTAACTTTAGCCTATTTATAAAATATGCAAATATGTTACAACTTACCCTCGGGTATGTGCAATATGTAAAATATAAACATGTATCAAGGGGGAATTTGTAATTTCGAAAGATAATTGGGTTCTATTGTAATTAAGCTAAACCTGGGGGAGATATTTGTAACTTTTCCAAACAAATATTCGGCATAAGTTGTCTATTTCTATCTGTATTATCAGGTCATGAGCTCATTTTAAGTCCCACCTGTAAAAAATGCCCAATATGAATATGATATGCAGTTTTTGTGCTATAAATAATATTCACGAGTAAATGAACGTAGATAAAGTTTGGTGGGAATGTATAAATGAAAGGCATCAATCAATGCACTATATATGAGTAAGGTTTTTATTTCCCATGGCAATGGCATCATTAATTGTTGTACAAGTTGAGTCATTTATGGTTCTCACTTTTGCCTCGATGTTGGAAAAAAGAAGTAAAATTAAATGCATTATCCTCACATGAATTACCAATAGTTTCACACCTTTTCTCTGGATTGTTCTCTGCAGAGCCATGGATAATGGCATGCGCGAAAAATTGCTCGTTCCT
This sequence comes from Phtheirospermum japonicum, assembly GCA_014905375.1. Classification (NCBI taxonomy): domain Eukaryota; kingdom Viridiplantae; phylum Streptophyta; class Magnoliopsida; order Lamiales; family Orobanchaceae; genus Phtheirospermum; species Phtheirospermum japonicum. The sequence goes on along the minus strand of BMAC01001027.1, from coordinate 497,976 downwards.
GAAGGAAACGAGATAGTCGATTTCAAAGAAAAGGTTTATGACGAGTCGAAGAAAATATGGAGGGTGGCTTTGCCTGGCATTATAGCGAGAGTGGCATCGTTCGGAACCATAATTGTGACTCAATCGTTTATCGGACATATAAGCTCCATCGATCTTGCTGGTTACGCACTTGTTCAAACGCTTACCGTTCGTTTTGTGAACGGCGTGTTGGTAAGTTGTCGATTTTGGTTGTTGATCAAATATGCCTATAGTTCCCAATTCTATTTGTTTTTAGTTTATATAATCGGGCTGATTACAAAAAGTACCCAGGGTTTGATAGCTAACTTTATAATTACAAAAACTACCCCTGAGATTTTATATTGTCGTATATTTACTTCTTCATCAACAAAATCAAATATTACAGTTAATCCCGTAATTTTAATACTGAATCATACCTCATGGGTGTTTTTTGTAATTTCAAAAGTTCGGATGACGTATGGAAGTGTTTCCATTTCACCTTTTCCACATTCCAACCATTTCAGAAAATGAAAATATGTTTGTTTAGTGAGTTTTTTTTTTAATTGAAAACTGAACCATTTCCACTTTTTATTTTCTAATGGAAATTGAAAATTTAGACAACTCTTCAAACAACTTCTCATTATTATCATGCAAATCTCTACAATCATGCATATCTGTCAAAAGTAGAAATCCTTGCAACTTTTTTCATTTCAAATCATAAAACTTACCAAACATATGTTCATTTCTCACATGAAAACCAATAACTTCTCAATTATCACTTTTCCAACTAGAAATTGCAAAATGAAATGGAAAAACTTTCGTACATCACCTAGGTTTCCCTAAATCATCGGGCAATCAACTCAAGTCGTGAAATTACTATTCCACGTGCAAGTGATTCACTCAAGTCGCAAACTCTTAAAAAAAGAAAAAATAAATAAAAAAATCTCAGCTTCTACCCAGAAAAAAATGTAAAAAGTAAAAATAATAAAAATCGTCGTACTCGATCTTTTTTTTAATATATATATATATATATATATATATATAAATTTTGGCAGATAGGAATGTCGAGCGCCACTGAAACTCTTTGCGGCCAAGCATACGGCGCGAGACAATACCACATGATGGGCATTTACTTGCAACGATCGTGGATCGTCGATTTCTTAACTCTAACCCTCTTACTCCCTCTATTCATCTTCGGAGTCCCCCTTTTCAAACTACTAGGCCAGGAAGCCAGCATTGCCGCCTCGGCCGGTTACATCTCGTGGTGGTTCATCCCGATGATCTACAACTTCGTCTTCACTCTGACGATGCAAATGTATCTCCAGGCGCAGCAAAAGAACAGCTTCATTGCGTGGGTGTCAATCGCGCAGCTTATAATACATGTGCCCTTGTCGTGGCTATTTGTTTACCGCTTGAATTGGGGAACGGATGGGGCCATGGGGGCTCTATGCATATCGTCTTGGTTGGTGGTTTTTGCCGAGCTCGGGTATATCATGGGCGGTTGGTGCCCGCAGACGTGGAACGGGTTTAGTATGGCTGCATTTAAGGATTTGTTGCCCGTTATAAAGCTATCGATATCGTCTGGCATTATGGTTTGGTAATTTTTACAACTCTTGGTTTTTCTTTTCTTTCTTTTCTTTTTTTTTTTTTTTGAAGTAAAAATTACAATTTTTTTTTAATTTACCAATGGAATCCAATGATTCTAAGAATATTCCGAAGGGATAATTACGGTTTACGAATACCATCCTTGAGTTTTAACCTAATTATATAAAATAACTATAAGCTCGAGTGGGTATTTGTATTGCAACATAATTGGGTCTTTTTGTAATAAGATTGAAATTTAGGTGTAGTTTTTATAATTTATCTTATTTGAAAGATGATTATTTACTTTATGTAGCTAGGGTTGGCATTGTATGTGAAGTAAGTTGACATGTCGATAAATCATCATTATGCATGCAAATTACTAATGGAAAAGACATGATACATACATTTTTATAATTTTTACGTGTATGATCCTGCAAAATTAGCACAACTTTTGGCACGCCAATTTTCAACGTGACTATTTATTCAATGGTACTATGATTGTCACGATCTCGACTCATTTGCATTCGTCTTTATTAGTAAAATGTGTTTAAATTTCAATTTTCAATGAGTTTTTGTGGACGTCTTGTATTTATTACTCTAGCCTCTCTAGCCTCAACAACTTCTACTTTGATAGTAACAGTTTTCCAACCTTAAACTCACTTCTTACATTTATTGGGTTTTTTCTGATTAGCTTGGAGTTATGGTACAATTCTATACTAGTCTTATTGGCCGGCTACATGAGCAATGCCGAGGTTGCCATATCCGCCTTCTCGATTTGGTAAGTATATGCTATCACTCCGTTTATTGTTCTGTTGTTCTAAGACGAATGGTTAAAATTCAATAATAATTTCTATTTGTTTTGCAGCCTTAATATCAACGGCTGGGAATTTATGATCTGCCTCGGATTTCTGGGCGCTGCATGGTACACAATTACAACGGCCTAATAATTTTAGCTCTTCACTTTGTTTTTCTTATTATTTTGGATAATTAATTATTATAACTTCTTTCCGTGCATAGCGTACGGATTGCGAACGAGCTCGGACGAGGAGACGCTAAAGCGACCAAATTTTCAATCAAGGTCCTTATAACCACCTCGGTCGTGATCGGCATATTCTTCACGATTATTTGCTTGGTGTTTGGACACAATATCGGATATTTATTCACGAACGACGTCGAAGTTGCAAAGACCGTCTCGGACCTCTCGCTCCTGCTTGCTATCTCGGTCCTGCTTAACAGCATTTATCCTGTGCTTTCAGGTTAGTTAGTTAGTTATAACATATATGCCCATTCTCGGCCTTGCGTTAGTTTATTCGAGCGAAACGATTACAAGACTAATCAATTTTTCATTTTTAATATGTATATATATTATTATTTTGATTTTGATTTTGATTTTGAAATGAGATGGATTGAAATGTTGGTAAAAACAGGGGTGGCAGTAGGAGCGGGTATGCAAGGAACCGTTGCGATTATCAACCTTTGTTGCTTTTATTTGATTGGAATTCCGATCGGAGCTTTGCTTGGATATGTAGCTAACCTTGAAGTCGAGGTAAACACCAGCAAATACTATCTAAGAAGAAATTGTGATTCTTGAAGATATCCGAGTTTTTTTTTTTTACTCGAGTAAAAAGTAGTCTAGGTTTGTTAGTTCTGAAATTGTGAGTGGGTGTGTTTGTGTTTCATACAGGGTATATGGATTGGAATGAACTTGGGGGTGCTTACACAATCGCTTGCGCTTAGCTACATGGCGTGGAAAACGGATTGGGACGAGCAGGTAAAGATAGCCGCAGAACGTCTCCAACGTTGGTATCTCAAATCTTCCGAAGAACCCGGTAACAATGGGCATGCTTGAAACGAGGATGTGTCCGTCCGCACTGGTTTTGAAGCTACTAACATCATCCAACTACGAGCTATAGTAATGAGATTCTAAATTTTTCAGTTGCTCTGTAATTTTTGGTTTGTTTGGGACTATTACTGGAAAGTGCAATTTTCCTGTACCTTGATTAGTAATTCGGAAAAAGATTTTCAAGTTTAATATGGGGTTTGTTTTAACTGGGAAAAGAAAAAAAAAATCATTTGGAGAATTTTGTGCGTTTTGGGTCCATGTTTGCATATTTTGATGAACTAAACATGTAAATTTAATAAAAAAAAAAAAAGGTGAATGTGTGTATTTCACATAGTTTGGCACTTTGTTATCCCATTTACACATTTAAAAAATAATAAGAAGAATTAAATCATCTCATAACGATTTCATATTTAGCAGGTTTTTATAACTTAAGCACACCTCAAGTGCTGGTGTTTGAAATGCAGGTTTTGCACCAAAATTGTCTAACAGCACCAAATTTAAATTTCTCTCCAACCATACTGCTTCAAATTTTACACTAAAAAGATTATTACGACCTTTGACAGAATAAAAAGAATATTCCATGTTATTTTAATACAAAAACTATTTAATATTGTTGCCTACATATCTTACTATAACTAAAAATATTACAATAATAAGGTGATTAAAAATATGACACACTACAAAAGGAATAAAAATATTACAAAAAATAAAGTAATAAAAATACAATGAACAAGAAAAAAAACATGACAAAGATACATGTATCCGACCACTATATATTGATATATTCAAAAAGGTTGAAGGCATGGTCCGAGAAAATCGCCATATCTCCGACCATGTTCGGCCTTTTTTCTGACGTTTATGACATTTTCTCTTTCGACTTTTATTCCGACCACGTGTTCGACCTTTTATCCAACCACGTATCTGACCTTTCTTTTTTCGACAACATCTCCAACTTTTTCTTCAATCACGTCTCCGATATTTTCGAATATATGAATGTAAGGTGTCATTTTGGTAAACAAAAAACAAATAGTGGCATTTTTCTAAATTTCCAATTTAATTATAATATTTTTAATTTTAATATTACTTCAAAATAAATATTGGAGCAACATATTTTATTATAACAAAAAATATATTACACTCTTCAGTTATTTAATGCAATACAATTTTTTAATTAAAATAATTATATTCATACACTCTAATTTATATATTTCAATTATTATAAACCATCTATTTATTAATTCAATATTTTAATAATTATTTATTAATTAAAAACTATTTTAGTATTATATTTAGCATGTACTAAAAGTAACATGAAAAGCATTTTAAATAATAAGCATTGTTAACTTTCATTGAGTTGTGACCCAATTTCATGCGCTATGCTTTTGTTTTTTTTTTTTTTTTAGTGTTTTCCATTGGTGCAACACTGTAGCTACACACCAAAAAAGATCCTGGTTTGGCGCAAGGCTGGAGACCCATTTTTGCGCGCTATTATAGGTTTGACACATGATTTGGGTCTCCATTGGAGATGGCCTTAATGATCAGAAAAATGATGGGGAAGCAGATAGTAAACAATATTAGCAACAAACTAATAAATTTAACAAAATCTAATTTGCCTGGTTTTTGTACTTGAATCGTTCAAATTCTTAGTTTTAACAATGTATTTATTTGGAAGAGGGAATATGTTCAATGCCTCGAGCCATTTGTAATGTCTGTATTTAACAATCTCCCATAATTTCTTCAAGATGTGAGAAAAAAAGCACCCTCGATTTTTTTATTTATCTAGCGTTACAAAGTCTGAATAACAGAAGAACCCCAATCGATACATAAACATTGAGTTACGGCTAAGTTAAGCCTGGGTCACAATATTAACATTGGGCTCAAAATGCGAATATTGACTCTTTGAGGGCTATAATTAACTTTATCCTCAAATGCTTATCCAAGGTGACATTTTTATCCATTTCCACCCTATAAATACCCTAAGGGCAAGGTATGATGTAACTTAATGCTATCTTTATTTTTAGCACCATTTTATACTCATGATATTTTTCTCTAAAGTTTGGCTAACTTGAGTGTCGGAGAGGACATGCCCTCTCCAGAAAAACCCTCTGACCCCCTTTCTAAGCTTTATCTTCCTTTTATCTTTATTTAGGCTATGCAAAGAGAGCGTTAAAGTTTTCACGGTCATTTTTTGGCACAACATATTGGAACGGAGAATATATTACTTAAAGCAGGACTGAGTCACCCTGATGCAAGTTTATATAATGCTTCAACATTAAACATATAAATTTACAGTCCTGTATGAAGAGTAATCTCTTGTATTCATAATTCATGAAAAAGGGACCTTTATACCTCTGAATAATTAAGGTATGTACATAGCTCACGAAGTAGTTTCGGCTATCAGCGTTAGCATTTCAGTAAGTTATAAGCTGGCAAATCCCGCACGCTCGACACATCTTCCAGCGCCATCTCGCGCTCTAGTTGTGATCTCGTAGATTTGAGAACATCCTATACAGAAAAAAAAAAGATTTCAATAAAGTCGTGATAAAGGCCAATTACATTGATTTCCATTATATGTTCTTACGTTGAATTCCATATATGAAGCACGCTTAGCGAGCCACTGCGCATCCAACATTCTAAAAGCGATACAGAAAAGGTTGTCAAAAGCCATCTCATCGAGGCTGAGTATTTCCAGAAAACGATGTCCAGCCAAACTGCTAGGGTTACCTGCTTAAATATCATACTTAGAATCAGAAACATACACACACACACACACACACACACATATATATATATATCCATTGAGAAAATTAATTGAAGGCTGATTTCAGATAACCACTTCCAATGGAAATATAATCCAAAATGCCACAATAAAGTCATAAAGGCATAAATTGATGTTGGCTCACAACATGTTAGGACAAGTTGTATAGATATATTAATAAGGTTTTATTGATTGTTTGGGCTATAAGATATTAGGTAGAGTTCTAAGTTTTTAAAAACCTGGATGAACAATTTTCCATGATATTCCAACAGTTTTTGATACAATCATTTGAGCTTGTTAGAAGTTGAAAGCTCGAAGCAGAGGAATGCTATGTTTAGGAGGCAGATTGTAGTACAGAAATTATACGGTTTTGTTCAATTTAGTAGGCATATATTGCCATCAAGCAAACTGATTAACAAAGACGAAAAATAAAAGGAAATCCAATTCAAAAATCAAGGGAAAAACAATATAATATTAATAAACAACAACGTTGTGTACCTGACTGAAGATCTAACATTTGCACCAACATAAAGGAAATATTGATGCCAGCCACAGCAAATGGATACTCCCATTCAGACCTTTGTCCATCTTTCTTGTGCAACAAGTTCTGAAATGCTTCCTATAAATTGGGGGAAGAAAATGAGGATGAAAAATATATGTGGTTAACAAAGTTTTCTATGTGCAAATTGTTTTCAGCTTCTTAAAAACTCATAAATGCCAGCAAGCAGTATAAGCTAATCAATAATGAATAATACAGTAAAATCATGATAATTTAATACTCGGTTATTTAATAACCTCGCTTAAATAAAATATTTTTTTTCTGGTCCCACCTTTGGGAAAAACGTGTAAAATTAATAATTCGCTAAATCTATAAGATAATACATTTTCAGAAATTCCAGAAATATACAAATTAGTAGCTCCTTATATAATACATTTATGATTAATCATTGAAAACCTCACATAGAATATGACTCAATATTGTCATTTGTTTCGCATTACATAGTTGTCGATTCAAAGAAACAATGACAAGGAAAAATCAGATAAAAGTCATGAAAATGCAGGAAAGATAGAAATACAAACCGGATATCTCTTGGCAAAGAAAATAAGATTCTCCAACGATATGAATCCACCACCCCTACATATATTGTTCGTGAATTTTTAAATAAAAACTCTAATTCATATACTTGTATATTGATGAACTATTAGTAACTTATTACAACACACCTAAAATCTGTTGAAGGATCGGATCCCTGCCAGCCCATCTCTTTCCAAACCTCGGATTTAAGAGATGGGAGTTGTCTATCAGGGTACGATAACCTCCATAGTTGTCTAAGCGCATCCTGCCAGCACAACAAAACACAAACAGAGCGAGTTTTATCACTGGTCTGAGTATGAACCAACATTCTAAATAACTTTGCCAAGTTTAGCATATTGGGATAATTACAAAAAGTACACTTGAGGTTTAACCTAATCACAAAAAACCAGCTAACTTTCAAATTACAGAAAATACACATGAGGTGTGATGCAGCGTTAAAATTAAGGGACTACCTGTAATACTTTTACAGATTAGAAGGGTTTTTTTGAAATGTTTTATTGTTTAGGGAATGTTTTTTTAATTAACACTATTTTTTACTATGAAACCACCATATGTTCTATTTGCCATAAGAAATCTAACATAGCTGTGTCTAACCATAATATATTTTTAGGATAAAAAGGGATGAAAATACATACTTGATGCTCTGAAGAAGTGCCATCAAAAGGAATTGACAGCCTGTTCTTTAGATGCTTCAGCCTTGCTTCCTAAAGTTAAACAAACTCAAGAATCAAAGAAAGCACTTATGTATACGCCCAAAGCTATGGTAGAAAAAAAAAAGAAAAATTATATATATATATATAGTGCAAATGGAATGAGCAAAAATAGCATTCATTCACCGGACTAATAAATTTTATGTAAGTTAATAAAAAGAAAAATACACTCATTGTACTTATTAATAGCAGGAATTATGATCCGTCGTGCCTAAGCATTTTACAAAGGGCGTGTTTACATTTGTGGACGGGAGTGTACTTGATTGTACCATTCAGATGTAAATTATTCGAAGTTTGGGATTTAGGATTGGTAACAAAGTTGTGTGATTGGTATTCATACCTATCGTTGGTATTATTGATTACATGGGATACAATTACAAAGTTATATTGGCCAAAATATCCTCCGCCCATTTCATGTGTAATCACCCCACATCTTGAAGCCAAAGTCATTATGAGGGCCCAACGGTAATTTATGTTAATGGAAAAGTCGGGACAAATTAAACCAACCCCCTCCCCTCGGATGAGTTATCATGTATTTATGGGATTTTATCCCGGCCGAACCTATAGTCCAGGGCACCTATTCAAGTAAAGGAACATGAGATAATCTGCCTAACCCTATCCAATCACTCCACGCAAACAAGCCTACGTTTACAATTACAAATTATCCTTCACTATTAATGACATGCAGACAGATTCAAAAACTCAAACAACATGAGTGTGTGTCTAGAACTTCAGCATTATAAGCTACCTCTAGGTAAGACAAATATTTCTTAGCACAGCAACAACAACAACACACAAAAAAAAGCAGCAACTTGTTTTATTGGAAAATGGTAATACCTGCAAGGGATTAAGTAAAACAGGTCGAAGGAGGCTGTTTGCTCCGTTCTGATTGCCCGAAACAAATGGTAAAATTCGTCCAAGAAGAGACCCAGAACCAAGGACAATATTTGCTGGAAAAGAAAAGATTAAATGATTGATTAACTGGTTTATAATTATTATAAGGAGTATAACTTGAACCAAATCAATGCTTAGCATTATCTCTCTCAATATTATAGCCATATGAAGCATATTATATCTCCAAGTTCCACGCTTGAACTACATAACAATGGAAATGATAAATAATAATTATTAATTCTTCTTCCCCCCTCCCCACACACAAAAAAAAAATCAAAATCACAGTAATCTCAGACCTAACCATTGAGCCCACTGCGCGATCACATTGGAAAAGAGCAGCGCCCAATGCAGGCGCACTTTACTCCGTTCGTCATCCAAAATATCCGCGAGTGTTTGCTCCTTAAGATTAATATAGAAAATGAAAATCAATTCAATTTGTGTCGCCTCTTCATATTGAAAAGGGAAAGAATTTTTGTTTTACCTCAGAGTGATTGTTGTCATGATCCTGATCACTATTTCCAAGCAAAGGCTCGCTCAACGAATCGAATCGCGAATTCTCGTAACGATCGTTTTTTCCTCCGTCAACATCTCTATGATGGAGCCGTCTTCTCAATGTACGGGAACTCATCACGAAATGGAATTCAACAAGATTCACCCACACGGCGTCGTCCGGAGTCAAACAACAAGAAAATTGCGATCTATAGAAAACCCTATAACCCCGAAATTGCAGATGACGAAAAAATAAATCAAAATCAGAAAGGGAAAACGGGAATATTGAGAATGCAAACAGGGTAGAGTGGGACTGCTCCAGGAAAAACCTTGAATAAATACTAATTAGGAAACCTTTTTTTAGTCCTCTTGTATGGTTTTTCTTTTGCTATCTCTGACGTACTTTACTCTGCTTAATATCTTAAGAACTAAGGAAGATGGACATCAATATTTGATTACGATTTTCTTTTACATAAAAAGTGATAAAAAATGATAACAATTAACAAGTTTAGGAGGGTACACCGCTGAAAGGATCCGAGTTTGATAATCGGCCGTTTGGGAATTATATAGCCAGTTACGGCCGTTATCACACAATTATACCATTTAGGCAGTTTCACATCGATTCTCACTTTAAATTGCACGCAATAAACATTTGTGTTATAACATTTTGATTTTTGTATTATGATTTATTGGATTTTTCCTTAAAATTATTAATTTTTCATAAATTTTTAATTCGTATTATGATGTATTAGTTTTTATACTATAATGTATTGGTAATATGATATTTATTGGTATTTCACTATAATATATTGACTTTTATATTATGATGTATTGATGTGAAATTTTGGTATAATGGATGATCCGTTAGTCCGACTTAACAAAAGTGCTGCCCTAAATATATATGTTATATGACATGATAAATGATATTTTGTATGATAAATATAATTATAGTGTATATATGTTTTATGTAATGTGATGAGTATGTATTTTTTATTCATTATATATGTATTTTGTTATTGATCGTCTCAATTCTATATATATATATATATATCAATCGAAAAAAATATAAATATTCATTTTCAACGGAATGCACTTATGAATCTCGTCGACCGAATTTAGATGGTCACTTTGACGGCCCCCGCTTACACTTCTCGTTAATCAGATCTCGACGTCCATTTTACGAGAAGATCCATATTGCCAACGACCATATTAATTACATAAAACACACATACTTATTGAACAAAATACACATACACTTTTACACATAACATACATATACCATTACAAATAAAGAACCAAATGCAATGATACATCATGTACAATCTCCCCATAACTCACTCCCACATATCACGACTATATTCAAATTTTTAGACTTGTTAATATATATGCAAAAATTATGGATACAATATTTGTTTGATGGTCAAATTTGTTCTTGGAAATTAATAATGTTTTGTATAATTATTTTTTTTTCTTTTTAATTTCTTTGTAGCCATTTTTAATGTATTTAAGTTTTGTCATTATATTACAAAATTTAAATATTTTCCATAGAAAAATCTAGTGGATAAATATTTATTGGATATTTTAATGAATGAATTATAATCATTAGATCAAATAAATCAATTCGCAAGTTAAAAGTTATTGGAACTCTTTAAGTTAAGTGTAGATTTGCAAAATCACGTTATGAATATAATTTTTGACACTTTGATGTTCTTATTAATCGAATAAATTTTATTCCTATGTGTTGGGTTGTGGAGCCTGAGGTCCTATGTAGCAAGTCGATGCGGTCGGCGAACCAACTAGTGCTTTCTGTAACCCACAAGCATCATAATATGAAAATCCCAACTTGGCAGAGCCCTCACATGTAATCATAACTTTCTTTGGCGAAGTGGGTAAACAATTTCGTGTGTTGTTCTTTAATTTAATTGCTTTTCCCCTTTATCATATTGCATGAATTTCTAACAATTGATATCAAGAGCAAGGTTCGGTTGGAATATGATGGGTGAAAGAAAATCGTCGATTGAGGATCTGATGGAATAGATTACGGTTTAGACGATGTATATTGACGATACATACACGGTAAAGATTTGTATCAACCTCTGGGTACAAAATCAAAGAGCATGAAAGATGACAACTGTAAGTTGTTGGACAACAAAACGATGAGCGTGGTGCGCTTATTGCTGTCCAGAAACATTGCGCCACATATAGCCAAAGCGAAAACTACAAATGAGATGTTGGAGACGTAATCCGAGATGTGGCAAAAGCCATCTACAACGAACGAGGTTCATTTGATGCGATGTCTTTTTAACCTAAAGATGTCAGAGAGTACTGGAATTGTTGATCATCTCAACAAGGTGGATATGATACAAGCCAAATTGAGTTTTATTGATACTGAATTCAATGATGAGGTTCCAGCCCTAATTTTGTTGTCCTCTTTACCAAAAAGTTGGAGTAGAACGAAATCGGGTGGTACGACCTGATCTGATCCTGACCTGAAGTGGTTTCAAGCCTCAAAGCAGCTCAAGTAAGGCAAGTTGGGGTGAGCCGAAAGTTCTACACCATGACAAAGAAGTGATCAGGAAAGAAATAGCCTGAGTTGAGTTTATGTGAATAGTCAAAGAGGACTCGTCCTGACATGATCTTAATTCCATGGTCAGCTCAGGAACGCACGAAAGTCTTAAACTAAGCTCGAGGAGCTCAGGTCATCCAAAAAATGATAACCTAGTCAGGTCGTCCAAAATAACGGTTCGGGATTTGCGGGCCTATTTACGGGATCTCGAAAAGGCTCCCCAACTAACTGAGGGTATAAATATCCCAGCCAAGAGTAACAAAGGTATGTCATTTTGAATATTCACATTTTCACTCCAATACTTAAGACACTTACTAACTTAAGCATCAGAGGGGATTCCACCGGAATTCCCCCAATGGTCCTTTCTAACTTGTTGTGTGGGCAGGTCAGACCAGTGGCAAGGCGGAGTGGGGGAAATCTCAAGGTACATATTTCTTGGGCGAAACAATTGGCGTCGTCTATAGGAATAACATGACTAAGCTAAGACGTGAGACAAAAATTTCATGGAAATGGACGGACTCGGGTAAAATTTGGTGACGAAATTAGGTGGCACGCCGAGTTCTGCCATGCCAATGGGAGCTCCAGAAGTGGCAGAACCACCAACGACAAGCAGGCAGGACACGACGCAGCCTCAAAGAATGCCCTCACACGAAGGCGGCAGATTCGTGAACGATTCCTTTCTGAGGCAGATTTCTGAGCTCATCGGCAAAGCGATGGCGGACGCCGTGGAGAAAAGATTTACAGAGCTCTCGCCACCACCTCCTAAGGTAGATCGACCACCACAAACAGAGCCATCCAAGACCCCTCATCACGTGGAAAACAAAAGATGGTAGGCAATGTGGAAGGACAAGCGCGGAGAAGCACCCCATTAACGTCGTGATGGACGACTTGCCGGCTCCTTACCGATCTTTGGGTTTCGAGTATAATGGAACGACAGATCCTTGGGACCACCTATGCCGATTTGAGAATGCGGCTACCTTGCACAAATTCTTTGATGCTGTGATGTGCCGAGTTCTCCCTACGACCTTCACTAAATCAGCTTAGCTCTAGTTTTGCCAGCTGCCACCCCGATCTATAAGCAACTTCGAAGAATTAGGAATTCCTGCACCAGTTCACTAGCTGCAGGAAGTACCAGAAAATGTCGTTGGAATTGTTTAGACTAAATCAAAGGGAAGGAGAGGGTATACGAGGGTATATCAAGCGTTTCATGGACGCTAAGCTGGAGGTACCATCAGCATCTGAGGAGCTCTTGATTAATGCCCTGGCTCAAGGGCTGAGGAGGGGAGATTTTTTCCAGTCGTTGGTAGTCAAACCAGTGCAGACGTTTGGCGAGCTTCTAGCACGAGCTAAAAAATACATCCATTTAGAGGAATCCTTGAAACTGAAAGATGATGGAGACAGACGGAGAGAGATGGTTGATAAAGACGAAAAGGCACAAGTGAAGAAGCCCAAAACCAACCTGGGAGGGGGACGCCCTAGATTTGATCGGTATATACACCCCTGGCTTCACCACAGGGGGAGATACTCCAGGCCATTGAGCAACATCCTGACCTCAAATGGCCGGGGACATACGCCCAAAAGTCGAAAAAGGATAAATCTGACCGATTATATAGGTACCATAACGAGTATGGTCATGACACAGATCAATACACGCATCTGAAGGATGAAATATAGCGGATGGTGCAGGCAGGGCACCTTAAAGAGTTTGTGCACGCAAATAGGGAGGGATCTAGGCCTGACCCTTATAGAAGGGACCGATATCAGGGGACCAGATGTGAATGAGGTGGCAGCCATGGTGATGGAAAAAGGGAGAGCTAGTTCTAAGAGATACGTGGAGAAATTCAAATGATCACGGGAGGTGCCTAGAACGAGCACTCACGATGTGCACAAAAAATTACGTGCGAACTGTGAAAGATCTATTGAGGAAGACACGTAAGGTGGGATAGCTAGCCCAAAGCCTGAACATCTGCTTTGGATCGGAAGACGAGGATGGCATCCTGGTGCCTCATATAGACGCTTTGGTAATAACCGCTACCATTGCTAATTACAATGTACGACGAATCTTTGTAGATACAGGCAGCTCTGCGGATATTCTATTTTATGACTATTTTAAAAGTTGAATCTGGATTTAGAGTTGGAGGAGGTCACGACCTCATTTGTAGGTTTTGCTGGGGGGGCTCTACGGCTGCTGAGTGCGGTAAATCTCATAGTTTCCCTAGGGGAGGACCCGTTCAGAAAAACCAAGTCAATAGGTTTCTTGGTGGTAGATGTGCCGTCCTCATACAATTCTATGCTTGGACGACCATCTCTAAGCTAATTTCAGGCAATAGTCTCTGTCTATCACATGAAAATGAAATTCCCTGCCCAAGAAGGAGTGAGATAGGTTAGAGGTGATCAGTATGCATCGCGTCGGGCGTACGTGGAGAGCATTTGGAGGGAAGAGGAAGAGAGGAGGCTTAACTATCCAAGGAAAGAGGCGGTAATGCCAAAGTTGACTCGGCATGAGAAGAATTTAATGGTGGTAGAAGTAATTCCGGGGGATGACAGTCGAGTCCTGCAAGTGGGGACGACCTTGAGCCCAACGATTTTAGTTGAGTTGGTGGCCTTTTTGAGGGACAATGCCGACGTCTTCGTCTGGTCTCCCCAAGACCTGGTGGGTATTGACCCAATGGTAGCTGAGCATCGCCTCAATATCAGCCTTACGACAAAACCGATAAAGCAAAAGAAATGAAATTTCAGCCTGGAGAAGGAGGCTATTATCTAAGATGAAGTAGAAAAAATATTACGAGCTAAGCATATCCAAGAGATACAGTTTCTAGAATGGCTCTCCAACGCCGTGTTGGTGCCGAAAAATAAGGACTGGAGGATGTGTATTGACTTTCGAGATCTCAATCGTGCTTTCCCCAAAGATCACTATCCATTGCCAAGGATAGACCAGCTCGTGGACTCCACCTCGGGATGTGAATTGCTCAGCATGATGGATGCTTCTTAGGGATACCATCAGATCAGGTTGGCCAATGAAGATTGGAAGCGGGTTAGTTTTTTAACCCTGAAAGGAACGTATTGTTATTTGTTCATGCCCTTTAGACTTAAGAATGTGGGAGCTACGTATCAACGATTAGTGGATAAGATGTTTAAAGCTCAACTCGGGAGAAACATGGAGGTGTATGTGGACGATATGCTAGTAAAAAGTGTTAAGGCAACCTCGCATGTGGACGATCTGAGAGAGGCCTTAAACATGCTGAGAAAATACCGGATGAAGCTCAACCCTAAGAAATTTGTATTTGGGGTACGAGCTGGAAAGTTCCTGGGATACATGATCATGGAGAAAGGGATAGAAACTAACCCGGAAAAAGTCAAAGCTATTGTGGACATGCAGCCACCGCGAAATGTTAAGGAGATGCAATGCTTAGCAGGACGGATAGCAGCTCTGAGCAGACTTTTCTCCCGCTCGACAGAGAGGAGCCTGCCATTTTTCCGAGCTCTCCGAAAAAAGTCTCGATTCAAGTGGGATGAAGAATTCCAAGTAGAATTCCAGAAATTGAAAGAACATTTAGTAGGTATTTCATTTCTCATTAAGCCGGTGGTGGGTGAGCCCCTGATCCTCTATATGTCCGTGGGGAGACAGGCAGTGAGCATGGTTTTGCTCATAGAAGAGGGCAGAGTTCAGAAGCTAGTGTATTATTGGAGCAAGGTGTTTCATGATGCCGAGCTCCGATACGTGGAGGTAGAACGAGCTATGCTAGCCCTGATCGGTACAGCTCGCAAGCTTTGGCCCTATTTTCTTTCACACAAAATAATAGTCTGAACTAATCTGCACTTGAAGACAATCGTGAGCAAACCAGAGGTCTCGGGACGTCTAGTAAAGTGGATAATTGAGCTCAGCGAGTTCGATATACACTTCGAGGGACGAACGACGATGAAGGCCCAAGCACTGGCAGATTTCATGCAAGAAATGATCAGCTCTCCTGAAGAAAAAGGGGAGTGGACTATATACACAGATGGTTTAGTTGGGAATTTAGGATGTGGGGTAGGTATAGTGTTGATAGATCAAGAGGGGACTACTACGGAATATGCGGTACGAATGAACTAGCAATTATCTAATAACACAGCGGAATATGAGGCCTTGTTAAGAGGAGTTCAAATGGCGAGAGAGCTTGGGGCTGAGCGAATAAGCGCACGAGTGGATTCCCAGCTGGTGTGCAAACAAATAAAGAGGGAGTTTAAAATAAAAGAGGACAATATGAGTAAATAAATAAAAAAGGAAGAAATAAACTTTTATCATATCTTAAATGAGAAAAGCGAATTAAGAAATAATCCAAACACTAGAAAATTAAAGAGAGTGAGAGCAGACCGAATGGAATTTGTCTTATAAATTTAAATGACTTCTACGTTATGATTCTACATCATTTAATCAAAAAATTAAAAGGCAGAGGGAGATGTCTTAAATTTTTTGCTTCCATTTTCAAACATTATCGACTTCTAATAATGAGGATTATACGGAGGTAATCTTTAGAATAATTAAAAGTGAATAATTTTTCAAAATCAAATTAAACTTGTATACATGCTGTTGTCTTTGCTTTTGGTCTATAGGAACGACAAGTCGTTCCAAAATTATCGCTCTTATAGACATCTGCCTGCATCTCTATAGGAACAACTTTGTGTCGCTCCTGTAACTTAAATACCAATAGGCACAACTTGTCGTGCCAGTTTTTCGAAATTCCATGTCTAAATAATCTTGTATTTATAGGTCTATAGGAACAACGTATCACTCCAATAGTGTTACACAAACTGCAACAACATGTCATCCCTATTTTGTCGTTCCTATTGGTTTTACACCTATTGAAACAAAATTTTGTTCCAATTTTGACGTTGCCAAGTGAATTAGGTATTGAAAAAAATCGTTACTATAAGTTAAACTCAAATGATAATAATTCATAAATAACTCAAAATAATTTGATATTAAGCAAATACATTATAGCATTACACAATTTGTACACTTTAAATTACATCAACCATAATTAATTCCACTATTAGTGTAGTCAAAACGATTGTAAACTTCAATACCAAACTAAGTTGAAGATCCATCATGCTCGTCCGCATCACGTGCCTGATCATCAAAAGGCACATCCTCTATCTCAACTTCTATCCCGACTTTCACCTTAAGTAGATCAATGGTGCTCGACATTTTTTCAACCTTTAAAATAAGAAACTGTGAATAAAAACACATTAATAAACACTTATGACATATAATTTTAATCCATCAGGCTCGAATAATCAGTACTTATAATATAACTTTTAATACAAAGGTTGGAAACAAAAGGAAAATGATCTAGGGCTACGTCTGGGGATGGAAACAAAAGGAAAAGAGAAAATAATAACCTGTTTTATAAGAGTGACAACATCTGGGGCGATAGACCTTTCACGAGTTTCGGACAAACCATTAGATGATTCGGGAATGTCATAATTTGAAAAAGATCTAGATCCCTTAAGGATCCGGCCAAAACCACGTTCATGGCCTCGTCGAACAACGATCACTTCCCTCATAATTTCTCTCTCATCTACACTTCCATCAAGTGATGCAATAATATGTTTTTCTCTTGCATCAAGAAGCTGAGCCTGCAATATAAAAAAGAGAAGAGAAAAGGAAAAAGAAAAAAATGAGAACTTCAGGGGTAGTTTTTGTAAGTTTAAGTTTTTTTTTTTTTTTAATTAGACTAAATTTCAGAGGTCGTTTTGATTATCTTTAAAAATCTAAGGTCACGCCCTTCGATGAAATAGACATATCGTTTTTCTATTTAGACCTTCCAGTTGAGTAATTATTGACATTATCCAAATCATCATTTGATTTTAAATAGTGGAAATATAGTAGTATATTATTTACTTGGTGCTCACTAAGGCAATTTTGAACTTAATCAAAGACATCGTCAACAAATCTAAGAATGCCAACTTAAGTAGGCTGGATAACTTAATCACGAAACTGATAACTACTTGAAAAATATTGGGACACAAACTGCTAATCATATATTCTAAAATATTAATTGCTTATAGTTTATGTAACTGTTCTCAATTATGTAATTTTACAGCACAACCAGCTATACCTATTTAACCAACCGTTTAAAAGATATGCAGTGTCATATAAAACTAGATAAACAAGATAAATAATCAACATGACAACTTACATAATCATTCTCAGCATCCTTATTTGCCCACTTTCCACTATTATCAGTATGCATCTTTCGGAATAATTCAATAAAGCTCGGAGCCTCACCCTCATTCTCATCCTCGTCCTTATCCTTGTCCTTATTATTTTTCTTATCATCATCACGCTTCTATGGAATATGTACAATATAACAAATTAGACAAATAAGAATAATGTTTAAATAAATTTTAAATACATAATAATAATAATAATAATAATAATAATAATAATAATTATTATTATTATTATTATAAGTGGCGTACCCAGTCCACAGTGTGGGCAATGAGGCCCTTGGATCCTTGATAACAAGGATACTTTTGTTTTATTCGGTTGTTTGCATTCTTGGTCGATCTATTCTGTGAATGCATTGGCCGATAATAATTTAGTGAGAAAAATATAATGGAATAAGTTAAAAATACAAAATGAGATTAAAGATTTTACTTTGTATTCTGGTAAGTAAACAAAGCAATACACTTTTGCCAATCTTCATTAGTCATGCTCCTGTAATCGGCAAAAAAGTCTGGGTTTGTGGATCTTCTAGCTGGCTCTGGTAATAAGAGTGAGATGAGGCCTTGAAACGGCTAAAACGTGAAGCAACTATTCGTTCAAATGGCTTTTTTACTGCATTGTATTATCTTTTGCTAAGGTCACCTTTTAGATCAAAATATTTCTGTAATTTATTACATATAAATAATTTAATCCGGACATTAAATAACACAAAAATTCTATAGAAACTACAAATCATTTATTGATTCTCGTCTAAAAACTTTATGTTGTTGTTCGTCTGGGACTGATGCCCAGTTCTTGTGGCAAGGGATCACAATCTCCCTAATCTTGTTGTTGATTGCCCGTGTATAAAACTTTTGGTTCGGGCCAATTGGTAGGATAGATTTTCCATGAAAATCAAACTCAGTCGGTAGCTTCTTCTTTCCTGGTGCAACCCATATTTCTTGTAAATTCTCACTCGTTGATATTGATCGGATCTTCGTCTGCTTTGATTTTTTTTGTGGTTGGTGCACCTATAGGGGGAGAACACATAATATGATGACTAAGTGCTAAAACATGTCAAGTATATATAATAACATTAATATTGACAAAAAAATATATGAACAATCACTTACTGTCATGCGTTCGACCATCTTCAGATTCACATCGTCTCATTTGTCTCTTGTTACGACGTCTTGGGGGTTCATCCCCACCATCTCCTCCATGACAAACATTTGCCATTAGAAACTATAAAGTAGACAAGATTCTTTATGTCACTTCCTAACTCGGATTGAATACTCAAGCAAAGCCAAATTATGGAAAATGCAGTCATCATACAAATATGTTGTAGATGGCAGTAAAAAATAAACTTCACGCTATCAATTATTATTGAACCATTCATGTCATGATTTTAAAATTCTAACTTATTATAATAAACTCACGAGAGCAAAAAATTTCACGAAGATAATAATGACAGAAAAAATTACTTTGATTAGAGGTTAAAAGCTGTAGGAGGCAACCTTATAAATTATCATAAATCTCAACTAGGTGCACTTTTCGATCTATCATTCATGCAATCAAATGGTTCTTTATAAAATAATATGGAGTGTACTAGAATCTACACCACCATGAAATAATTAAATGAGCAATTTCAAATGATACTGTGATCAATCAAACTTGTAGTGTTGGAATGTAATAAATTTAGAATTCATCGTTTAACAACAAAGCCAGTAATTTCATCTAAATTTATATTCCAAATGTTCAGACAACACAAATCATTTTATTAATATCAGATTGGAAGCAATAACAGAACAACTATAGTAATGGCAGATCCTGTTAATTACCATTCTCTTCATTTTGAATCTAATTATTGTTTCATGATATCTAACTGATACGATTCTATCATCCTCGTATTATTGTACGCTCAATAAGATCTTATTACTCCATAATTATAGTCTTGTAAATCATCAAATTTATTAAGCATCAACGATTCATTTGCATAATAAGTAGAAACTCCGTTAAGATTTACTGTCAAGAAATTCTAACACTCAAATGTAATCTATAGTAATGTAGTTTATATTGGATTGTTGTAAAATTCTGTCAGCATGGAATCTTTAATATTTATGACCAATTACCCAGTCTAAAAGGGAACTAGAAAAGTAAAACCTAAGTTTTACTGATATGAAATGTTTGCAATATAATCAAGATAATTAATTTGCATCAATATATTATATTTTTTAACAAAACTTTCCTGAGTTGTAATATAACAAGTTCAGCACCTAAATTATTAAGGACACGAGCTGCCCAACCTTCACCCTCACGAAGCAATCCCACAACATATCCAATGTTGTGAGATAATTACATCACCCATATGAACAACAATAATATAATAAACAAAAAGCTCACAATTATAAAATCATGAAAATCATCAATCAAAAAATCAAAGTATTAACCATCTGGCTATATATGTTTCTGTATTGTAAATATATGGTGCCGAAAATCACACCAGGGAAAAAAGGGCATTAAATATACATAAAAATTCTCATATTTTGGCATTCCAAAATTAAGTCAAAACCCGAAACAATAATTTGAA
>BMAC01001027.1:453532-470045 GCA_014905375.1 Phtheirospermum japonicum | reverse complement strand
CCTCCGGGGTGGATGTTGTTTCATTACCCTTCGGGGTGGGCTGTTTTGTGTTTTACCCTCTGAGGCAGATGTTGGTTTCATTACCCTTCGGAGCGAGCTATTTTGTGTTTTACCCTCTTGGGCGGATGTTGGTTTCATTATCCTTCGGGGCGGGCTGTTTTGTGTTTATCCTCCGGGGCGGATGTTGGTTTTATTACCCTTCGAGGCGAGTTGTTTTATGTTTTACCCTCCAGGGCGAATGATGGTTTTACGTTGTTCCTTCGTGGAGGATAGCTTCTTGCAATATTTAATAAATAATGGAAGCTTGGTGAATATCTCATGAATTGTTATGGTTTTTACGAATAGTTGGGTGATGTGGTTTTAAGTATGTTTGATTTACATATTTGAGGTCGCTTCCGGAAGGGATATGTTTGACTTACATATATTTCTCGGATTGTTATGTTTTTATGATTGTTATATTTTTGTTGATTTATGCGTGCAAAAATTTTTGATTTACATGTTCCAAGCTACCTATATTGAATTTGTGGTCTCACTTAGGGAATTTTGAATTGTGGTCGTGACATTATTTGCTTAAACTCCTGAGATCTGATCTACGATTTTGAATTGTGATGGTTGGACGAGTTGTTGTAACATGCTAATATATATTAAGCATAATGAGCGGAGTTGTTCATAAGTTGTGCGAACAGATTACAGGTTTTGGATTACAAAAGGTTATTAGATTGTGCTTGGCCAATATGCAGGTACAAAATCTTCTAGTGGTGCATCTAGCTCGGCAGCCAATATGGCGGATAACACAGCTCGACCCTTGACATGACAACCACCACTTAGCATCCATTGGCTGCCTCATGTCGCACTTCCAATTGCTGAATGGGGGGAGCATGTCGATGATGGCCGGTACATCAGGGTTATAGGTGACGTTTATGGCCACGAGCTGGTTCTTGATTATCTCCGCAGCCTTATGGACCCACTCCCTGCTACCTACGGCCATCTTACCGAAATATAGCGATGATTTCTTGTAGGCCTTCAACAACTCCTCCGGATAGGGGTCCATGAACTTCTGGCCTACCTTACTCATTAAGAAGGTCCGCTGACCTTCAGAAATACCTTGTTCGCGGGCTACCTGATTATGCTCCTCTTTAGCCCACACGACCTCCTCGAGCTTCTGAATCCGCTCTCTGAGCTCACTGGTTACGCAAGTTGTCTCATCCTTCAGGAAATTCACTTGGCTCTTCAGAATGCTATTTTCCTCTTCACTAGCATTCAGCTGTTTGCGGGCCTGGTCCAACTCCCCTTGCATTAAAGAGAGCTATTGGGTTTGTTGCTTGACTTGTGTAGTTAGCTCATCACATGTCTTCTGCAGGTCGTCATCTGCAGAGCGGGCTAGCAGCTGGTTGGATATCGTGGAGTATAAGGTATCCAATTATCTATAAATATAACAAAGAGATGGATTAGTGATCGAATGGTGGTAGGTTGTTTAAACAAAGTTCGGGTTTGAGATGCTGGAATCACATGAGTCAGTGTGCGTTCTTGAAGGAGTGCTTTTATTTTGGCCGCATCTTCACAGTTGACCAGTTCCTTCTCCAAGTTTGGAGAGCCGGATGTGGTGCCACCATAGGTCTTGCGGAGACGTTTGCGCTTCGGTGCCTGCTTGGGAGATGTACGTGCAGTTCTCTTCCCTTTTGAGAGAACTGCTGAGAGTGGCAGACGTTCCTCAGCGTCAGCGATCTCGTCGTGGATATCAGGCGCGACCTCTACTTCCTCTTCTGCGTTGAATATGAGAGGTCGCGATGTTGATGTAATTGCAGGGCTTGGATCATTGATAACGGTGACACTTCCTGAACTCAAGGATACACAGGTACTGACGAATGCATCTACAATAATGGAGCAAGGGGTTAGAATTAATTTATGGTTGTCGTGAGCAGTGATGTGAAATATTGTAACTTGGAAAACTTACCGAGTTCTGATTTGGTCAAGGCCAAGTCTTGGGTAATAGGCCGTGAATCAAGGCCTACAAAAGAAAATATTTTTTCCCACCTGGTGAGCTGGATTACGTCAAATGGACGTTTGCTCCATTCAACAAGCTGGTCAATGTATTGCTGGTAGAGCATTGGTCGTGATTTGGAGGTAGGGGTTTTTCCTTTTTTGGGGTATGGTATTGCAGGTCGGTATCGAAAGGCCAGTCTGCGGTGTTGTGAGTAAAAAAGAAATTCTTCCGCCAGTCGGGCACCTTTGATGAGAGATTCACCAAGAAGCGAGGTTTCCCGAAACGAGCTGAGAAGTAAAATGAATTTTTCTGATATTTTACTTGGAAGCAGAAGTGAAAAAAGCTGGGGTCAGGTTGGATGTGATAATATTCGCATAAGATCACATATCTAGCCATGAATCTTATGGAATTTGGGGTGAATTGAAGGAGAGGAATCTTAAATTTGTCAGCGGTGGAAATGAAAAAACCACGGGGCGGGGAACCTTAAACCTGCTTTTAGGAGTTCGTAGAAGAACGTAATGTGGTTGGATGGAGGATGGTTTAGGTCAGTTTGTAAAATGGTTGGCTGGATAATGGTAGCAGTGTTAGGGAGGTTGAGGGCTATCTTGAACTCCTCAAACTTTTCTCGATCTGGGAGCAGCCATTTGTTGTCTTTAATTATCCTAGTAACTTGGGGGTAGGGGAAGCAGGTCGGCGACATCAGAGGTCGGTACTACAGTCACTGGGTTTTCTACGAAATGTTCATTGTGTGATGCGACTTGGTTATTGGGTTCAGATAGAGGAATGCCCTCTTGTATGTTTTCGAGGGTTAAAGGGGCAGGAGAGGGGTCTTCTGGTATGTTTTCTAATACGGCTTGGGCGTCGGTGTAAGACCTAGTCTGGGCTTCGAGTTCCGGCCAACTGACGTCCCCCTCTAGATTGTCGTGTAGGCCTGACACCGGTGGAGAATCTTGTCTTTGTCTTCTTTTTAAAATGTAAGAGTCTTTAGTGGTGTTAGATTCGGTAGAGAGGTCTGGGTTTTGAGAATCAGGGTTGGAAGATGCTGATTTTGTCATCAATTGAAAACACAAGGAGAGGAAATCAGGAAAATACAACAATACTCAGCAGATGCGATACACATTGAAATTTGAAATTGAATCTAATTGCTGAAGAGGGGAGATCTAGGGGACTTACTCATCTTCGTTGTCGTTGATGTCAGAGATGGACGATGTGATGTTGCTGATTTCTGTAAATTGGAGGAACTGCGAGCTTTTTTACAGAGCGAAAATGGCGATCTTTCTTGTGTATTTTGTAAAGTGGCGAGTAAGTGGAAATTGAAGGGTTTTGTGTATGTTGGGCAACGTGATAAGATGATGGGACAGATTGGAGCGGGAAGTTGGTAGGGTTTTTTAGGAATGTTTTGGGCCTTTCATTTTGGGCCCACAACGTTTAATATATTACGAGATTGTGGGGAGGTGACGCGTGTCCGACGTGTTGTCAGGCTGCATTTAATGAATCTTTCAAGAGACGGGATGAGTATAAAGGGAAGCGTGTTTTGACTTTTCGAAGGCATATGATTACATTTTCTTGGATTATTGTTCCCGAATACGTCTGTAGGTCGCGGATGAAGGGTTTTGTGGTTTCAGGTCGATGGGTGATTAGAGTAGATTTGTCCTTATTTTTATTAGCTTTTTAGTTTGTTTTTATATTTGTTTTTGGTATAAGTTGGATGATTTAAGCATAATTCCGTAATTTTATAATTCCAGCTTATTTTACCGTATTTTGATCTTAATTGATGCAATTAGGTGATGTTTCGTTGTTTTTCACCTTACAGTTAAGTAACCGGAAGAGTTTAGCGCGTAAAAGACAAAGTTCGATGTTTAAGAGTAGAAGAACAAGCTTTCTGGTGAAACGAGTAGCAAATGATCGAGAAACGGAGACCGACGCTCAGTCGCGTCGACTGACGCGACCGTCGACGCGAGCCATGGTCCGCGTCAGTCGACGCAAGGACGACGCTCTGCCGACGCTACGTTCTGAAGCGTCGATGTCGACGCACCAAGGTCGACGCAACGTCGACGCTACGTTCTGAAGCGTCGATGTCGACGCACCAAGGTCGACGCAATGTCGACGCTAGCTGCTGAAGCGTCGATGTCGACGCACAACGTCGATGCACCTACCAGCCGACGCGCGCACCTGATGACCACACCTGCCGAGTGCTGCCGACCAAGACTGCCGACATCCGCCGAGCACCTGCTCGCGTCAGTCGACGCTCCGCCGACGCTCCGTCGACGCGACGGCCCAGAATTCGGAAATTAGGGTTTCTTGTGCGGCAAGACTTGTAATACTTATAAAAACCCTTCATATTTCGAGTTTTTGAGGTGTTCGACGACAGATACATCTACCCTAAGGTTCCTTAGCTCATAAAAACAATAAATCCACGTCTTATAACAAGATTTGGAAACGCGGATCAAGGATCGAAGTTCTTCGCGTCCGAAACACCGATTTCGCGCTCGAGAATCCATTTTCGCCCAAGATCAGCGTTCAAACTCTGGAATAGCTGGAGCTTTTCATTGCTTTTCGTAGTTACAATAAGTACTCTAAACTTTTAGTTAATTGCTTAGTTAATTTCGTTGTTAATGCTAGACTAGTTTAATTAGCTTAATCGTTTTATGCTCGTATTTTGGATACTGGTTAATTTAGCTTATTTATGCGATTTAGTTTATACTCCGTTAATGTTCTTGGATTGGTATGATTCAACTGCTTAGCGATAGTCTTTTTAATTCATGCTTTAGATACGATAATTAGCTCTAAATCTTCGTAGCGATATTCGATAATTTAGCTATTGCTCTTAGTTGATAATTTAGAATAATTAGTTTAAACAGCTTTAGTTTACCGCTTAGTTCGTAATCGATAATATAGTTAAGGTAATTAGTTTAAACTATCGTCTTAGTTTATAATGATCGAATCAATCTTTTCAAACCCCCAAATATATATGTATGTTATTAAAAATTGAGAAAAACATTGATAGGACCGAACAGTTGTTTCCTCGAGAGATACGACTCGAGTCAAACTCATCACCCTACAGTTACCTCGTACACTTGCGAGCAAACTGACGTACTTTAAATTAATTATTAAAAACGGGGTGCATAAAAGTTTGAGTCAATGGGTGTACTAGGTCGACAGATATGAAACCTGGGGACTTATACGCGACCTCTTCTTCCGGGAGGAGCATTCTTCCTGGAGGTTGAGCGAGATCAGCGAGCTGATCTTTTGGAGGTCGCGGTTTTATGGGTTTTTATTGGATGACCCTTACTATGGTTCGGTATGCCGAGCGGGGTCATCCTGAATTGTGGTATGGTAAGCTGGCAGGGCAATTTATTTATGATTTATGTTTTTTATTGTGGTTTCTAGTGATTGCGTTCTTT
Organism: Phtheirospermum japonicum; assembly: GCA_014905375.1. Taxonomy (NCBI): domain Eukaryota; kingdom Viridiplantae; phylum Streptophyta; class Magnoliopsida; order Lamiales; family Orobanchaceae; genus Phtheirospermum; species Phtheirospermum japonicum. The sequence goes on along the minus strand of BMAC01001027.1, from coordinate 464,657 downwards.
AACCTTTTTTTACATATTCTACCTGATTTCGTACCTCAATCAGTTAGAATATGGGGGACTAGCTAATACAACACTAAATATTCATGCCGGTATTTATGGAAAGCGACCTCATTTCTTGGAAGGAGCATTTCTTCTGAGAGGTGGGCGAGCTGGTTTGTAGAGTAGCGACCTGGAGTATGAGGATGAGTTCTCATATAGGGTCGCGACCTCTTATAACTTTATTGGGCGTTATCTGTTAGCTTGGTCATGGCTTTATAAATATTAGGCCCGAATGGGCTAATATGGATGGTATTGTGGGGTCCCGGTGGATCGCATTGAAAGAATAACAGGCCCAGGCCTATTCTGGTAATTTAAGCTAGAGATTCATTACTTATGGGAACTTGGCATATAGGAGAAACCCTAATTCTAAGTCGGTCATGTTATTTATGGAATTGTTGTCGGAGAAGGAAACCCTGGTTTGGGGAGCACTTCTCTTGTCTCTATAAAAGGGGTGCACGCCTCTCTTTATTTTTAAGTTGATTTTATCCTACTTTGAGATCTCAAAAATATCTCTCGCACTCGCTAACTTAAGCATCGGAGGACCTTCATCGGGGCCGTCCACCGCCTTGGCTGAGAGTGTTATTTTGCAGGACCGGTTACGTCGCCAGGAGGCTTTTTGGAGATCAACCAGGTCGCTGTGATGTAATTGGAAGCTATTTAGGCCGCTAATCTCATATTTGAGGTTAGTACCCCCTATTCTTGGTAACCAATCTTTTTGGTTTTATCAGTGTGTGATTAGATTTGGCTACATTTAGCAAAATTAGGTGGCACTATCCGCTCTTAGTTAATTTATCTGCTTCTGCAATTAATAGATTCATGTGTGATTAGATTTGACTGTATCTAGCAAAACTAGGCAGGATTATCCGCTCTTAGTTAATTTATCTGCTTCTAAGATTAATAGATGATTTAGCTGCACTTACCAAAATTAGGTACCATTATCCACTCTTAGTAATTTGTATCTTGTTTTGCTTCTTTGCACAAGCTCTTTCCAAATGGTGTATACTAGTTGAATTTGGATATCAATTCTTCATAAGCTAATCAAAGTTTTAGTTTTACATACGTTCGTTGGATTAGGACTTACCTTTTTATAAAACCAATATGCAAATCCATGTTTGTACTGAGACTCCAAGTCACTAACACCACGCGCCAACAACTCTTGCTTGTGTTCTCTACCACAAAAATGAATATAAGCAACATGATGTTACCAAATATTGCATCTGTTTTAGTGTTTGTGATGATATATACTGACGATATAATTAAAAAAAAACCACCCCAATAGTTGTGTATAATCACAAATTAATAAAAAAAAATAAAAAAATCTAATATTCTTTGAAAATTACAAAATATACCTCTGAAATGTCCTTTTCTTTTCTTTCCCTTTTTTTTCCTTCTCTTTTTATGAAATTTGATTCATAGGTTATTTTATAGATAATTACAAAATCTACCCCAACAGTTGTGTATAATTAAAAAAAATCTGATATTCATTAAAAATTACAAAACATACCCCTGAAATGTCCATTTTTCTTTTACTTTTTTCCCCTTCTCTTATGAAATTTTATTCATAGATTATTTTATAGATAATTACAAAACACACCCCAACAGTTGTGTATAATCTCATATTAAAAAAATAAAAATATGATATTCTTTAAAAATTACAAAACACACCCCTGAATTGTGCCTTTCATCTCTATACTTTTTTTCCTTCTCTTTTTATGAAATTTGATTCATAGGTTATTTTATAGATAATTATAAAGCCCACTCCAATAGTTGTGTATAATCACAAATTAAAAAAAATCTGATATTCTTTAAAAATTATAAAACATACCCCTGAAATGTCCTTTTTTTTCTTTTACTTTTTTCCTTCTCTTTTTATGAAATTTGATTCATAGGTTATTGTATATATAATTAAAGAACCCACCCAAATAGTTGTGTATAATCAAAAATTAAAAAATATATGATATTCTTTAAAAATTACAAAATATACCCCTGAATTGTGCCTTTCATCTCTATACTTTTTTTCCTTCTCTTTTTATGAAATTTCATTCGCAGGTTTACAAAACGCACCCCAACAATTTTGTTTTATCATAAATAAATAATTAACATATTGAATATTAAAATTATGAAACCACTCACTACAAATACATATCTATTTCGGGGCAATTATTAAGAATGTAAAATTTTCATTGCTTATGCTTCTCCAGGGATAGAGCTACGCTCTTGAGACCTCCAAGTGGGATGCACTGTGATTGAAAAACATAAATTTGTAACTTCACTTTACATATCGGGTTTCTACAAGGTTGATTGAACTTTATCTCTACATCATTGAAATAACGAGCACAAAATGTCAATGCCCCTTTTGCCATATATGCCTCGGCAATCGACCCCTCCGGCTTAGCCGGGTTTCTTACACATCCCTTGAGCTCTTTCAATTATGATTCAGTTAGATACATCCACCTTAGGTGTTCGGGTCCCCCTAAAATTGCCTCTTCAGGAAGATACATAACTAAATGGACCGTAATATAAAAAAAAAGTCAGGGGGAATATCTTCTCTAATTTGAATAAGATAATAATCACATCCGATTAGGATGATATAAGGTCGCTCACATTCAAGCTTCTGGCAGAATTTTTCTTGAAGAAGTTACATAATTATATTATAGCATCAGATATATCCTTATCTAAGTATGCACGGGCTGCCACTGGCAACAATCTTTACATTATGATATGGCAGTCATGAGATTTCAATCCAGTTAAGTGGCCCTGACTTAGAGGTACACACCTTCTCAAGTTTGATGCAAACCCATCTGGAAATCTCATAGACCTTATCCAATTTCAAAATTGAACCCGTTTAGTCAGGGGGTAGTGTGTAACGAGCCCTTGGCTTCATTATCTTACCCCTATCCTCGATAAGGTGCAACTCTGACCTAATTCTCATTCTCATTAGATCGCGTCTTGCATTAAGAGTATCCTTCAACTTCAGTGGATCATCCATGATGGTCCCCATGATACTATCACACACATTGCTAAAAAATGACTTTTTTTTTTTCAGTTCAACTCATCTGCATATTTGCGGGTCCCTGCACCACCACGACTCTTATGTTTCCCAAGTATTTTTGGTCTGACTCGATTTAGTTGGATCAATATTCTTTCATTGTTTTTTTTACTGAGGACTCCAACGTTCTGGCAAACCATTGAAGTCAAGCGAAACCCTCCATCTATGGTGTATCAGAAGAAACATTCTTGTACCAAAGTATATTACCTTTCCCAATACGCGCATATATGGGATTTCATCATTACATGTGGGACAAGCCATGTAATCTTGCCCGCTCCACCCTGACAGAGTACTTCTTGCTGGGAAGTCATTAACTGTCCACATTAATGCTGCTCGCATGTGAAATAAACCACTATTTTTGGTGGCAGTGTCAAGTGTGTCCATACCGATTGACCACACAATTTTCAATTCATCAACAACAGGTCATAGGAAAATGTTGAAATCTTTTCCCAGTGATTTAGGTCCAGGTATCAATGGTGTCAGCATCAAATACTCCGGTTTCATGCATATCCATGGTGGAAGATTATAAACTGTCAATATTACTGGCCACATGCAATACACCTGACTCACATCACCTAATAGGTTGACGCCATCAGCTGCAAGTCCAAAACGAACATTGCATCGCTCACTAGAAAACTCTAGATGTCTAGCATCAAATGCATGCCATGCTATACCATCCCTCGGATGAATCATAACATCTGTGCTTGCACGATGCCCAGTGCTATGCCAACGCATAAGTTTTGCGGTCTCTTCCATTGCAAATAACATTTTCAATCTTGGGATGATAGGAAAGTATTACATAACCTTATTTGGAATTTTACTTTTAGAACCTTTTCCACTATTCTCTCGCCAACGCGACTCTCCACAATCTGGACATGTTTCTCTATCAGCATGCTCTTTCCAAAACAGTGCACAATCATACTTACATACAAGAATGTTTTTAAAGCCGAGACCCAAGCTTGCAAGCAACTTCTTAGCCTCATAATGTGAGTTGACAAGTTTCATCGACAAGAATGCGGGTTTTAATAACTTAACTAACTCATTAAATGATTTATTTGTCCACTTGTTATTCACATTGATATTCATCAACTTTACAAGAAAATTCAGTGAAGAGAATGATGAAATCCCTTCACACAATTTGGTGTTCATTGCCTTTTACAAGTTATGATATTGCTCGTTAGGGCCCTCCAACCCATACTCATTATCTAGTTCCACGTCTGCCATCACATTTCTCATTTCATTCATCATTTCAAAGTCAATGGCTGACGGACTAGGTTGGTGTTCTGGTAAACGTTCTCCGTGGTGAATCCAAGTATCATATAATGCGTCAAACCCATACCTCTGAATATGGATTTGAACAGCTTCCAACTTTTGAGACTCCACATTTAAAAATTTGTTGCACTGGCACTTAATCAAGCCTCTCTTATTCACAAGAGGCCCACACATGTTAATAAATTCATTCACTCCACGCTTGAACTCTGGTGGCATTTTATTCGTAATTTGTCTCCATGTCTTATCCATCACCATATTTGAAAGTTGAAAAAATAAAAAGGACCAAAATAATCAAGTAAGTTCTTAGCTCCTCTATTATAAATTATTTACAAAAATTAAATCATCTATTTTATGTTTATTTACAAACACTACCCCCAAGGTGTGGGTTAATTACAAAAAGAAAATAGAATCATTTGGAAATTATAATATACACTTTGAGGTTTATTTTTTTTCAATATAGCTTTATAATTGTAATATTTTTACAGATGCAAGTGAATGTTCAAAATACTTTTACTATTGTCTTTGTAATATTCATTTTTAATTTCAGTCTCAGTTTTAGTTCTGTAATTATTATACTTTTATTTTGAAAAATTTTAACTCCTCCATTTTCCTATTTTTTTAAACAAAAACTACCGAACTCTGATAACGAACGACAAGTGAAGTTGTAGAAATAATGACGCAGCACGAATGAGACTGAAGTTCTAGTTCTATCCTCACGCTTCGAGTTTGGGCCCCTGGGTTCAAAAGATCGACTTCAATTGAGGTTAGTTCTGTAATCAGTATCATTCTATTTTGAGATTTTTTAAATCATCTATTTTACATTTATTTACAAACACTACCCTAAGGTGTAGTTTAATTTCTTTGATTATTATCTTTCTATTTTTAATTTTTTTTATCTCATTTATTTTATGCATATTTACATAAACTACCCCTATTTTTTTTCTAGTACTTAACATATGACTATGGATTTATTACCAAAAAAAAAAAATAAAAAAAATACAAAACACAAAACAACCCAAAAATATTTGCAAATTATAATATAGAAAATTACAAATTTTCTTTTACAAAAACTACCCCAGTGGTTTGGTTTAGTTACAAATTTTCTTTTGTTAGATTCTATCCCCGAAATGATATTTATAGCATGTTTTGATTATTAGAATTAGTTATACCCATTGTTCGTCATCTCAAAAGATATTTGAAAATTTTGTAATTATAGAAGACTTTAAGGGTAGTTTTAGTAAATATCCTGCACGAAAAGTAAATTGACAACATTTGTTTGGGTGATTTCTCAATTTCATGGTTAATTTTTATTTAATTTTTTGTGCAATTATTTATGGAGATGGAAGTGATGATTATTTCCCAAATGTACTGTTGATTTCCCAGATGGTTTTTATTTTGAAAATAAACACAAAAACAAACAAAGCAGGCAGGGAGAAGAATTGAAATCATACCCCTGTTTTGTTTCCTCGGGATCACTTATTGGAACGACAACATCAACATTCTGGAAGGAAAAACATAAAAAGAAGGATTTAACCGAAAGTTTATCTGTCATTGCTGCCAAAAAATTTGGAGAGGAGAAGGTGAGAAGAACTTTCGAATCTGGGGAGGAGAAGGTATTCCTGAATTAAAGTTGAGCGGAGCTTGGGGAGGAGAATGTGAAAATTAGGTAGAAGGTATTAAATGAGGTTGGTGATATTTTGGAAAGACTTTTATTTAATTGGAAGGGCTTTTTGTTCCAACATATACACCATTAAATCACTCATGGGGCATTTGTTTGGATTAGGGTGGGACATAAATTGGTGTTCTGTATTGTACTTATAGGAGCGATATTGTCGTTACAATATTTTGACATTCTGTTGACACGATTTTATATTTATAGGAGTGACAAATATCGTTCCAATACGTAATCTAACCTTGAAAAACGTCTTATATATGTCGTTTCTATATGTCTATCCTATAGGTACAACATAATTGTCGTGGCAATCTTGTCCTTTCGATTGGTCTCATTTGTTGTAGTGTATTTCACTTCCAAAAGAAATAAAGAATTTGAGCAGTATCACCATTAATTATATTTGAAAAATTGGACACACTCTCATATGATTCATATTCAAATGAAGCAATAAGTCGATGCCTCCATATGCACATATATGCAAATAAATGAAGTCATTTTCCGGCAGTCGTATAACGTAAAAACATCTTAATTAGCCACCGATCATATTTCGTCACTGAAACAAATAGAAAATTTAAGAATATATACATATAAAATGATTCATCTATGGAAGACATTTGAAGGTAATTTGCTACGCATTAATTTTCATCGCCAGTTAGCGACATTTTAATTTCCTGTCGTTAATTAGTAGCAATTGAAATTTCGATGGAGATTATATTGAGCCATGTTCAAGAAAAAGGGGGCTCGGAACTAAATGTTCAGATTTCTCATATTATATTAAGGTTTAATTACAGAAAGAACCCTTGGTTTACACCTAATTATATATATCACCCCTATATATTAATGCAAAATCTTCATAACTTATGTGTTTGTTTCGTATGCTTCGTTTGGTAAATAAAAGATTCTGGTGCTTCGTTTGATTATGTGTCATCCAAGCCTAATATTTACTTAATTTAATACTTTTTTTTATTGTATCTTACCTAATTTAATTCTTTTATTATATTTTTCCTTACTCAATACTTTCCTTTGATTCTCCTAATATAAAAATATAAATAAGTCATTTATAATTAGTAGATAAGATCTAAATTAGTTATTTTAATTAAAATATAAATACATATGAAAATAATTTTAATTACAAAAAAAGATTTATTATGAAAATAATTAAATAAATTTTATTGATAATAGAATTTAAAATAGTTTTATTTTTGGAGTTTTAAATATTGTACACAGGTAAAATATGAGTTACTTACACTAATATAAGTATGTAACTAAATATTAGTAATGTACCCAATCTAAACATAAAGAATATTAAATTATATACTAATACTTAATAAACATTGATTAGATACTAGTACAATGCGATACGGGTTGAGAGTATGACGTCTTTTGAATATCTCAAAGTATGTAACTAATAATTATTAACAAATTTATTCTAAACATCAATATATAAAATGATTTAATAATAATAATTAATAAAATATATACTAGACATGGGTTTAGAATGTGATGCCTTTTGAATTTTTGTAAGTATGTAACTAAAATTATTAATGAATTTAATTTAAACATCAAATGCAGAATTATTTGATATTTATAATAATTAATAAATAGATTAGACATCTACAAGGCACGTTGAGAATACATTATTTTATTATTTTATTTTAAATTTAAGATTCAGTAATTATCACAAATATTTTTTATATTTATCTTTTGGTAAGTCCTGTGTAATACACGGGTGTTATAATGCAAAACCCTCCTAATCTATGTGTCTATTTCGTACGCTTCGCTTGGATAATAAAGAATTTTGGTACTTCGATTGCTTATGTGTCATCTGAGCCTAATATATATCTATTTTTTTTTTATTGTATCTTACCTAATTTAATATTTTATTTTTATTATATTTAGCTTAACTTAATAGTATTCTTTTATTATACTTTATCTAATTCAACAATTTTCTTTTATACCCCTGATATAAAAATATAAATAAGTCATATATAATTAGTAGAAAAAAATATAAATTAATTATTTAATTAAAAGACAAATTACATATGAAATAATTTTAATTATAAAAAAAACTTATTTATGAAAATAATTAAATAAATTGTATTTATAATAAAAGTTGAAATAAATTATTTTGAAAATTTAAATATTATGTATAAGTAAATTATGATATATTTGCAATAATTGGAGTATGTAACTAAATATTAGTAATGAATTCAGTCTAAATATAATATATATATATATATATATATATATATATATAATCCCTATATATTAATGCAAAATCCTCCTAACCTATGTGTCTGCTTCGTATGCTTCGATTGACAAATAAGAAATTCTGGTGCTTCGTTTGCTTATGTGTCATCCGAGCCTAATATTTACCTAATTTAACACTTTTATTTTTATTATATCTTACCTAATTTAATTTTTTTATTATATTTTTCCTTATTCAATACGTTCCTTTGATTCTCTTAATATAAAATAGAAACAAGTCATATATAATTAGTAGATAATATCTAAATTAGTTATTTTAACTAAAATAAAAACTACATATGAAATAATTTTAATTAAAAAATTATTACGAAAATAATTAATAAATTTTTGATAATATAATTTAAAACAATTTTAGAGTTTCAAATATTATATATAGGTAAAATATGAGTTATTTACAATAATTTAAGTATGTAACTAAATATTAGTAATGTATTCAATCTAAATATAAAAATATTAAATTATATTCTAATAATTAATAAACATTGATTGGACACTAGACATGGGTTGAGAGTATGACATCTTTTGAAAATCTCAAAGTATGTAACTATAATAATTATTAATGAATTTATTTTAAACATTAATATATGAAATGATAATTAATAAAATAGATATTAGACACGGGTTTAGATTGTGACGCCTTTTGAGACTTTGTAAGTATGTAACTAAGATTATTCATGAATTTAATTTAAACACAAAATACAAAATTATTTAATATTTATAATAATTAATAACTAGATATGACATGTACAAGGCACGGGTTGGGAATACATTATTTTATTTTTTATTTTAAATTCTAAATTAAATATTTATCAAAAATACTTTTTATATTTATCTTTTGATAAGTCATGTATAATACATGGATGTTAAACGAATATATATTTATGCAAAATCCTCTTAATGTATGTGTTTACTTCGTATTCTTCGCTTGGATTTTGGTGTTTCGGTTGCTTATGTGTCATCCGAGCCTAATGTATACCTAATTTAATATTTTCCTTTTATTGTATCTTGCCTAATTTAATATTTTTTTTTATTATACTTACTTAGCCTAACTTAATAGTTTTTTCTTTTGTCTAATTCAATAGTTTTCTTTTATACTCCTAATATAATAACATAAATAAGTCATATATAATTAGTAGAATAAAAATTTAAATTAATTAATTTAATTAAAAGATAAATTACATATGAAATAATTTTAATTACAAAAAAAATTATTTATGAAAATAATTATATAAGTTATATTTATAATAAAAGCTGAAATTAATTTAAATTTGGAATTTTAAATATTCTATATATGTAAATTATGATATATTTGCAATAATTGGAGTATGTAACTAAATATTAGTAATGGAATAATCACTCTAAATATTAAAAAATAAAAAAATATAATAATTATTAATTAATATTTATTAGACAATGGCACAATGCGAGAAGGTTTGAAAGTATGACACATTTTGAATTTTTCAAAGTATGTAACTGTAATTACTAACAAAATTAATTTAAACATAAAAATATAAAATAATTTAATAATAATTAATTAATATAGATTAGACGGGTTAAAAATGTGATATCTTTTGAATTTTTATAAGTATTTAAATATAAATATTAATGAATTTAATGTAAACATTAAAATATAATATTAATCAATAATTATAATAATATAAACTGAACGGGCCACGAGTTGAGAACACATCCTTTCAATTTTTTATTTTAAATTTAAAACTTTATAATTTTCACAAATATTTTTCATATTTAGTTTTTTATAAATCCGTGTAATACACGAGAGTTAAACTAGTATATAATATATTATATATATATATATTATATATATATATATATATATATATATATATATATATAGGGTTGTGTTCAAATGGAACCATGTCAATATATGCGAACCTAGGGACTCATCTTGACCATTAGATTGGATAATCTTGATGGTTGAGATTATGACATGTCAGCATGGTAATAATTTAAAAATATCCATTAAATAATTAAAAAGGGTATTTTGACATATAACGACATTTATGAATAGTACTAAATTGCTTTTTAGAAAGCACAATGGATATATAAATGCAAATTCAAAAATTTATAATAAAACTCAAATTTTCAACAAACCATAACTTTTTTAATTTTTATTCATTTTTAATGAAATATATATCAAATTAATCACATTCTTAAGATCTACGATTTAAGATACATATTGCATATTTAAAAATATAAAACCAAATAAATATAATTAAATTTAAAAATCTGAATATTAAAAGCATTGTATATAACTATTTATAGCACTACACAAGTCTTCGCAGTGCTTTTTTTTATGTTGGCAGCGCTAGTTTTTTGAGTGCTTTCTCAATATTGTTGAGGCGCTTTTTTTACTATACTACCACTGCTTTTTATTTCTCAACATCACCGCCGTCCAAATCCAAATCGCCGTCACCATCCGAACAACACCACCCGACGACCCCCACGCAACCCTCCGTCACCCACTGCCGAGCTCATCTCCGACAACCAAAAACCCAAACAACCAATCAACAGCCTCATCACCGTCGCCACCCGGTGCCCCTGCCAATTTCTCCCAAAAGCACCGGGGTATTCCTTCAAAAAGCACTGGGGCGCCAATTCAAAAAAGCCTTGGTCGCCACCCAGTGCACCTGCCGATTTCTCCCCAAAGCACCAATCAATCATCTCTTGTGTTTCCTTCATCCCTCGATACCACTCCCAGCCCCTGCCGATCTTATCGACACTGATGGAGAAGGATACCTTCTCGAAGAAGAGGAAATTGAGGATGAATTCGAAGTTGAAGGGGACATGTATCTAGAAGAGAC
>BMAC01001027.1:434199-452252 GCA_014905375.1 Phtheirospermum japonicum | reverse complement strand
GAACTAATCTGGCCTTAGATCTAATATTGCACAGTGCAATTATATGTCCAGGTTCATTGTGCTTTTTACACAGTACTGTAGTGCTAAAATCAGTCCAGTTTTTTTAATTTAATTATATATATATATATATATATATATATATATATATATATATATATTATATATATATATATATATTTTTTTTTTTAGGTTTTAAAACATGCAATATGTATTTTAAATTGTTGATCTTGAGAATGTGATTAATTTGATATATATTTCATTCAAAACGAATAAAATTTGAAAAAGTTATGGTTTGTTGAAGATTTGAGTTTCATTTCAAAATTTTGAATTTGCAATTTATAGATGAAATTTGCGATGATTTTTGTATACAATCGTAATGTTTTTTTTTCTTAATCTATTGTGTTTTCCAAAGGACAATGTAGTGCTCTTTGTAAATGTTGATATATGTCCAAAATACCATTTTTAATTAATTAATACATTTTTTTACATTATTACGATGCTTACATGTCATGATCTCAACCATCAAGATTATTCAATCTAATGGTCAAGATGAGTCCATAGGTTCACATATAATGACGGATTCTCATTTGAACCCAACCTCTCTCTCTCTCTCTCTCTATATATATATATATATATATATATATATATATATATAGGATTAGAATCATGTGAGAACCAAATCCCCAGGTGGGAACTTAGGAACCACTATATTACATTATATATGATATTAATTTAAATAATGCAAAATGCTATTTATATTTTCACATTGCTATTTTTATGTTCCCTTGATTTTTACTATTATCTTATTAGCATGTACAAATATAACAAGCTTCTACGTTCCCACATAGTAAATGGTTCCCATTTGAACCCACCCGTGTGTATGTGTGTGTGTGTGTGTGTATATATATATACTCCCTCCGTCCGGAAAAGATAGGTATGTTTTCTTTTTAAAAGTTAAAATACCACAAAAAAAGACTAAAACAACCCTATTTAGTTTACTTTATTTATTAAAATACTAAAAAATTGAGGGTAAAGTAGAAAAAATAGCAAAAGTTTTATAATTTCAACTACATTCATTTTGTCTTTTTAAACTCCGTATTTTTGTCTACCCGCCTATTTTTTTCGGACGGAGGGAGTGTGTGTGTATATATATATATATATTTCAAAATGACAAAAGGGCAGCACTCATGTTAGGTCGGACTAACGGATCATCCGTTATGCCAAAATTTTATATCAATACATCATAATACAAAATCAATACATTATAGTGAAAAACCAATACATTATAGTATAAAAACCAATAGATCATAGCACCGATCAGTGATTTATGAAAAATCAATACTTTTGAGTAAAAAACTAATACATTATAATACAAAAAATAATATATTATCATATCCGACCCGCCAGTCTGGCCTAACACATGTGTTTGCCATGATAAAATATATCACCTAGATTTTTATTTTTATTTTTATCTTTATTTACTTTCTTCGTAAGCAAAACATTTCGTTTATAATAATAAATTACAGGTAAGGTAACCCATAAATCTTAACAATAAATAAACCTCATGGTTATTTTTATAACTTTGAAAATTATATGAATTCATTTTGTACCCCAATGCTTTTTGTACCTGTTGGAGAAAATACCCCAATAATAGTACCATCCCATAACATAACGCAAGAAAAATGGAGCCAAAAGTAAATGAGAAAGTTAGACAGGCGCCTTTAAGAGGAACTTTTACTTATTTGGGAAATTCGCATTGCAATTTAAATCCATAGAGCTGGCTACTTTTCAACTAACAATAATGCATGCACAAACATTCTTCATGAGGATTATTAATTACAGTTGACGTTGAGAAAAAAGAAGGCAAACATAATTGCAACCTGCCGTGTACAATCAATAAGAACCCTCCTCTAGTTTCCTCCTTTTTTTTTTTTTTTTTTTTGGCCAAACTAACATTAATTTATGGTAAGAACAAATGAAATGGATATTTTTGAACATCAAAATGTAAAAAAATAATAAAAAAAGCGATAGGGAGAAAGTCAAGTAGCTAAGAGGAACACGTGGTATATAAATATGGGTTCATTCCTTACATTTTGGACAAGCCAAAAGAAGGAAGTGCAATACATCAATATTTCTGAAACCTTCAAAATGGCTCGTAATCACATCTTCCCATTTTTCCTCATTGCCGTTGTATTTGCAATAACATTAACCCCATTAGCCCATGCAAGCATATTGGACCTACTCATCAGGGGCGTGAGGGTGACCGGCCGAGTTTGTTGCACACCAAGCGGCAATTGTCCGGCGGGCGCCCAGCCCTTGCCCGGGGCAACTGTTCGGGTGAATTGCACCAATATTTCGGGCGTATCCACAGAAGTTGGCCGGAACACCACCAATGCCAATGGAACCTTCACCATTACGGGCCCCACAGCACGAGGAGTTATCCGCGGCTCTCCCTTTATCCCATGCGTTGCCGCTGTTGACACTCCAATCAATGCAACAGTATGTGCTGCACTTGCCGCTGCCAATACCACTCTCGTGTCTCCCATCATAAGGGCCGGCGATACAATTCGGACCTCCATTGGTAGGGTTCAACCCTCCTTCGCTATAGGATTCGGTCTAATTGCATGATGGCGCTGATGATTCGGTCTTCTCCACTTCAGTCTCGGGTACTTATATTATTATTGAATAATTAAGGGATCACAAGATAGCTTGTCCTCAAGCTTAAAGCTTGTTTTCTGTCTATTTACATTTCGCAAGAGTATTGTCTGTAATGCTAATGAAACTCATTTATAAATAAAGGAGGAGAACAATACATGCATTTTTATTTTATTTTATTGTGATGTGATGATGATATCAAATTGATTAAGCATTCTGTTCGGGTGAATGTCGTTGGTGCTTGTTGCTAGTTATATATCAAATCTAAGAGTAATAATAAAATTTAAATTAAACGTACAGTCCAGTCCCTCCAAAATAAGCACTTCCTAATGCAAAAATAAACTTAAAAGTGGACTTCCCACTTACTCAAAAAGGCCGCTATATCCTTTTAAAAAAAATAAAAAAATCAATATTTGTTTTAATATACCCAACACCAAGAGCCATGGTTTTTCAATTAAATTAATTGCAATTTTCGGCTGGGCCTTGTAAGCGGAGGAATACCAATAAATACAAATATAAGATATTTGTCTTTTTTTTTTTTTTTTTTCCCTCACTAACTATAATTTGGATATTTGTCAAAATATGCTCTTCATATATCCAACCCACTTTCTCCCCTCTCCCCACAAACTTCCGACGTTGATTCCGCCTACCTCCAACGTTCGTTAAATCTGAAATTTCTATTATTGATTTAGGTTGCTATTACGAGTTGACCTGCAAGATTTCAAGTCAATCGAAATTCGTTTACTTAGTTGAATCGTCGGTCAAAATTTCAATTTTCACAATTTTTTCACTCAGAAAATCAGAAACTTCCGACAATCAATTCCAGTCAGATTCGACGTTCGTTTAACATGAAATTTTTACCATGGATTCTTGTTATCATTTCGATTCCTACCTACAAAACTCAAGTCAATCAAAGTCTGTTTGCCCATTGAATTGTCGGTCAAAATTCTGATTTTTACAGTTTTTTCACACAAAAATCAAAAACTTCCATCGTCAACTTTTGTCTACTCTAATGTCCGTTTAACATAAGATTTTTACCATTAATTTCTGATATCGTTTTGAGTCTACCTGTAAAATTTCAGGTCAATCAAAGTTTTGATTGTCTCATTGAATCGTCAGTCAAAGTTTTCAATTTTCACAGTATTTCACACAGAAAATCAAAAACTTTCAGCGTCAATTCCGGCCATCTTCAATGTCCGGGTAACACTAGTGGAAAAAAATTAGTGCGCCTGCATAAGTGAGCGTTCGAATTAGAAACCGTTGCTAACAATGTAAAAGTGGCGGTTTTAATATTTGAAGCGCCACCTAATTGAAAAAAAATTTTAATATGGCCGGGTGACGGTTCATAATATTGAAGTGCCACTAAAAATATAAATGTTGCGGTTCAATACAAAACGGCCTCAAATAATTTGCTCCGGATGGCGCTTCTATTATGAAGCGCTTCGAATAATTTGCATCGGGTGGCGCTTCATTTAGAAGCGCCACTAGTAATTTTCATCTGGTGACGGTTCTTTATTCAGACTGACTCCAAACATCAGCGCTTCACATATATTTTTTCTTTTTACCTTTTTCATCTATCCTCGTGTTGTCTTCTAAACTGTTAAAGATCGAGTCGTGTTATAATGATTACGGTAGCTCAAGAACTCCTACTTGCCATCTCCAGTTCTGCTCTCTAGTAAAGGGGGCGGAGGGCAACTCATCGGCCTGGAGGTCTCTCATAGCTACTCCACCACGGCAAGGCCAACAAAAAAAAAAAAAAGAGTTGGCGTTATAGATGGCGAGACCAAGATCTAATGGTAAATCATGTAGTTGGTCATCAATAGGTAGTGCGAATTATTAATTAATTATATTTTCGATCCTTTTTATTCTTATTCMTGTGGTGCTTAGTTTTGATTTAGTAATTACTTAGATCTCTATCTATGTGAGAGAGATTTCTTAGGACTGATTTATACGAGATTGACAATGAAAAGTAATTTTTTTTAAGGGGAAAGAAATTGTTGGAGCCTAATTTGTTAGGCATGAGATTTTGAGAGATAATCTTTCTTCATTTTTGCAACGTATTAAAATTTGTTATCAGGAATAGCTATTTGATTTCTCAAATTTTATGGTGAAGATTTATAGTCTAGAGGTTTTTCCAATCATAGAGTCTAGAATTACATGTAAGTAGTCCAATCTTTTAAAGCACTTATTAGAGTAATTGTTGCATTTAAATTAATACGAATTGGTCATAAAGATGTTACTCAACGGTAGAAAGATAGAGGCACGGGCAACTCAGTGATGATTCTTATTTTAGAAGACTCTAGTGGAGTGTTTGTGGATAGCCAAATGAAAAACTGATGTTATTGTTCAGTATTATTGGTGGCGCTTCATAGCTAAGAAGTGCCACCTGGTTCTGTTTTTGGTGGTGCTTCATCCTAAGAAGCACAACCCGCTTCAGTTTTTGGTGGCGCTTCATCCAAAGAAGCGCCACCCGCTTCAATTTTTAGTAGCGCTTCAACCGACTTTCACCATTTTTGGTGGTGCTTCATAGCTAAAAAGCGCCACCCGTCATTTTTTTAGTGGCGGTACCGCCACCCATATTGCTATGACTTTAAGTGTCGCCTGGATTAGTGGTGGTCCAAAAGCGTCACCAATGACTGTTTTGAAGCGTCACCAATCATCTTTTTTGCACCAGTGTAACCTGAGAATACCAACATTAATTTCTGTTATTATTCCGAATCAACCTATAATGTTTTAGGTCAATCGGGTTTCATTTGCCCCATCTAAAATTAGCACAACACACAATAAATTAAGACAACCAATAATTTTAATATTACCGCGCATACAGTAATGTAATCTAAATTACCACAATAAATAATATTAAGATTACTGCATAAAATTATTACCAGTTGTCATAGGATTACCAAAACCAGTTATCTAAAACATGAAAATATTATTGAATTGTTGCAATAATTAGATTACCACAAGTAGTAATACCACATATAGTAATCACATCCAATAATAAGATTATCAAATCAAGTAATTCTCATGAGTAAGTTGTCGAAATTGTTTTCAAATGATTATCAAATAAACATTAAAATGTTTTATTTTTTATATATATAACACTAATTTTATATTTATCTATTTTATCTCTAATAACCAATACAAATAAGTGTAAAAGATATTTCATGAACAAAATATGAATATACAAATCAATATTATTATTGAGTACAAAATATAGTAAATAATTAATTATCAAATATAATAAATTTAATTTATATAAATAGTAGTTAAATTTGTTTAAATAATATATTCCAAGTATATTAATTTATTTTAAAATCACAAACATTCATTATATCTCATCAACTTAAAAATTAATATATTCCAAGTATATTAATTAGTATATTCAATCAACAAAGATCATAAAGAAAATATTGAAAGACGCAAAAATAGAGAAGAAAACAAAATATTATTGTTGTTGTTAATTTGTTACATTGGTGTCTTATTTCATGCAGGAAAAATAAATTTAAATAAATATGTAAAAAGGATTATAAAAATCATTTGAAGAATTAAAAAAATAGTTAAAAAAGAATATAAATCGACGGGTCAAATGTCCGTGTCAATTAATGACCTAAGCAAATAGCGTAACATATATATTATTCTTTAAAATTGAAATAAATTAAATTAAATAATATATTTAAAAATCATAAAGATTCATATATCATAAACTTATATATAATATAATTCATACATATTAATTTATATACTAAATTACCATAAGTCATAAAAATATTAACTGAAAGATTAACAAAACAAAAAAATAAATAAATAGAAAAAAAAAATGAAATTTATGTTCTTAGTACCTATATGTTTTTGTCTCGCATAAACTAAATAAAGTCAAGTAGATACAAAATGTGAATATAAACAAGAATGAAAACAACAAGCATAAATCACGTGGCACAAAAAGGTTGAGTCAATGAGCCAAATAGTTTTAGTTGGACAGGTCGCATGGTCAACTGATTCGAACTTTTGTGTTCTTACTTTATAAATATTTGTCATTATTCAAAAGCTCGCTCTCAAGAGTACGAGTTCGCATGTAGGTTGGTAAGTTGAACCGAGTCGATCTCTCGAGGAAAACTAGATTCGGAAGTTCGTTTTGTGTTTGATATAACGAATAAGAAAATAATAAAACTAATCTAAACACTTAAAATCAAGGAGTTGGTTTGAACGAAGAACAATAAATCAAAGGTTTTGAAATGAATTAAGAAAACAAGGGTACTAGAGTTTCGAATCGTCTCCACGATCTATTGGGAAAAACCCAATCGATGGTTCACAACGATTCTAGGCTCTAGACTCATAAGATCTAGCCAACAAATCTCATCAATCTTTTCCTCACAAATCCAACACAATCAATTATACAATTCATTATACAATTCCTTTTGTTTTGATTGAATTATTCTAAATTAACTAGCAAGCAAGAATCGAAAGCATAAGAACTAATTAAACTAAATTAAAACGAAAGGAATTGAAGACTTACTAATTAATTGAAGGAAATAGCTCTCAAGGAAGAAGGAAGCTTCAGAGCTAGAAACAGCGTTTCGGAAGCGAATCTTGAATCTAAATTATCTAAACTCTTTAAGAACTAATCTAATTTATTCTAAGTCTAAGAATTTAAAACTAAGAATTATGAAAAGTAACTAAGAAATTAAACGACACTCGTTGGGGTTGTCAGCCCCTAAGAGGCCTTAGAAACCTTTAGAATATGATAATGTATGTAAAAATACGAAATACATAGGGTATTTATAGTTATTTCATGACTTGGAGCCTAAGAAAACCTAAAAACGCGTCAAAAATGCGTTTCCAGCGTCGAGCGTCGATCGACGCAACAGAGAGTTTTGTGGGTAGGTGTGTCGATCGACATCGGTTCTCGCGTCGGCCGACGTAAACTGGTCGATGCTACAGAGAGTTGCAGGCAGGTGCGTCGATCGACATCGTGTCTCGCGTAGACCAACATAAACTGGTCGACGCTACAGAGAGTTGCAGTCGGCCAGGGCTACTATAACGGTTTCAAATGGAAAACCGTTATAAATAATCGGCAGCTTCAAATTCTTCAAATCGTGGCCCGTTTTCGCTGAAACTCCACTCGTACGCCCATACTCAACTATGTCCAAACCAAAATTCTTCAAAATACCTAAAATAAACATAAAATTAATTAATTATAATTAAAATATGATAAAACAAGTTGGAGATAAGAAAACACGAAAATGTGCTCAATCTATCAAACTTTCACCGAAAACAATAAGAAAAACTAACTAAACTACTAACTAAAATCAAGACAAATTCATGTTAATCAACTACCCCACGCTTTATTGGTTTGTTCGTCCTCGAACAAACGTTAATTTCAAAGTATAAAAAGAGTGAAAATAAGTTCAAGCAATGAGTCGTGTTGTGCTACATAGATAATTTTGAAATATAGATACATGCAACGCAACTTCAAACACTCCACCTGTATTACATTGTCGCTCCAAAACAAAATCATGCATCCTCACAAAGGGTAATTTATATGGGTGTACGCTCAAAGCACTCGAGAATTTTTTTATAGGGACGTGTTTACGCTCAAATCATCAAGATACAAGCTCAATAAGCAAGAACCGAAAAGCAAAAACTTCTCCATCGCGTTTAAGTGTGTAACTAACAATGAATCAGAAAAGGTCTTTTCGGGTTGTAATGTAAGGCTCTTTGGACGGTATGGAATATATAAGTCGTGTGGCTAACTCACGATCTAACGTGATCGATAACTCACCTAACTATTCTAATCACGAAGCAATTTGCCTCACCTCGTTCAAAATTAAAAACCTCACTTAACTCTCATAACGTAGCCTTAAAATTTAGGCTATTTCTCAACTCGTAACTCTAAAACCGACTTGCAGCTCAAACCACTTAAACACAATTGAAGCTCATGATATGCTTCTTATTACAATTCAACTCTTTGTCTTTTAAACTTTAGGCTTCATAATAACATAAACAATAAAACTCAAGCCTTAATAAAGCGCATAGGCAATGACTAACACAATTCAAGTAGACTCACCATCTTTCTTTTTCTTTCTTTGTTTTTTTCTTCTTTTTGATTATCCCCCTTTTATTCTCATTTTTATGGGGTCTTTCTTCTTCTTCTTCTTTTTTTTTATATTGAAGGATGGTGATCCTTAATTACAAAAATCCATAAATTCCTAATAAAAATTCCAAAACACTAAATAACCAATAAAAATAACGAACTCCTACCCCATGCTTTTAATGGGTTTGTAGGGGTCTAAAAAACACTCATGGCTATAGGCATGAATTATTTGGCTATGATTGGCTCATTCGGAATTTATAGTGGCTAATATATATGGATATGGCCGGAATAGGGTTTTTTCTGTGCCTTAACGTCATGTTCAAAGCTAACTACACACAGTGATTTCAAGAGATCTCAAAACAGAACTCACTCAAGCACATGCAAAGATGATAAACACTCAGGCTACTCACTGGCTTTCGCACAAAAAGGTTTTGAATTGACGCTGCCTTTAAGGTTTTGCGAAATCAATTGCGTCCAAGTACCATTTTACAATATATAAATAATATTTTTGAGAAATTTTATGCACTTATACACGCTCAAAAGACAAAAAACCTTAAATCACCCATAGTCAACTTCGACAAGCAAGCCAGACAAACACAATTCAGCGCAAAAATAACAATCAATCACGTAAAAAAATTTCAAATTACACAATTTTCATATATAAATCATACTCAACCATCCCCCCCTCTAGAAATTCGGCAATCTCCTGATTGCCCTAAATATAAAGAAAAGAAAATCAAACAAGGAAAGGAGTAAGGGAACATCCCTGAAAAATAGTCGAGCGACTCCAAAAAGCGCTAGTGCAATCATCTTTTGTCTTAAATCCCGTGATTGAAAATGTCATGAATAAAACCTATAAAGACAAAACAAACGAACAAAATAAACTAACTAGTAAAACTTAAAGAAGAAGAAAATGTTAAGGTCTTTGTAATTTCTATTTTGATATGTAATTTTGATGAATTTATTGTAAAGACCCTGATGTATCAGACGAAGAAATGAGGGAGAGAAAGAGATTAGGGAAGGAAAGTTGGTAGGTAAGAAAATATGTGATTTCATTCATAGCCTCCACAATTTGTTTCTCCCCTATTTATACATATAAGGGGGGACCATTTAACACTAAAATGACCTAATAGCAACACCAATTAAATAATTAACTAGATAGGAGCCCAAATGTAATTTAATTGATTGCTGCAACTCATTGGGCCCAACAGCCCAATAATTAATGTTCTCCAGCCGGCCCAGCAATCAGCCCTTCTCCCCTATCCAACCGCTCCAGTTTTCGGGTTTGGTAACCCGACCCCTTTTTCTCTTCAAAATCGGGATTATCTCCTCCTCGGTCAAAAATGCCATCTTTAACCCTAATCGCACCTCCTTCGCCGATTCCGCCCAATTCCCCTCTAATCCCATCATCGCTGGCAACACCCAACCCTGCGACCATAATAATACCCCTTCGATTTTCAGATCCTTGACTGCAAGCATCTAAAGTCAGAAACTTTTTAGCTATCCATTTCGTATCCTCCCAAGAAGCCAATCCCAAATTAGGGTTTCCCCATTCAATCAACATCTATGCAATTTCTTCCCCTTTTCTGATTATGTGTCACTGATCGAGTACCCGGTGCGGGGCAGTTTTGAAATTTTCGTCTGAATCAATCTCCGACAGCCCGTCAAGAGGTAAAATTTCTGACTTTAATTTTCCTTTCATCAAGGATACATGGAATACTGGGTGTATCTTTGAGCCCTCTGGTAACTCCAATTTATATGCTACCTTGCCTATTTTCTGAATCACAGGGTAAGGTCCGTAGTACCTGGAGGCCAGCTTCAAGTTCTTGCGGAGGTGCAGAGAGTTCTGCTCATAAGGCTGTAATTTGAGGTAAACCTGATCCCCTATTTCGAAAGTTCTCTCAGTTCTTGACTTGTCTGCATTGTTCTTCATGCGGTTCTGGGCATGCATGAGGTTCTCTTTTATTAGTTTAAGCATGGTCTGTCTCTGTAGCAAAAGGTCCTTGGCTTCTCCATTCATTGCATCCATGTAGGGTCCAGTTGATAGTGGGGGTGTGTGTAGCCATACAAGGCTTGAAAGGGGGTCATTTTTAGGCCAGTGTGGTAATTGGTGTTGTACCAGTGTTCAGCAAGGGGTAGCCACTTTATCCATTGTCTAGGTGTAGTACTGGTCATGCATCTCATATAGTCTTCTAGGCACTGATTCAGCCTTTCAGTTTGCCCATCTGTTTGAGGGTGGTATGCTGAGGATAGGTTGAGTTGGACCCCTAGCAACTTGAATAGGTCCTTCCAAAATGCACTAGTAAAATTTTTGTCCCTGTCTGATATAATACTCACTAGTAAACCATGCAACTTGTAGACAGTGTCTAGGAACACCTTAGCTATAGACTGAGCAGTGTATGGGTGTGAGAGAGCTAGGAAGTGTCTATATTTAGTAAACCTTTCAACTATCACCCAAATCACATCCTTTCCCCCTGAATTTGGTAACCCCTCTATGAAATCCATTGAGATGTGTGTCCATGCCTGTTCTGGAATGGGCAAAGGCTGTAGCAATCCAGGATGGCCATCATGATCTGGCTTATTCCTCATACACACATCATAATACTGCACCATTTTAATAACTTCAGTCTTCATTTCTGTCCAGAAGAAAACACACTTCAACCTCAGATAAGTCCCATTTATCCCAGAGTGACCACCATAAGCTGACTCATGCATCACTGATAATATGTGCTTCCTTACTGTGTCATCCTATCCAACCATTAGCCTTCCCTTATACCTGATAATTCCCCCATTGATTGTGTACTCAGGAAAAAGGGTAGGGTTTATACTCTTGCTAGCTAAAATCTTATTACAGAATGGGTCCTTGGCATAGGTAGTTGTTACCTCCTGTACCCACCCTGGAACCACAAGGCTAATTGCCTCACAGCTCTCCATATTCTCACCCCTCCTTGAGAGTGCATTTGCTGCTCTATTCTCTACCCCCTTCTTATACTGTATTTCATAGTCAAGCCCTAAAAGCTTGGTGATCCACCTCTGCTGCATAGGGCACATAACTCTCTGATCCAGCAGGTGTTTAAGGGCTTGCTGATAAGCCCTGATAATAAACCTATGGCCCTGCAAATAGTACCTCAACCTCTGAATAGCCATTAGGACAACTAGGAACTCCCTTTCATATACAGACAAGCCTTGACTCCTTGGACAGAGTGTCTTACTCATGTATGCAATGGGCCTCCCTTGTTGCATTAGCACAACACCCACTCCATACCCACTGGCATCAGTTTCTAGGGTAAAGGGTAG
This sequence comes from Phtheirospermum japonicum, assembly GCA_014905375.1. Taxonomy (NCBI): domain Eukaryota; kingdom Viridiplantae; phylum Streptophyta; class Magnoliopsida; order Lamiales; family Orobanchaceae; genus Phtheirospermum; species Phtheirospermum japonicum. Next base: position 440,206 of record BMAC01001027.1, on the reverse strand, counting down.
TGTGTAGTCAGGTAGAGCCAGTACAGGTGTAGTGCTCATGGCTTTCTTCAGTTGTTGGAAAGCCTCTTCAGCCTCATTTCCCCAGTTAAACTGATTTTTCTTCAACAAATTAGTGAGGGGCCTGCAGATAACTCCATACCCCTTGACAAACCTTATATAATAACCAGTCATCCCCAAGAAGATCCTCAACTGCTTAACAGTGCTAGGTTTAGGCCAGTTGACCATACATTCTACTTTCTGAGGGTCTGTTGACACTCCTTCTGCAGATATAATATGCCCTAAGTATTCAATTTGTTGTTCACCAAACTGGCACTTGCTTCTCTTAGCAAATAATATATTCTCCCTCAATAGGGTTAGTACTACTTCAAGGTGTTTCAGGTAGGGGTGAGCATTCGGTATAAAACTGAAAAAACCGAATCGAAAAACTAAAAACCAAAATTTCTACAAAATTGTAAACCGAACTAAACATAAAATATGTTTAAAACTGAATTAACCGAACCGAATTGATAAAAAATAATAATAAGTAATATAAAAATTATATATTTTTATTTTTTAATTATATTTCGGTTAAAATGAACCGATTTTTTTTGTAAAACCGAACCGAACTGAATTAACCGATTTTTTGGAATTCTCAAATCAAAAACCGAACCGAATTTTCAAAAAACCAAACTGAACCGAAAATTTCAGTTCGGTTCGGTCGGTTATTTCAGTTTTTTGCTCACCCCTAGTTTCAGGTGTGCTTCCTTTTCCTTGCTGTATATCAGTATGTCATCAAAGAACACTAAAACATATTTCCTCAGACAGCCTTTAAAAACCTGATTCATTAGAGACTGAAAGGTGGCAGGAGCATTACACAGCCCAAAAGTCATCACTAGGAATTCAAAGTGACCATGATGTGTACTGAATGCTATGAGGTATCTGTGTTCAGGCTTCATCAGAATCTGAAAACATCCTGACCTTAAATCTATTTTAGAAAAATATTTAGCTCCATCTAGTTCATCCAACTGCTCTTCAATGATGGGAATAGGGTAATCATGTTTCACAGTAAGTTCATTTAGGTACCTGTAATCTACACACATTCTCCAGGTTGCATCCTTCTTCTTTACCAAAAGCACAGGTGAGGCAAATGGGCTCTTGCTATTCCGAATCATTCCTGAATCCAATAAATCTTCTACAATCCTCTCTATTTCATCCTTATGGTTGTGTGATGTCCTGTAGGGGTATTGATGTTTAGGCACACTCCCTGGTTTAAGAATTATTTGGTGCTCCACACCTCTGCTAGGTGGCAAACCTTCAGGTTCTCCAAAAACATCCTCATACTCTCCCAATAAGTCATGCAACTCCTTATCCTCCTTAAGGTCAGGTTTGAAGGGGTGAAGCAAATACACTCCTTCCACTTGTTCTTCAAACTCATTATGTAGCAACTGAAATAGGGAGTGTTCTGTGATAATATGGCACTGGTGTGTGTCAGTTATGGCCTTCAGTCTGATCCTCCTCCCACCAAGGTTCACAGTGACTGACATGTCATCATAATCTTACTCAATAGGGGTATTCTCCTTAAGCCAATCACCTCCAAGAATAAGATCACATCCTTCATGTTTTAGAAGCCTTAGAAGGTATTTGAACAAATAGTTCTGCATTGTCCATGTGAACCCTACTACTTGTTGAGAACTCAACAGCTTCTGTCCATTAGCTACCCTTACCATAATGGGTTTGGTGGGCCCCAATTCACACCGTAACTCTCTGGAAGTTTCTTCTTTAATAAAGCTCAATGTACTACCTGAGTCCAATAGCACATGTAGCTGTTTGTTTCCACAATACCCTATAAACCTCATGGTTGTGGGGCCATTTCCTCCCACAATGGAGTTAAGTGACATTTTTACTTCTTCAACAAGGTCCATGTCCTTCTCAGGTTCTTCACTGATAGGGTTTGAGTTCAGGTAGGCCAGTTCTTCTTCCTCAGTCATCATCATGTAGTTAATCCCGTGTTTGCAACTGTGTCCCACTACAAATTTCTGATCACAATTATAGCAAAGCCCTTTCTCTTCTTGCTGCCATCTCTGCTGATGAAAGTAACTTAGGAGGGGTCTTCCCTTGGTTAGGAGGGGTCTGTCTGTAAATATTGGAATTAGTGGGCACCATAACTCTCTGATTAGGGTTAGGGACAGGAAGAAGACTCCTGTTAGGTCTCTTAACTCTCTTTGCGATTGCCTCTAAGGTCATCAATTGTTTCCTTCCCAATTCTATGGTTTGTTGTAAGGCGCTAGGCTCAAACATGTTCACAAAAGCTTGTAAGTCTTCATTCAGACCACTAATGAAACTTGCTATAAAATACTCCTCAATATATCCTCTCTTATTCAGCATCAACATACAAGCCCTTAGTTCCTCAAACTTGTCCACATAATCAGCATATGAACCCCCTTGTTTCAGTTTGTTAAACTCTCCAATGATCTTAGTTTCCTTAAGTTCATCAAATTTAGCAGAAACCAATTCTATAAACCTCTGCCATGTGAGATCAGTATCCCCTGAATTGAAATTTTGAAACCACAAGGCAGCTTTACCTTCAAAGTGCATGGTGGCTAGAGTTACCTTTTGTGTTTCTGGGATGTTGGGTATTAATTTAAAATACCCATTGCATTTGAGGATCCAGCTTCTAGGGTTCAATCCATCAAACTTGGGAAAATCAATTTTGGGCAAAGGGTTGATGATCTGGGGGGGTGGCTGTTCTGTAAGTATTCTGTTTCTTGCTGTCAGTGATCTTGATTGACTGCCCTCATGAAGAGGATTAGAGAAAGGGGATCCCAGATTGGATTCCTCATCAGCTGTTGCTTTGCCCTTGTTCATGTTAAGGAGCTGCAACTGCATAGATGCTAGGGTTTTTGTGAGGTGATCTAACCTGTCCATAAACCCTGTTTTTAACTCCTGCATCTCAGCCTTAATACCATGAAATTGCTCATGTGTTTCTTGCTCCTTTGCTGTTCTCTTCAGATTTTCAGATTGTAAATTGATCTCTAATTTCTTTTGCATTTCTTGCAGATCTTTCAATCTAGTACCATCAGCCATGGCCAAGGAAGTATGGGCTCTAGATACCAATTGTTAAGGCCTTTATAATTTTATATTTTGATATGTAATTTTGATGAATTTATTGTAAAGACCCTGATGTATCAGACCAAAAAATGAGGGAGAGAAAGGGATTAGGGAAGGAAAGTTGGTAGGTAGGAAAATATGTAATTTCATTCATAGCCTCCACAATTTATTTCTCCCCTATTTATACATATAAGAGGGGGATCATTTAACACCAAAATGACCTAATAGCAACACCAATTAAATAATTAACTAGATAGGAGCCCAAATGTAATTTAATTAATTGATGCAACTCATTGGGACCAACAGCCCAATAATTAATGTTCTCCAGCCGGCCCAGCAATCAGCCCTTCTCCCCTATCCAACCGCTCCAGTTTTCAGGTTTGGTAACCCGACCCCTTTTTCTCTTCAAAATCGGGATTGTCTCCTCCTCGGTCAAAAATGCCATCTTTAACCCTAACCGCACCTCCTTCGCCGATCCCGCCCAATTCCCCTCTAACTCCATCATCGTCGGCAACACCCAACCCTGCGACCATAACAAAAAATAAAACAAATACTTGGGTTGCCTCCCAAGAAGCGCTTGGTTAACGTCGGAAGCTCGACGTCTTCTACGAACGATGCTATCCTGGATACAAAAACAAGTGACGATCGTGCCACGCCTTAGTGTTCTCTAAGAGTAAGCATGGGCGTTTAAAATTCTCAAAGCGGGCACGGACAGTAAGTCGTAGAAACAGAACTCCAATTCGCTTCGGGGGTCGAAAAAGCGAATAATTGATCACCACGAACATACCAATAGTAAAGTGCGGCATAAGGTGATCCTCGACTTTTGGAAAAATTAGGAAATTCGTCGAGTAAACAACAAATCTCTCGAACACTCCGAACTCCTTTACTTCTTTATTATCTCCCTCAACATTTTGAAAAATATTAAAATCTACATTCGGGCACAGGGGAGGGGAATTTTCCTCGATTACCTTTACCACCATCTCAGTCTTAACTTCGATTAAAGCATCGGGTGGCACGGTATGAGGCTCAATAATCTCATCGCCCTCCAATCTCTTCCACCGCTTCAAAATTAAGATCCCACAAAGGTTCGGGTGGATTGAATTGAGGTTCATTAGTCTCATCCTTCTCCAAAAATTCTTCCACCGCCATTTCTACATTGGTCATCGCATCACCTCCATTTTCATTGAGCTCGAGTAGGCTTGAACCTTCAACATCGATTGAGTTCTCCAATGGAAACACCCCATCATTTTCGTCTATGAAATCCTCAAAAAGCACAAGAGGGGCGATCTCCACCATATCCCTAATTTCATCCTCCACATGCATTTCTCCCAAACTTGGCTCCATCTCATTGCCTTCATAAAAATTAAGAAAACTTGAATTCGTAAGATCTACATTAAGTTCCAATGGCAATGCCCCAACATTCTCGTCTAAAGCTTCATCAATTAGCACAGGTGGAGTGAGCACAACCAAATTCTCTATAACTTTCTCCTCACACATATCTCCCGAACGATCTTTCAAGCTTGAATATTCAACATCCAAGGCGGGTTCAATCACATCAAGCATTGGCAACTCTAGTTGACTTGGAGGTTCGTCCATCTTGTCTGACCTTTTTGCTAAAGAAGCCATTATTTGACCAAACATTGTCTCAAAATTCTCCATAGTCTTAGATAAGTCTCGCTTCCACGCCTTTAACTCCTCGTCTGAATCATCTAGAATAGGTGGGGTGTATTCTTCATAGCTCGGGTAGTAAAATATTGAGTCGGGAGAGGCATAAGAGTCGTAGCTCGGATGACTCTGGATGGCGATAACTTCCTCCTATTGCTCTTCGTAAAATATCACTGTGCATGCATTCGCCAAATGCCCTCGGCCTCCACAACGATCACATACTACATTAGGTGCGTAGAACTTCCACATGAATTTATCGTATACTTCATCGCACATTCGCAAAGAGTCGGGCTCTGCATAATTTAACCATTTTCTCGCCCGATCTTTTAGAGCATAATGGAAGAGTCGCATCCTCACTTGATCTCTCGTAAGTCTGAGAAGAGGGAAAGTCCGGGTGATGTCCTCGTATTTTTAGAAAAATTTCACTGGATCCTCGCTCGGATGTCCATAAAAAACTGGGATTCGCTCTATGTAGAAATAGTCAAGATCGTAATCCCGCATCTTAGAGCTCAATGGAATAGCCGGTCGAAAGCCACGCCAATCGAACGTTATACCGTAATTAGACATTCTCCTTTTTTAATTTTTTTTGGGTCGTCGAACCTAGGTGTCGAGAGATGTACCTTGCATACCCAACACTCAACGCAAAAGATTAAACGTACCAGCGGAAATAATAAAAACGAACATAAATAAAAAATCACAAACAAATACGAAAGATAAACAAAAAAAATAAAATCATAAATAAGGTTACGAAGAGCAAACACAAAAATCACAACCTTTAGCCTTCCCCGACAACGGCGCTAAATTTTGATTCGAACTTTTGTGTTCCTACTTTATAAATATTTGTCAATTATTCAAAAGCTCGCTCGCAAGAGTACGAGTTCGCATATAGGTTGGTAAGTTGAACCGAGTCGATCTCTCGAGGAAAACTAGATTTGGAAGTTCGTTTCGTGTTTGATATAACGAATAAGAATATAATAATAAAACTAATCTAAATACTTAAAATCAAGGAGTTGGTTTGAACGAAGAACAATAAATCAAAGGTTTTGAAATGAATTAAGTAAACAAGGGTTTTAGAGTTTCGAATTGTCTCCTTGATCTCTTGGGAAAAACCCAATCAATGGTTCACAACGATTCTAGGCTCTAGACCCATAAGATCTAGCTAACTAATCTCATCAATCTTTTCCTCACAAATCCAACACAATCAATTATACAATTCATCATACACGTTATAGATAATCGCAGCTTCAAATTCTTC
>BMAC01001027.1:363454-433515 GCA_014905375.1 Phtheirospermum japonicum | reverse complement strand
TGGGGGGGGGGGGGGGGGGGGGGGTTGTTTGTTTTTTAATTGAATTATTCTAAATTAACTAGCAAGCAAGAATCGAAAGCATAAGAACTAATTAAACTAAATTAAAACGAAAGGAATTGAAGACTTACTAATTATTTGAAGAAAATAGCAGCTTTCCGGAAGCGAATCTTGAATCTAAATTATCTAAACTATCTAAGAACTAATCTAATTTATTCTAAATCTAAGAATTTAAAACTAAGAATTATGAAAAGTAACTAAGAAATTAAACGACACTCGTTGGGGTTGTCAGCCCCTAAGAGGCCTTAGAAACCTTTGGAAAATGATAATGTATGTAAAAATCTAAAATACATAGGGTATTTATAGTTGTTTCATGACTTAGAGCCTAAGAAAACCTAAAAACGCGTCAAAAAAATCGCGGCCCGTTTTCCCTGAAACTCCACTCGTACGCCCATACTCGACTATGTCCAAACCAAAATTCTTCAAAATACCTAAAATAAACATAAAATTAATTAATTATAATTAAAATATGATACAACAAGTTGGAGATAAGAAAATACGAAAATGTGCTCAATCTATCAAATTTTCACCGAAAACAATAAGAAAAACTAACTAAAATACTAACTAAAATCAAAACAAATTCATGTTAATCATCAACCGCTCAGACGACCGGGCTACTAATTGTTATATAAATAGCTGCGTGAATATATAATGTTTTTAATGATCAGATAAATCAATGGGTGTTTTGGTAAGTGTCCGTAATATAATTAAAGAAATCTCCATTATTCTATTTCATACATTAATCTTTTCCTCATTTTTCTAATTTTTTTCTCTTATATTTAACACGATATCTTTTAAGAATGTATGTAATTATTATAAGTTAATAATTCGTATATGGTTTTTATTCTTTTCAAGATATTTTATCTCGCATTTGCATTCATCCATATAAAAAAAAAATACATGTATATATCAAAATTATAGACACTTCATTATATTAAACTCCATACTTCACAAGCAGTTTAATTAATGAAAATTTTAATTTTGTTAATGTTTGTTGTTTATTGAATAAATATCTTTATTTATTTATCAATATATATAATTTACATTTCTCTCTCTAAGTGTGTGTGTTTCATGCATCACACAGGTTTCGGCGCTAATTAATTTAGTGAGATATTAAATAATTAATAAGTTAATAATTAATTAATTAATATATTTATTAATTAACTTATTAATTTATAAAGTATTTATTGCTTGATAATTTTTTAAGGAAAATATTATCGCTTCATCATTGTAAATTTCAGTCAATGCTTATGACTTCGAAAAATATGAACGAGTCATTAGATATAATGAAAACAATTAGGAACTGCGAAGTTATAATAAGAAAAAACTTGAATTATCGAAATGAGATAGATATTGGATGTCTTCTAAACTACCAAAGAAAATAATACAACTTCGGAGATATAATATTTAAATAGTAAAGCATAGGAGCAGATGGAAGTGATGAACTTAAAGGTAGTAGTTCCCTAAATAACTATATTATCATAAAAATACTCTAAAAGCAACAATGACATTGAATATTTAGAGATGAAACTGAAAGTGGCATCAAAATAAACATAAAACAAAAGACAATAGAGTTAATTTTTAAGAAGCGTTCAAAAATCATCATTTATTTCCTAGGGATTAAATGATATTAATATATAGGCAAATACTTGGATGAAACCGGTCTCATACAATGAGACCGCTTTTTACCATATTTATTTGTCCCGCCCCACCCAGTCCGCTGACCCGACCCACCCATAATCACAGTATTTGAAATAAAAACAGCCTTCACACTCGTACGTCACCCCTTTCCCTTTCTGTCTCTCTCCACGCTCATCTACCCCTCCCTTTTACCGAAGATGTGATGAAATTGCGACTCCATAACCCTGATCTCTCAATTTTGAGATGAACCTCCAAATTTGAGAACCATCTCAAATCTCTCCACCCTTGAAGGACGCACGTGCACACTGATTCTACCGCGACAGGTCGGCGAACCATGCAAGAGAAGTCGACGAATCGGAGATTCCAATTTGCGGTGGTGTTGGGTCGACGATGCGAGAGCAAATAATTAGGTAAAATAATCCTTCTTGTTGCTTGAAAAGTTTGCTGGAAATGAGGAATTTGCCCAGATACCCATCAAGTCCAAAATTCTTCAAATCTTGAAGAAGAATTTTGTGTGTTTTATTTTATTTGGATCCAAATTGACTGAGAATTAGGCTGAATTTTCTTATAAAATGAACTTGAAGCAATTTACTTTTTTTAGATTAGTTTAAAAAAAAATAGGGATTGACGGTAAAATTCCATTTATTCTTTATTTTCGTAAAATCTTCATTTTATTAATTGGCCCCTGATGTTTATTGTTTCTTTTATATATTGGGATTTTGTTTTTTTTTCTTTAATTTTAGTGTCATGCATGATTTTACAGTTGATTAGCAGTCACAATATACATGAAGAGTTTGAGCCTAATGCTGCCCTTGTGATGATTCTCCGGTCCGAAGATTGAGTTGGTTCAGAGTCTACTGAGAAGAACGTGAGCGGCAGGTTAAGTCTTACTTTAACCGCGTGAATGAGAGGGGAGATTTCTGTTGGGTGACTGAAAGCCAACAGCTCGGGGGTAAGCCTCTTGTATTCATCTTTGGCTTTCGTACAGTGGTAGCGAGTTTTGGTGGTGTTTGATAGGTTCGTYYTGAATTTTTGACKTAYATTAYMGRGTGAAGTGTTGGGTTMCTTTTTTGGTGCTGCTTGATATGTTCATAGTGAATTTATTTGAGTTTTATGTGTTTGTTGAAATGATTTTGTGAGATGGYAATTGGMATTTTWTAAACAAAGCAGAAAAGTATCCTGAGATAAAATATGAAGAGGTCGTGATCGACAACAGCTGTATGATGCTTGTGAAGAATCCAGCACTTTTTGATATTCTGGTGATGCCTAATCTTTACGGTGACATAATCAGTGACCTTTGTGTTGGTTTGATTGGAGGCGTAGGCTTAACTCCCAGCTGCAATTGGTGAGGGAGGCATTGCTCTTGCCGAGGCTGTTCATGGTTCTGCGCCTGATATTGCTCGAAAGAATTTGGCAAATCCAACCGCTTTGCTTCTGAGTGCCGTGATCATGTTGCGTCATTTGGATCTCCACGATAAAGCTGATAGAATCCAGGATGCCGTCTTGAATACGATTGCGGAAGGGAAGTACAGAACAGGTAGTTGCTTGATTATATTTATTGATAAAATGATGAGCTTAGGTTTGTCAATCTCATGGGAGGTCATATATGAATCGAAAGCGAGGGTCTTGGCAAGGGAAGCACATTTTCATTCATTATCAGACTTGGCGCATGCAATAACCCCAATGAACCAGCAGATGTAGCAGATAGAGCTATTAATCAAACAAGATACGACGATGTCTTCAATTATGCTGGCTTTGGCAAAAACGATGACACTATCTACATTTACATCGCTTCCTCTGATGAGTAGTATTCTTTAATACATGTTGAAAAGTCATTTTTACATGACAGAATTATACCATATTGTAACCCTCGACCAAAAGCACAAAATTTGAGATGGCAAAACAATTCATTGTCGGATAATTTGAGATGCATGATTTCATGACTTTCGCCAGATTGCTTGTTATCAACTTAAAATCAAAAGGCCACTATAAATGTTGATAGCACAATAAATAGGTGCTTTATATCATTTTACTACCAATATTATTAAACTAGTTTGAAAACAGCATGTTACGCGGATTTTGAAAGGAAAAAAAATATCAGTTTGATAAATTAAATTATCATTACAAACTAAATACAATTATTTTATTCTCACCGCATTAATGAATTTTTAACCTTTTTCTACTCTTAACTCAAATTATTTGAGTATCACAAAACATTGTTAAAGTATCACAAAACATTATTAGAGTATCACAAAAGATTGTTAAAATATCACAATTTTAAACCTATTTTTTTATTAAAGTATAGTTAAATAATATTTTTAACTCAAGTTGTTCAAGTATCACAAAACATTGTTAAAGTATCACAAAAGATTGTTAAAGTATCACAAGTTTTTTATACATATTTTTACAATAAAACATAGTTAAGTAACATTTTTACTAATTATTGAGTATCACAAAACATTGTTAAAGTATCACAAAACATTGTTAAAGTATCACAAAAGATTGTTAAAATATCACAAGTTTTTTAAACCTATTTTTGATTAAAGTATAGTTAAGTAATATTTTTAAACTCAAGTTGTTTAAGTATCACAAAATATTATTAAAGTATTACAAGTTTTTTATACATATTCTTACAACAAAACATAGTTAAGTAACATTTTTAACTCATATTATTTGAGTATCACAAAACATTGTTAAAGTATCACAAAATATTGTTAAAGTATCACAAAAGATTATTAAAATACCACAAGTTTTTTATACCTATTTTTAATTAAAGTATAGTTAAGTAATGTTTTTAACTCAAGTTATTTGAGTATCATAAAACATTGTTAAAGTATCACAAAAGATTGTTAAAGTATCACAAAATATTGTTAAAAATATTACAAGTTTTCTATACCTATTTTTAATTAAAGTATAGCTAAGTAATGTTTTTAGATGAATTTGTTCAAGTATCACAGAATATTGTTAAAATATTACAAGTTTTCTATACCTATTTTTAATTAAAGTATAGCTAAGTAATGTTTTTAGCTGAATTTGTTCAATTATCACAAAATATTGTTAAGTATCACAAGTTTTTTATACATATTTTTACAATAAAACATACTTAATTAACGTTTTAGCTCAAGTTATTTGAGTATCACAAAATATTGTTAAAGTATCACAAAAGATTGCTAAAGTATCACAAAATATTGTTAAAATACCACAAGTTTTTATACCTATTTTTAATTAAAGTATAGTTAAGTAATATTTTTAACTGAAGTTGTTCAAGTATCACAAAACATTGTCAAAGTATTACAAAAGATTGTTAAAGTATCACAAGTTTTTTATACATAATTTTACAATAAAGCATAATTAATTAACGTTTTTAACTCAAGTTAGTATCACAAAATATTGTTAAAAGATTCTTTGTGTGTTCAAAAGAATTACAAAATATACTTTAGTATATTTTAACTTTTTTACGTCTCTATATATATTTTATAATAAGTATCACAAAATATAGTAAAAGTATTACAAAATATAACTATAGTATTACAAAACATAGTTCGTTTATATTTATATTTAATTTTTTTACGTCTATATATATTTTATAGTAAGTATTACAAAGTGTTGTTAAAGTATTACAAAATATAACTATAGTATTACAAAACATAGTTAGAGTATTATAAAATATTATAAACACAACAACAACAACATCAATATCCGAAAGCGAGACATGATTTCAGGGGTTTAGAGATGTTATAGCTAGAGGTTATCAACTGGAAAGGCTATCGAATATCATGGGTTTTGTATCTGTAGTGGTTATCAATCATCAAGCCTTTTGAAAATATCACGTGTTTCCAGTTTTTTTACACCGATTAGAGTTGTGCCTCTTATTGACTGTACCTAATAGCTTAGATTGTAGTCCTTCCAGTTGTGTATGTTATCTCTGCTGCTACTTGTTGCCAATCAACAGTAAGCTTATTGCTTTAGGTTGTGCAAGCCTCTGTACATAAAATATATAAGTGTGCGTGATGTACATGTATGCACGTATGCTTACTTCAGAATCTGAATGAACTTCATAATCTTCCTTAGCAAAAACAACAACAATATCCGAAATTCCCTATTAAACAGGCACCCAATATTGCCCATTCAAGATCCTTGATACATTAAGATTCATCGACCCCTATTAACCAGTAATTATAAATCTAAACTGTGGAAAGGAACAAAAATTGATATAACAAACCACTCAACAGTCTCGCAGCTCCAATTTTCACCTCAATTTAAATTATAAACAACAAAAAGGCAATTAAACCAAAATAAACAAATTGTCGTAATTTTCCACCCAAAAAGGGAAATTCAACGGGAAAGAAATATTGATGCTCGCTAATTCCAAAAGCATTCCCCATGCGAGCAATAAGCTGAAAACTCAGGCAGCAACCGACCCAAACAACAAAAATGGTTTTTTCTTCTTAATCTAGGGGGCGTGAAAATGCAAATAAATTACCAATGGCGAGACCACCCCCAAAAACATAATAACTCCATCTCATAAAAATAATGACTCCATCACCATTCACAAAACGCTGTCTCTATCTCATCCATTGATGTCGTCTCTACCTCCATGGCGGTGCCTCTATCCTCCCATCGAGCATCAGAGAAGCACTATATGGCAGTCGAGGGTCTATTGCGCGGTGCCGCATTCGCTATGACTGTCACCAACACCACCTCCGCTGACTCAAAGGTGGTCGAGCAACACCATATCAAAGTGGATTACAACAAGAAGCAACAAAATCTCAGACCCACTCCCAACAAAGATCTATCTGATAAAGAAAAATGAATAATATAACAAAAGGGCTAGCAAAGAACTTGTAACTTAAGAAAGTTTGTCAAAGTTTTAGATCCCCTAGTCCCAAATTTTGTAGACTTAAATGATGGGGAAAAAGAAAATTCTTTATTTAAAAATACGTAATTTTTCAATGCCTCATCACTTTCGACTGAAGCAAAACAAAAACCCACTGGTAAACAAAGAAATCAAGTGCTCAATTTACTATACCTTTCTTCTTTTTTGATTGGCTTCATTGTCAATCCAGTTTGTATTACAACTGATCAAATAACTATGAGGAAAATAAATTAACACACTGATTAAAAGAGGGGAAATAATAAATTTGATAGTATAACACACCAATTAAACATGAAAGGAAACAAAATTAGAAATTAAAATACATGAAAAATAAGTTAAATAATGGTAAAGAAGAAGAGACACCTTTGATTTCACTCGCATGTCCTCCATTAGCGATTCTCAGATGGGTATTGATATTCACAGGCAAGATGGTAATTCGATAAATTAATTATCGTAAATTGACTTCGGATCTGGAATAAATATGACCATAAGTGATAGTTGACAGCAGTGAGGAGCAGCGGTGAGCGATGGGGATCATTTCCATGGTGTTGGCCAGTCTGTGTACAAAGACAGAGACAATATAGACGGGAAAAGGAGATGAGATCTGATTAATGATATTTTCACTATTCTTTTTATTAATAATTGGGCGGATACTAAGATGGATCAGATTGTTGGGTTAATGGGTTAGGGTTGGATGCGGGTCAATTTTAAAAAATGGTAAAAAATGGTCTCATACTATGAGACCGGTCTCACCTAAAACCTACTCTAATATATATATCGCACCAGGAATATGTGATTTTTGAATGTATATCATTTTATAAACTTAGCGAATTATTAATTTACCACATTGTCTAAACACAGGACCGGACAAAAACTATTAATTTTGCAAAATTATTAATTAATTAAGTAATGAACTATCGAAGTTTAACAATAATGAATGTTTTAAATCAATGTACTAACTCGTTTATTTAAATCCAATTTATTAAAACAAAACAAAAAGGTAAAAAGAAAAGAAATACTTAAATTAAAAAAAAAACTTGTATCATTAATACAAAATCCAACTAAAAGTCTCTTAAAGAAAAGAAAAAAAAAAACATGATGACACGTGATGTAATAGATATGAGCATTGTTCTAAAATCATCAAGCGCCACACCTCTAGGGCCTAGGCATCCAAGCGGATCTAATTGGGGCGTAGGCGAAATTGAAGTTTTATATATTTTAGAATATTAATAATTATTATATTTGGTTTTATTAGTTATTCTCATTTCAATATATTTCTGAAATACATCTAAGAATCCACATTATTATATAAAAAGTAAATAATAAAATAAGAAGACAAGAAAAAAATAATATGGCACCTGGCTTGACCCGCCTGAGCGCCGCCTATTTTATCTAACATCCTAGTATCGCTGATATTGGTTACTCATTCGATCCATGAAATGAGATCATTATTATACATGTAGTAGTTCCTGAGTATCTACGATAAATGTTATATGATCATTCATATATTGATAATAGTGGCTTGAACTCTATCACTGAAGAAAATGTGATAATACGAGTAATATCACCACAACTCTTCTACAACTAACAACTTTACACTTTCTCAAGAATCAAGTAAATTGAGTAAGTGGAAGACTTCCAAAGTTATATTGATAGATGTACATATCAGAGAGAGGTGTACACTTTAGGGGGAGTCTCAACATAGGTGTGTTGTACTCTTTTTCCTTAGACCAAGCTTTATTTTTCCCATTGGGTTTTGTTACTTGGCAAAGTTTTAACGAGTCAACAATAAAACACCATTTCACCATTTGACTTGACAAAGGGGGAGTGTTGAAGGAAAAACACAATTAGTGTGCCTTCGTCAATAAGTAACTGATGAAGGACAATTTAGATATTTGTTATCTTTATGTATTATGAAAACTTGTAATTGATACCCTATATAAAGGGAGTCTTTGATGAATAAGAGAACCCTAATTTCTACTGTCTCCTTCGTCTCTCTTTTATATATTCTCCTTATACTTTTTCTTTTACACGTTATCAGCACAAAACTCTAACCTATTGAGAGTGATCGAGAATAAGCCTCCATTCCCTATACACAAATTTCGTGGGTCAAGTTTCTAACTGCGTTATATGTTTAAAAAAATCAGTTTCTCGAGTTTCAACCGTTGGACCGAGCTCAACTTTTTACAGAACCTTCAAGAACTTTTGAATTACATTCTGAATGGTGAAAATTTGATTCGGAGATACGAGGAAATATATATAAAATCACGAACAGAGCAGATTTTATTTTCAGAAACTTCTTTGCAGCAATTTTCAAAATATGATTGCGCATAATAGAACCGCTAGACCAATCCAGATTTTGGATATGTTATTCCAAATATATACAGGCTCAATATGAACGGTGGAGATTTGAATATTCAGTATGAAGAACCCGATAATGAATTTTTACAGAGTTGATCCTGTTTCTCGAAATTGTCTGCCCAACCTATTTTAAAAATTCAATTACTCACAATCTAACCGTTGGATGAAGGTGGATTCTGGATATGATATTTTAAAGAAATATTTATTAAATCTGAAAGGTAGAAATCGGGTTTAATGGTCTATGTCATCAGAAAGCGGACAAACTTATTGAAAATACAAAATTAGGAAAGAATCGTGACTTTTCTCCAAGGTAACTCGAATTACCCTATTACTTATTAAATGCAACTAATAAATATTTCTTTATATGGATATATGTCATGATATGTATTATTGGGCATTCTTATACAAAGCATGTGTATGTATATATATTACCTATGATTATATGCACATGATGTTATGTACAATATTGACAAATATGAAATTTTGCAATACTTTAATGATATTCATAGAGTACATAATATATTAGTATTTATGCTCTTAGATGATTTCTAATTTATAAATCGTAAATAAAGTTATTTATATGATTAGATGAGAGATTGATCATGGTTTTACAAATATGTTTAGTTAATAATGAATTTTGATGAATTGATAGATTTCATGTATGTTGATCATGAATTTCAATGAATTGATAGATTCATGTATGTTGGTAATTCTCTTCAAGTTTATTTTATAAACTACTTTCAATGTATGTATTATTGATTGTACATTTACATATTTTCAAAGCATTATATAAATAAGTCTTGAGACAAAGTATATTCACATAATATAAAAGAAATAGATATTCTTCAAATTCATTATCTAAAGAAATTGACTGAACTACTCAATCTAAATACAATTTAATATACTCAAAAGAAATTCAGTATTACCATCATTGGTTTGATGTGGAAACTAGAAGAACTACAATTCCACAATAATATCATCCATCAACCCCCAATTGACAAAGAATCGTCAAACTTAGTCAAAGTCAATTCTCTAATGAACTTGAGACTTCATATTGACCCCAAATCTTATATTGGAAACATATGTAGTTTCAAAATCTCAATAAGCTTTGGGATGTACTCTAATGAATATTTTGAAAATTTTATGAAACAGTATTTCCAAGCCTAAGAATTTAGTGAAAAGAAATTTATTTGCTTGCTAAAAAGGGTTAATGACTTTGATATGTTGCGACTAATAATACGTCTTACCATATGTGAAAAAGAAAGTCACTTTAAATGACAATAATAAATTGAGAGATACGATCTCACTCTATTTTTCTCCACTTGAGCAAACATACAGATGCACTGTTATAATATTAATTATAATAATAAGTCATTGAGAGACATGACATTATATTTTATAATACCAATTGTTTCAACCCAAAAATATAACCGCGTCCAAAATAACGCCATGAAACCTGAACCTCTCCCTGACCTGCACACCACAACACGTTAGAAAGGACCACCGGGGGTTTTCCGGTGGAAACCTCTCCGATGCTTAAGTCAGAAAGCGCATGAGGTGTTTTCCAAGAAACAAAGAAGGAATGCACAAAAATGACATACCTCTCTCAGCCTTGGGGATGAGATATTTATAATTTTTCCTAGTGGGGACCCCAGCCAAGATCTCGGGAGCACATGCCGCGAATCATGGGCCGTTGCGTAACCCACTCTGACAAGTGGTCCCACTTGTCCCCTCATTGGGAAGTAGGGAGCCAGGTCTTTCCTGGTCTTGCTCTTCCCCTCTTTCTCTATGTCGTCTCTTATCTTTGATATCAGTCTAGGCTTAATCCTGGTCTCTGGGGATTCAGATAGGGAGAACTCACCAGGTCAGGGTAATTTCCGGGCTGTAGCGATCTTCTCTTCAAGAGACCAGGTCATCCCTCCTCAAGGATGGGGTCTGTCTAGTCTCTTGTTTTTTCCTTAACAACTTTAAATTCAGGTCTACCCCAATCCAGGTCTGCCTGATCATGCTCTATAAACTCCTCCCCCCGAAATAGTTGGGGTAGAGCTGTAACATTCCATAACTCTTTCGAAATATATGAGGTCCCACTAGTCCTTTATTGTTTATCGTACTGATATGAATCCCAAGAAATCCGCCTGGCAACCAGGCCTAATCATTAGCATTAGTGGTGTCGGCCCACATACCCAAACGGTTACTATTCTCACATGTCTTTCCAAATACTGACAAGCCAGCGACGGGTGACCTAATATAGGACGGTTGGCGTTCCAGCTCACCACCTAGGGTACTATTCATCTGTCCACATTAAATACGGGAATCCTAATCCCACTTTCCTCGGTTTTCATTTTTTGAATTTATCTTCTTCCCTTTTATTCCCGTTGGACTCTCTCTCTCTTACTTTTGTATTTTCACTATTTTCAAAAATACTCTCGAGTTCCCTCCTTCCTCTCAACATTCCGACGAGTTCCAGATTTAAATTTTCAGGCCACCCCAAGAAATCAGGTACCTTTCCCATCCTTTCTCTTTATATTTCTGATAATGTCTTCTCCTCTAGTGATGGGAGTCTCCTCCTCTCCGTCATCTGCCACTCCAGAGGTGGCGGCGGTTCTCTCCTCCTCGTCGTCTACTACCCTAGAGGCGGCGACAATTTCTTTGTCTCCGCCGTCTGCCGCTCCAGAAGCGGCGGCAGTTTCATTATCCTCGTCGCCTGTTGCCTCAGAGAGGCAGCGGCGGTTTCCTCACCGTCTGCATCTCAGGCGATGGCGACTGCCACTTCTTCCTCATCCAGTTTGGAATATCCTCCGCCTATTCCCGATCACCCGAAGATCACTTCAATCCTTAGCGATAGGTCCGTTGAGGAATTGCGTTACAAATATAAATTCTCTGATATATTAGCATGCCAAGCGCCGGCTGGATGGTTAACCTTTTACGCCGATCAATTTCGGGCGGGTATACGCCTTCCGATGAACCCCCTAATGTTAGAAATTGCTGCTCTGTACAAAATCCCTATCTTCCAATTTACGCCTAACTCCTTTAGGATCATGGTGTGCTATAAATTGGCCATGCATTATGCTGGTCTGAATCCGACCGCTCATACCTTTTTCCAGCTCTTTCAAGCGAAGAGCTCTTACCCAGGCTATTTTTACCTTTCCGCCAGACCTGGAGTTCATTTCTTACTCAAACTCCCTTCCTCCGATAAGGCCTGGAGGAAGAAATTCTTTTTTGTCTACTGTGACGGAGATTGGGGTTTTTGACCCAAATCCCATCGAGAAGTTGCCTACTTATCAACATCTTTCGGCCGCAGACAGGCCTCCTCATCTGCGAAAAATAATCTCCAACCTCAATAGGAATCCTATTATCGTTCCCGACCTTCTCCTTCCTTTCGTTCTTGACTTCTTTAATGAAACATCAGAGACAGGTCCTTTGACCAAGGAGATCGGTAAAACTCCTCTTATCCTGTTTTATCTCATTTATTCTTTAATTTTCATAAGTCTTACTTTTCTCCTTTTCTTATCTCAGAGAGGATGATACGACAAATGTTCGAGGCGTCCAAGAAGGGAGCGGAAGTTGCTCCAGAGCCGAGAGTTCAAGGAGTGGGTCCGTCCTCGGCTCCCCCAATCCAGGGTTCACAACCTCCACGTCTGCCAAGGTCCAGCCCTTCCAGACTTCCCTCTCGCCCCACCACAGTGAGGGATCCTTCCTCCGAGTCTGAGGAGAATGAGGTTCCTCTGTCCAAACGACCCCGCACAACTCGGGGTGGTCCGGTCGGGACGGTCACTGCTCCCGTTACACGTAGTGCTCTCCCTCCAATTACCCGCAGCGGTCCTCCTCCAATAAACTCAGTACTCATTTGTTCAGGGGAGGTGGCTCTCCAGTAAATGCGCAGGCAGATGCTGCCAGCAAACCAGCCCGAACTGGAGAAAATGAGAGATCGCGAGCTCCTGGAGTCTTGGTGCCAGGAAGAAGAGCGGGTAAACCTTTTTCCTTTTATTTTTATATTTACATATCCTACCCAAGTTTTAATCCTTCTTCCTCATAACTTAGGCTCTTTCCAAGAAGGCCCTCCTAGCCACTTGAGCCACCAGATCCATGATTTAATTCAATGCGATCAAGGAGAATAAAGAGCTAGTTGTGAAGACGGCGCACTTTAGGGCCTTGGCCAAAGAGAGGGGAGTTACGCTGAAGAAGAAGGATAGTGAATTGGCCGAGCTAAAGGATAAGCTGGCAATGCTGAAGGATGAGCTGGCGGGAGTGAAGAGAGCTCAGGACAAAATAGTGGAGACAGCCCATTCTGAGGTAAGAGATGAGGCTTTGGCGAAGGCGAGGAGCCTTGCGGATGAGTCACTGGCTCAGGACAGGGAAGGGTGGAAGACTGAGTTTTTGAATTCTGAAGAGGGCCTGAAAGTGGTCCAAGTTTGAAGAGAAGAGGCCCGAAAAGCTTTCTTGGGGTCCAAGGAGCTGTACGCCCTACTCTTCCCTGAAGCCGCGGTTTATTATAACCTCGGTTTGGACGAGCAGGCAAAATGGGCTTCAGCTAACTCTGGGATTCCCTTCGACTGGAAGTTGCCTTTGGAGAACCCTCCTGAGCCTACCTCTTTTGCCTACTCCCCGGAATTATATCGGATTCATACTGTCGGGGCAGTGGAATTTTCCGAGCACGTATTCTCCGTCCTTCACTCTCCCGAGCCTGAGCAGTCTCAACCAGACCTAGCTCTTGTTGTGGTTGCTCCTCCTGCTTCTTCTCCCTCCCCAACCTTTGTGGGTCTGGGTGAACTGCCAGGCGGTGCTTCTCCCGGCGCTTTGTCCGAGGGCGCAGTGGACCAACTGGAAGTAGAGTTGGATGCCGAGCTAGAAGTTGAGACTTAGGCTCTTAGGATAGTTGCTTTTGTTTTTAGGCAAACCTGTATTTAGCCTGTGTGGCTGGTCTGCCGTTTGTATTTTCTGAATTTGTACTCTGAATTATGTTGATGGTAATAAATGCGTTTTGTCCTTTATTGACTCTTGGGCTTCTAGGGTTTCCTAATTTTCCGGAAACCTAGTACTTTTGATTCCCTGTCACGTTCCTTTGCTTTCTTTAAATATGTGCATGTATAACTCATTTCCCTGCAAATTTCTGAAATGGCTTCCTCTCCTCTCCTCGAAGAACTTGATATTGTGAAACGGAAAAATATCTCCCTGGTCGTCGAAAACTTCAAGCTTTCCGACAAACTGACCATGCTCAGAGAAAAAAACGGCTACCTTTACCGTCTGCTTGAAAGGAAAAGGCAGAAGAAACGCCACTACAAGAGGGAGTGGGCTGAGCTTCGTCAAGTAAATTGTCAATTGCAGGAAGAGAAGGCCGATTTAATAGAGTCGGTGAATCGCTTGACCATTGCTGCTGGCAAGGCGCATGCTCTTTCCGAGCGAGCTGACAAGTACCGTCAGCGTTACCACGAGACTGAGCGTCAATTGTGGTGTGTCTGCCGAGCTCTGGTTTCGGATCGGAGAACCTCTCATGGATGAATATCTTCATATTTCTCTTTATTTCCTGCTTTTATAATTGAATCTGCCAACCTTCGTAGAAGGTGTGCGCAATCTGCTTTGTATCGCTGGAAAATGATGAATAGAAATGTCTTTTTCCAGGAAAAATTATAGTTTGATTTTTGTCCATCAATTTGTGAGAATTAAAGTTTTCAGAGTTAACCAATTCTAGTTTTCTGATTTTA
This sequence comes from Phtheirospermum japonicum, assembly GCA_014905375.1. Classification (NCBI taxonomy): domain Eukaryota; kingdom Viridiplantae; phylum Streptophyta; class Magnoliopsida; order Lamiales; family Orobanchaceae; genus Phtheirospermum; species Phtheirospermum japonicum. Next base: position 418,878 of record BMAC01001027.1, on the reverse strand, counting down.
TCGTCAGATCTGGTAAATTAAGGCATCCGCCTTTTGTCCAGGTCTGCTTTCAAACTTAACAATTAAAATCGAACCTTTTTCCGCAAGTTTCTGCTTTGGGCCACTTCTGGCTTTACTTGAAGGCCAGGTCAGGCACTTTCATGGTATCTGCTCCTGATCCCATCCTGATCTCATCAGACAACTAGATCAGGAAATTGGGGCCTCCGCCTTTAGCCAATCCTGGCTTAAACTGACAATCATGTCGGGAAATTGGGGCATCTGCCCTTAGCCAATCATGGCTTAAACTGACAATCAGGTCAGGAAATTGGGGCATCCGCCCTTAGCCAATCCTGGCTTGTACTGACAATCAGGTCAGGAAATTGGGGCATTCGCCCTTTAGCCAATCCTGGATTGTACTGACAATCACGTCAGGAAATTGGGGCATCCGCCCTTAGCCAATCCTGGCTTTATCTGAAAATCAGGTCAGGAAATTGGGGCATCCGCCCTTAGCCAATCCTGGCTTATCGAATGCTGAAGATTAAGAACAAACCTGCATTTTCATTATAAATAAACATTGTGAATTTCATTTTAATACATAAAATTTTCGTAAGTTTGAGATGTTCCAAGCTCGGGGTATCTCAGCGCCGTCTAATTCCTCCAATTTATATGCGCCGCCTGCTAAGACCTTAGTGACCTGAAATGGTCCCTGCCACGCGGCATCCAGTTTTCCCTTGGCTTTCCCAGGTCAGCCCTTCTAAGGACCAGATCTCCCACCTGGAAATGCCTCTTCCGGACTGTTTTATTATAGGTTGCTCGGACTCGCCCCCGTACATGTTCCATCCTCACCACTGTTTGGTCTCTTTTTTCCTCGATTAAATCCAATGCATCCTGCACCAATGCCGTGTTCTAAATTTCATCAAAGTTTTGCACTCGGTGAGTCTCAAGATTGATCTCCGCAGGAGTGATGGCATTCATGCCATAAACCAAGCTGAAAGGGGTTTCACCCGTGCTTTCTTTGGGATTGGTGCGGTAAGCCCAGAGTATTGCACTTAGCTCTTCCACCCACTTGCCTCCAGATTTCTCTAAGCGTGATTCAAGCCCTTGAACAAGGATGCGATTAGTCACCTCTACCTGTCCATTTGCTTGTGGGTGGTAAACAGATGTGAAATGTTGCTGGATTTTTATTTTGGCGCACCAAGCTTTAATCTTGGCTCCCGCGAATTGAGTACCATTATCTGATATCATTATCCTTGGAACGCCAAATCGGCAAACGACATTTTTCCAAATGAAGCCCATTACTGCATCTTCCGTGATTTTTGCCAGGGATTCCGCCTCAACCCATTTGCTGAAGTAGTCGATAGCCACGATCAAAAACTTCTTTTGGGCTGGAGCCATTGGGAATGGGCCGACCAGGTCAATCCCCCACTTTGCGAAGGGTCAGGGAGAGCTCATTGTCATGAGCTCTTCCACTGGCTGACATCTTCTGACATTTTCCACACTTTCTAACAAAGTCCCCAGCCTCTTTCCTCAGCGATGGCCAGAAGTAGCCAGCTCTTAATATTTTACTAGCCAGGGCCCTTGCCCCCATGTGGTTACCACAACAGCTTTCATGGATTTCTCGGAGGACATTAGTGCCTTCTTCTAAGCTCAGAAATGGCAATAGAGGTTGTTCAAACCCCTGTCTAAACAATGTTCCCTTGATCAGACAGAATCAGGCAGACCTGACTCTTATTTTCACTCCTTCTCTTTTATCCTCTGGCAGCTCTCCTTTCTCCAGGTATGCTTTAATAGGAGAACGCCAGTCTTCCTTCTCATATACTGAACACACCTGGTCTAAGCCAAATTCGTTATCTGCCATTAACAAAGTAATTGTCCTTTCCTGGCAATCTACAGCCGAGCTCGCTACTTTCGCTAGATAGTCTGCTCTTCCATTCTCTTCCCTGGGGATTTGGAGGACCGTCAGAGCTTTCATATTCTTTGTGAGCTCCTTAAACCGAGCTAGATATTTTGCATTCGCTCCTCTCTGGTCTCAAAATCGCCGCTTATCTGCTTACATACCAATTGCGAGTCCACCTTGGCACACACCTGCTCTGCTTCTAACTCCCTTGCCATTTGAACTCCCCTCAACAATGCTTCATACTCGGCCGTGTTATTGGACAAAGCGTAGTTCAGGCGTACCGCATACTTAGTGGCCACACCTGCCGGGTCAATTAAAACTATTCCTGCCCCGCAACCATGATTTACTACATAGCCATCCGTGAAGATTGTCCATTCTTGAGTGCCTGTTCCTTAATGGCTGTTCTGGCCTCAAACGTAATATCAAATTCGCTAAGCTCTATTATCCATTTGACCAGCCTCCCTGACGCTTCTGTCTTATCCATTATGGCCTTCAGCGGTAGGTTGGTCCGCACTATAATGCCGTGTGAGAGGAATTATGGACGTAGCTTGCGAGCTGTGCCAACCAGAGCCAACATCGCTCGTTCTATTTCTACATACCGCACCTCTGCATCATGCAAGACCTTACTCCAATAGTAGACCGGTTTCTGCACCTTGCCCTCTTCTCTAAGCAGGACAGAGCTGAATGCCTGTTGTCCTACGGACAAGTATAAGATTAAAGGCTCTCCTTGAATCGGCTTTGTAAGTAAGGACATGCTAGCCAAATGTTCCTTCAGCATTCTAAACGCCTCCTCGCATTCACTGTTCTATTGAAATTTAGCTCTCTTTCGTAGGGCTTGAAAGAATGGCAAGCTCTTCTAAGCTAACCGCGAGACAAATTGACTCAAGGCATTAATTCGACCTGCCAAGTACTGCGTTTCTTTGACGTTCCTCGGCGCTTGCATATCCATAATGGATCTTACCTTCTCGGGATTTGCCTCGATACCTTTCTCCGTGACCATGTAGCCCAGGAATTTTCCAGCTCTCACCCCGAACATGCATTTCTTGGGATTGAGATTCATTCTATATCTTCTCAAGGTATCGAAGGTCTCCCTCAGGTCATCCACATGCGAATTCGCTTTCATGCTCTTTACCAACATATCGTCCACATAGACCTCCATATTCCGCCCGAGCTGGTTCTTGAACATTTTGTCCATCAATCGCTGGTATGTGGCACCTGCATTCTTAAGCCCAAATGACATGACCACATGACCACATAGCAATACGTCCCTTTCGGGGTTATAAAGCTAACACGTTTTTGGTCATCCTTGGCCAGCCGGATGTGGTGATAACCTTGCGAGGCATCCATCATACTTAAGAGTTCACATCCCGACGTGGAATCGACCAGCTGGTCTATCCTCGGCAATGGATAATGGTCTTTCGGGCAAGCACGATTGAGATCACGAAAGTCAATGCACATGCGCCAATCATCTTGTGTCATAGGGACCAGCATAGCGTTGGAAAGCCACTCAGGAAATTGTATTTCTGGATGTGCTTAGCATTTAACAGCTTCTCCACCTCAGCCTCTATAATGGCCTCCTTCTCCGGTCCAAAATCGCGTTTCTTTTGTTTGACTGGCTTCATCACAGGGCTGATATTGAGGTGATGTTCAGTCACCTCTGGGTCAATCCCGATCAGATCCTGGGAGACCAGGCAAATACATCTGCACTCTCCCATAACAACGCCACTAAGTCTACCAAAATCTCCGGGCTGAGGGTTGTCCCAACACGGAGGACTCGACTCTCATCCCCCAGGACTACCTCCACCATCATCACCCCTTCCTCTCGCTGAGGTGGACCTAACCCAGGCTGCTCCATCCGAACCCTCTTGCTCTGTCGCTCGTCCTCGTTGCGCCTGATGCACTCAACATACGTCTTCCTGGACGCGTACTGATCACCTCTGACTTCACCCGTTCAATCCTCTGCCGGAAATCTCATCTTCATATGATATACAGAAATCACAGCCTGGAACTGGCTTAGAGATGGTCGTCCTACCATGACGTTGTATGAAGATGGCGCGTCAACTACCAGAAATCGCACTGTTCTGGTCACTCTATAAGGTTCTTCGCCTAACGTTACCAAGAGCCTGACCGCTCCCAGAGGCTTCAGGGATCCCCCCGCGAACCCTACTAAGGAGGTTGTCACCTCTTCCAACTCCACGTCTAACTTTAGTTGCTGAAAACAATCATAGAACAGGATATCGGCAGAGCTTCCTGTATCCACAAACACCCGCTTCACATTATAATTGGCAATAGTAGCCGTTATAACCAGGGCGTCCATATGAGGGGCCAGGATTCCATCGCCATCCTCTGAGCCGAAGCAAATTCTTGGAGTGGAAGCCATTTGCCCGACCTCTCGTGATTTCCGTACCAAATCCCTCGCGACCCAAACATAGCTATGTTGTGTCCGTTTGGAGTGCTCATCCCACTCGCCACCAGTAATCATCTGGATCTCACCCCGTATGACTTGAGCCTGGTCATTCCATCTTCCTTCAGTGCACCTCCTATCTTGATCACGCTTACTCTGCTGGGATCGGTCATGACTGCTATGACCAGACCTGGCCTCTTCCCTTCTCATTCGTACATACTCTTTAAGGTGCCCCGCCTGCACCATCCTTTTTAGCTCGTCTTTGAGATGAGTACACTGGTCCGTATCGTGCCCGTACTCATTGTGATACCAGAAAAATCTGTCAGACCTCTCCTTCCTAGGCTTCTGTGAGTAGGTCTTAGGCCACTTGAGGTCTGGATGCCTCTATATCGCTTGCAAGATTCCCCCCTGAGGGTCGCCAGGGGCGTGTACTTATCGAAGCGAGGTCGTCCACCAGGCAGGTCTGGCTTAGACCTTTTCACTGGAGCTCTCTCATACCTGTCATATCTCTCCCTCGTCCTTGATCTTCAGGGCCTCTTTTAGGTGAATATACTTTTCTGCCCTCTCCAGGAGCTCCCCAAACTTCAGAGTTGGTTTAACGACCAGCGATTGGAAGAACTCACCTTTTCTGAGGCCCTGTGACAAGGCATTCACCAAAAGCTCTTCCGACGCAGAAAACACCTCTAATTTCGTGTTCGTAAATTGATTAATGTAAGCACGCAGACTCTCGTTCTCCTTCTGTTTCAAACTAAACAACTCGAGCGGCATCTTCTGGTACTTCCTGTAACTGGTAAACTGATGCAGGAAGGCCGAGCTATCTCATTAAAATTGCTGATAGAGCGCGGTGGCAACTGGCTAAACCATAGCTGGGCCGACTTGGTTAAAGTCATTGGAAAGACCCGACACATGACCGCGTTTGAAAACTTATGCACCGCTGCTGCAATCTCGAATCGACTCAGATGATCCCACGGATCATTAGTTCCACTATACTCAAAACCTAGAGACCTGTAGGAAGCCGGCATGTCATCGCGCATGACTTCCTCGATAAACGGCATGCCTCTCCTCGCCGGCACCGCACCATCACTCGCCATTTTCCTCTTGAATTCTCTCACCTCCTTCTGCAAGCTCTGCATCTGCTCAACCAAGCCTGGGTTGGCTTGGCTGGACGTTTCGCTGTCAGAGGTGGAGAAGTGTTTGTCTCTGTCCTGGGGGGGAGTCCGATCCGCGTGCTGATTGTGCAACGACTGCGTTTCTGCCAGCGGGACCATCCCACTTGGTCGTGCAGTGTGTGGCGGCGTTGAGATATCTGCAAATTTTTTCTCCACAGCTGCTTCCATGGCCTTGTAGATGAGTTCAAACAGCTGCCTGAGAAGGGTGTCGTTTAACAATCCGCCGGCGACAGGCGTAGGTCCGCCAGAGGGGGGTGGCACGGTGCCTGATCCAGTTTCCATTGACGGCTCTGCCCCTGGGGCCTTGCCGTTGATGGATCTGCCGATCGCGGCATACCCCACGGCACGGCGGAGCTAGGGGTTCCGCAGAGCTCTCCTATCAAATTACGTCGTAACCCATCTGAAGCCATCAAAATCTCACGTCTTAACTCAGATATTCCCACAGACGGCGCCAATTGTTTCAACCCAAAAATATAACCGCGTCCAAAATAACGCCTGAAACCTGAACCTCTCCCTGACCTGCATACCACAACACGTTAGAAAGGACCACCGGGTATTTTTTGTTGGAAACCTCTCTGATACTTAAGTCAGAAAGCGTATGAGGTGTTTTCCAAGAAACAGAGAAGGAATGCACAAAAATGATATACCTCTCTCAGCCTTGGGGCTGAGATATGTATAGTTTTTCCCAGTGGGGACCCCAGCTGGGATCTCGGGAGCACATGCCGCGAATCATGGGCCGTTGCGTAACCCACTCTGACAAGTGGTCCCACTTGTCCCCTCATTGGGAAGCAGGGAGCCAGGTCTTTCCTGGTCCTGCTCTTCCCCTCTATCTCTGTGTCTTCTCTTAGCTTTGATATCAGTCTACACTTAATCCTGGTCTCCGGGGATTCAGATAGGGAGAACTCACCAGGTTAGGGTAATTTCCGAGCTGTAGCGATCTTCTCTTAAAGAGACCAGGTCATCCCTCCTCAAGGATGGGTTCTGTCTAGTCTCTTGTTTTTTCCTTAACAACTTTAAATTCAGGTCTACCCCAATCCAGGTCTGCCTGATCATGCTCTATCACCAATGTTAGACCTCCGGATAAAGAAATTTCTTGAGGCTAACCAGGATCGATATGAATAGTGGAAATAACCTCAAAGTAAAGGGTAAGAGACATGTTGATCCCTACCTATGTGGGAAGAATGAACCACAAGGTAAGATATTTAAGAGTTCGTGATATTTATTGGTCGTAGTAGAAGTCATGAAGGTTCTCCCAATAAATTCCCTTAGTCAATGGATATACTCAATTTTGATTGATAAATTTGTTTGTTTCTTACTTTACAAATAACTTGTGAAAGTATCAATCATTCATATTAGACTATTGTGTTTGGTCTTAAAGTTTATTTTGAGTTAATTTTATGTGATGTGGCCTATTTTAATTATTTTTGGCTTATTGGTAAATTTTACATTTCATTCTAAAGCATTGAATGTAATTGAGTTTATTTACCACACATTCACATACAAGGTTCATGAGCAAACTATTAGATATAATGTAACATATCTAGTAAATAATATTAGAATGAAAAGTATTCCATTCAAATATCTTTGTAGGATGTGAGAATTTGTCGAGGAATAGACAGTTATTCACTTAATTGATATTTATATGTGACAAAGTCTTGATGCCTAATGACACATTGATTAAAGTCATAAAAGCTCATTATGGACCAAGAGCGAACGAACCTTGTTAAGTTTGATGATACTCATGTTGATGATTATCATTAAAAAGTACATTATGAGAATGGAACTATAATTTTAATTTATGTGGAAGAAAGCACGTTTTAGAGTCAATCTAGTAATTTTACTTTACTACTTTTTAAATTATTGAATCATAAGTTATAACCAACAAAGAACTTTTGGACACTGGCTCATCCAAGTTTTGACACGACTGGCATGGGTTCTTTGGTCGTCGTGATATGATGGTCTATAGTATAAGAAATTAACATGGACATCTTTCAGTTTGAGTGGAACACAAAATGAGATAGAAATTTGATGCAAAGTATAGTATCGAACTAATGTTGTTCAACTGTAACTAGTGTATTCTAAAGTACTAGGAGCACTACATACATTCATATCTCAAAAATACATCACTCATTTTTTCAAAATTTGTTCATTAGCAAAATTGTATGATTGAGACCTGCTCATACTAAAGATACAAAGTATAATATTCCATTATTATAATTGATAATTGGTGATACATGTGGACATAACCATTCTAAATGCAGATTATTTAAGTATTTTATAGTTTTGGTTGATGCTTCGGCATGTATTGTCCATAAAAAATATTGCATTTGCAAAACTTGTAGCACATTTAATATAATTGAGGACTCACCACCCTTATAAAGCACTCAAACTCATAATGCTATAGAGTTAACATCAAAAGTACTTGATGTCTATTGCATTTTAATAAAGATCGATGTACTGGATCTTGTACCCTAATGTGRATATARAATAASGTCTCAAAGAAGACACCGTCAAAAGGAATATAGAAGGTGACTAAGATAATATTTATGCGCACTCATTTGTCTTTGCACAGGGTTATGCAATATTGCACGCAACTCTTAATTATTCGTTTATGAACCCCTGCTAACCAGATATTTTGCGTACCACTTGGTAACTGGATATAAGCCTGATAATTCATATCTAAGCATATTTTATTAAGTAGTATATGTGCCTATTGCACCCCCACATCGCATTCTATGGGTTTTCTAAAGACGATTAGGTATTTATGTTGGATATGAATCTCTAACAATCATCTGCTATTTGAAACCTTTGACAGACAATCTCTTTATCGTTAATTAGCGAATTCGTCACTCTAATGAGACAGTCTTCCCGTCATTATGGGGAGAAAAGAAAAACTATTTTCTAATGGAACGACATGAATAGTTTCATACTATGTCTCATTATGATCATCGCATTTCACAATGTAATGTGAAAGTAAAGTAAAGTGAACAATTGATCTTCAATGTACAGAAGATTCAATTTCAAAACTGACGAGATCATATATATCCAAGCTGCAAATGTGTCTGCAAGGTTAAAAGTCCCCATAAAGGGCACAATGTCGCAAATTAAGACATTGCAACCATACTTAGTGGAGGTGTGGTTGAGGTCGTGACTCCCAAAATGAACAGGGGGAGGTCACTTGGTTCGATCAATACTCGCCCAAGGAAGAACAGGGCATGTATGGCACAACTTTAATTGATCATCAATGAATACAATGATTCTCGTGAGATTATCTCTGATTATACTTATGTCCATGAATCATTACTGGAGGACGCTCTGATATTTAATATGATTCCAGAGAATAAAGAAATCTCAATGTACAATGTGAGTTTATATGAGTTGATGGAAAGATCTTCCACACACATTGATGATAGTATCTAACCACACTCTATTGAAATATCAATATAGAGCAAATTGGCCTAATTCTAAAAAATCAATCCAGGTAGAACTAAATTCACTGACAACAAGACAGGTGTTTGGTCTGCTAGTGCTAACCTCACCAAGTGTAAAGCGTGTAGGAAATAAACAAAGTTTTGTCAGAAAGCGCAATGAGAAAAATAAAGCCATGAGATGCAAATTTATACTTGAAGCACAAAATTTCTCAATAACCCTGAAATTGACTATGGGGATATGTACTCTCCCATAATAGATGTTATAATCTCAAAGAACTGAGAATGCAACTTATACCTGTGGTTACATTATATCTCTATGGGGATCATGATTTAGATATATATATATATATATATATATATATATATATATATATATATATATATATATATATATATATACGAAAGTGCTTGCTGGCCTTTCGTTACCAAGGAAGCCACGGAGTGCATTTGTAATTAAATTAAAATGCTCACTTTATGGATTGATATAATTCAGACGGATGTGGTATAACCGTCTAAGTGACTACTTGATTGGGAAAAAATAATCTATGCCCTTACGTATTTATAAAGAAAATAAGTTTCAGATTTGCGATTATGATTGTATATGTCGATGAAAGGAACATAATATACACTCTTAATGAAATAAGAGATATCGCTAGTTATTTGAAATTTTAATTTGAGATAATGCATCATGGGAAAACTTGGTCATGTTAAGGCTTTAAACTAAAACCGAGTTTGTGAAATACTAAATTCTACAGTTTGCATATATCCAAAAGATGATCAGGCAATTAAATATAGATAAATGCAATATGTTAGCACTCCTATGATTGGTAAAAGTGAAGATATAAGGAAATATCAATTTCGTCAATGGAATGAAGAAGAACTGGTGGGAGCTGAAATTCTCTACCTATGTACAATATGCACATTATTGTACCATTACCAATACACTTGACCAAATATTACTTTCTCAAATTTGTTATCTTGATTTAACTCAAGAAAACGCAATGTTACTGGAATGGAATCAAAATGTGATTTGATACCTAAAAGAAACCATTGACGTGAGTTTATTTTCCCCATTCATAAATATAATTGGGCCTGCATATGGTCTTATAATCCCTATAGAAAATATTGAGTTTACTTCCTACTGTGAAACACAAAATAGTATCGTTGATGTTTGTTACTCATTCGATCAATGTAAAGAGATCATTATCATACATGTTGGTTACTCATATATCTGATGATAGTGGCTTGAACTCTATCACTGAAGAAAATGTGATAATACGAGTAATATCACCACAACTCTTCTACAACCAACAATTATGGACTTTCTCAGGTATCAAGTAAATTGAGGAAGTTGAGACTTCCAAAGTTCTCTTTATAGATGTACATATCGGAGAGAGGTGTACACTTTAGGGGAAGTCTCAACATAGGTGTGTTGTACTCTTTTTCCTTAGACCAAGTTTTACTTTTTCTATTGGGTTTTGTTACTTGGCAAGGTTTTAACGAGGCAACAATAAAACACCATTTCACCATTTGACTTGGCAGAGGGGGAGTGTTGAAAGAAAACCACAATTAGTGTGCCTTCGTCAATAAGTAACAGATGAAGGACAATTTAGATATTTGTTATCTTTATGTATTATGAAAACATGTAATTAATACCCTATGTAAAGGAAGTCTTTGATGAATAAGAGAATCCTAATTTCTGCCGTCTCATTCGTCTCTCTTTTATATATTTTCCTTATACTTCTTCTTTTACATGTCGATGATTGATTTCGTTTTTTATTTTTATAAATTGAACCTCATATTTTTAATTCAAAATATAGTGAATTCTTGGTTTTATGTACCACTAGAGAACCAACTGGGGTGCTCTAGACTAAATCGGACCAAATATTCAAAAACTTAAAAATTACTTCTTCCGTTTTAAAATTAGTACTATTTTCAAATTTTTATTTTTTTTAAGTTAAATATCGTTTTAGAATTTCTTATCACTTTATTTTAATTTTATCCTTATTTATTGTAAGAAATATAAATAGATTTATTATAATATAATAACTAAAAAAAATGATAATGAATAAAATAAGAATATTACTAATTGATTGAGGGTGAAATATTACGAAGAGCCGACAGCTCAGCGGCATGGGCAACTCGGTTATTAATTGAGAATATACCATTAGTTACTGCTTTAAAAAAAAGTCTAAGATTATCATATACTCCCTCTGTTTCACAATATAAGTCGTTTTGGAAAAAAGCACACTTATTAAGAAACCTAGATAAATGAGTAAATATTTAATTTTTTATTTTAGTAAACTATCCAACTTCCTTTTATCTTACTCTCTCTCCTCAAATATCTCAATTCCCAACTCACTTTTTACCTTTTTCTTTCCCTCTCTCCTCAAATATCTCAATTCCCTATTCACTTTTTACCTTTTTCTTTCTCTCTCTTCTCCTAAATTTGTGTGAAAAAAGCAAAACGACTTATATTGTGAAACAAGAATTTTACTCTAAAACGACTTATATTATGAAACGGAGGGAGTATTATTTAGTGATATGATTAAATAAATAGTACTATAATTATTATTTACTAATTATCATATATTATTAATCACGTTTTTATTTTTGCAACCAAGCATTTCTTTCCTGTTTCTCCCTCCTATCATTTTCAAAAAATCTCAATAATCCTCTCTGATTTCTCAGCAATCCTAACTCTAAAAATACTCGCATGTACAAGATCATATCCCAAAAATCCTACCATGATCCTTTTCAATTTTGGGCCAGTGAGAACCCTAAAACCCCATAGAAAAAAAATGGAAAACTCGTCAATTGAATAATCCTCTCCCTCAAATTCATATTTGTTATCAGAGAGTTCATCAAACCCTCCACTGTTACGCAAAAGCGTAGCCATGAATTTGGCGATGAATCAAATATCGATATCAAAGCAATTAGATCTGCGGAGGTGGAGAAGAAAAGACAAACCAGACAGGAAGAACAAGAAATTGAGCAATAAATTTGTTGTCTTCGATCGGTAGTGTATCCACCGCGCTTAATTTCCTTCCTATTGCATTGAAATTACTTTTCGAGGCAATACAATGGTCCGAAGAAGATGAAGAAAAGGTATTCAGTTGACACATGTTTTTTTTTTTTTTTTATTTGCAGTTAGTTAGTATAGTTTATACTAAAATTTGTTCAGATTGGTATTCTCGCAGTTAAACTTAAAAGTGCTATATTTTATATGTAATTCTATATAAATTTCTCGATTGTTGAATCTGCTGCTAACAGTCGATGATTTGAGTTTTTTTTTTTTTAATGAGTTTCTTGATTTTATGTTTTTTGGGGAAGGAGCTTCAGAGATGTTATTGATTGATATAATTCTACATTCCATTGAAACTTTAATTCTACTTATAAAAATTAATTTGTATTAACTATATGAGGTTTTTTTGCAAACTAAGTATAATCAAGTTAATACACACACTGTTGTATAGTTTATGATTTCTGTTTTACAAAAACAAAATTATAATTATTTTAAGTAACTCACCTTAGTATTGAACATAACATTAGACTATTTTTGTTTATGTGTTTCTTTTCGGTTTGTTTATGTGTTTCATTTATATGTCTATAGTAGAATTAAACCCAATGTTTCTTGTTTATTGTTTTCTTGTATCTTTTAATTTTTAGTTTTGGTTTAATTGTGTGATTTATAGTGAGGAATACACTATCATGCATTTCTTATAGGATTGGGACCTAGTGATCGATAGCTACAACAATGAAGCTACCATTCTAGAGGTAAAACAAGTACTCACAAGATGAGAAGAAGGCAAAAGGGGCTCCTACGGTATCAAAAAAAAGACCGAGTGCATTACCATACATAGCATATTCATTTCTAGTTTTTTGTTGTTCAAAGTGTTGTTCCCCTTCAATGGCAAACTGTTGTTGAATATAAGACACCACTAATGACTGGAATATTGCATTGAATTTGCTATTTCTTACACCTTTATCTACTTTTTTTCTTCTCTTTTTTATTTGTACACTGCGTTTGTAAATCGTCGATCATATGTTATCTACTTTTGTAAAATCAAAACATCACTTTTAAAATAAACACATAACAATAAATACTTATCAACAATTATGTCGTTTACTGCTCTAAACAAAAAAGATATCATGATTGCATTACCGAATATTGGTTCCCAGTAAAACTTTGTAATACTAACATAAACAAATTAATCTCTCCGATATATGGTCATTCATTCTAGCACTAGTATACCACTAGCTTATGTAATTTTTGCATACTACCATACATAAACTTTGTAATTTTTGCACTAGTATACCGCTAGTTTAAGTTGTTAGAGTCGATTATACTGGTTTGCCTTACAAGAGCACACTCATGTTCAATTGTGAGTGGTTTGATTCAACTCACGCTGGCACAAAGGTTCATCCTCAGTATAATCTTGTTGATGTCATTCAATCGCTATGAGCCATTTGTACTTGCTTCCCAACCTATTCAAGTTTACTACTGCCCCTATCCAAGTTTGAAACGAGATAAGATAGATTGGTTGGCAACGTGCAAAACTAAAGCGAGATCGACTATAGATTTTATCGAGCCTATGATGCCTAATCAATCCTTTCAGGAGGAGCAGATAAAAATGCACAATTCAAAACAATTAGAGGATGGAGATTTCCTATTACACGTATCAATGAGCTAGATGAACTTGTCAATGAGGCAGGTGAGGAAACAGAAAATGAGTTTCTAACTGATGATGAAGATACGAATGAAGATGAGTTTGACGATAACCTAGATAGTGAAAGTGTCGGTTCAGGTTAATTATATAATTGAGACACACACACACAGAAACACACACACACACACATATATATATCCCGGTGTAATTGTGTTTAAATTTTTCATTAACTCCTCTAATAACTATTATAATTGGTTTTGATTAGATTGATAGATATAGTTACGGGACTCTAGAAAGAATCTCAATCATGAACAAGATATGAATATACTATTATTATTGAGTAAAAAATATAGTAAAGTAGTTAATTAGCGAATATAATAAATTTAATTTATTTAAATAATAGTTAAATTTACTTAAATAATATATTCCAAGTACATTAATTTATTTGAAAATCATAAACACTCATAATATTTTATCAACTTAAAAATAATATATTTCAAGTATATTAATTAGTATATTCAATCAACAAAGATTATAAAAAAATGTTGAAAGACGCAAATAAAGAAGAAAAGAAAATAATAGTGTTGTTAATTTGTTACATTGGTTTCTTGTTTCATGTAAGAAAAATAAAGTTAAATGAACATGTAAAAAGGATTATAACAATGACTTGAAGCATTAAGAAAGTAGTTTGAAAAGAATATAAACTGACGGGTCAAATGTTTGTATCACTTAATGACCTAAAGAAATAACGTAACATATATATTATTCTTAAAATCAAAACAAATTAAATTAAATAATATATTTAAAAATCATAAACATTCATATATATCATAAACTTATATATAGAATAACTCAAACATATTAACTTATATACTAAATTACCAGATGTCATAAAAATATTAACTAGAAATCGAAAAGAAAAACAAAGAGAAAAAAAAAAAATGAAATTCATGTTTTTAGTACCTATATGTTTTTGTCTTACACAAACTAAATAAAGTTAAGTAGATACAAAATGCGAATATAAAAAAGAATGAAAATATCAAGCAAAATCACGTGGCACAAAAAGGTTGAACCAGTGAGCCAATGTTTTGAGTTGGGGAGGTCGTCTGGTTAGCTACTCAAACCGGGCTAATAAACTAAGTGAACATATAATTTTTTAATGATTAGATACGTATGAGTGTTTTGGTAAGTGTTCCAAAATATAATTAAAAAATTTTATTATTCTAATTTATACAACATCTTTTTCTCATTCTTCTAATTTTTCTTTTATATTTTGATATTTAACATGATATCTTTTAATAATATAGGTAATTATATAATTTTATAATCCATATATTTTTTTGTTCTTTTCTAGACATTTTGTCTTAATGTGCACTCATGCAATATAAAAATTACACACACACATATCGAAATTATGCAATACTTCATTATATTAAACTACATACTTCCTCCGTCCCAATTTGATGGTCTTATGGTTGGTTTCACACATATTAAGAAATTGGTAGTTTATATAGTTAAGTCGTTAATTTAGTTCGTGTTTTCCAATTATACCCTTCTTGAATTTATTAATGTTAATTAAAACTCATAGAAATCAGTGTTTGAATTATTATATTTGTTATTGGAATAGTAAGATTTTGCATTGTAATTATCAAACTATTTTTATAGGATGGAGAGAGTATATCACATGCAGTTTAATTAATACAACATTTAATTTTGTTGATGTTTGTTATTTATTGAATGGACATTTTTATTTGTGTATATATATTTTACATTTCTCTAAATGGGTGTCAATGTGTGTTCTGTGTATCACACAGATTACAACACTAACTTAATTTAGTGATATATTAAATAAATGATAAATTAATTATTGATTATTTATATATTTATTAATTAACATATTAATTTGTCAAAGAATTAATTGTATTCTTAATGAATATATTACTGCTTAGTAATTTTCTTGAGGAAAATATTATCACTTCATCATTGTAAATTTCAGTCCGTGTGTATGATTAGATCTAATGAAAACAACTAGGAACTGCAAAGTTATAATAATAATTTAAAAAAAAGGAATTGTCGAAATGAGATGGATATGATGTCTTCAAAACTAACAAAAGAAAATAATACAACTTCGGAGATATAATGATTAGATAATAGAGAATCTCATAGGAGCAGATGCAAGTGATGAACTTAAAGGTGGTAATTGTACTAAATAACTATATTCTCGGAAAGAAGCGCTATAAGCAGAAATGACATTGAATAGCTTTTTGTTGTGCTATGAGAAATCCCGCATCATGTATTTTTACTATTTTGAGAAAAGATAGTGATGAAACTCAATGTGACATCAAAATCAACATGAAACAAAAGACAATATAGAGTTTATTTTTAAGAAGCATTCACAAAGCATTATGTACTATGTATTAAGTGATATTAATTTGTATATCGCACTTATGTGATTTTTTGAGTTTATATTATCTTATAAATTTAAAGAATTATTAACCACGTTGGTCCCAAGTCAGAATTGGCCAAAAATATTATTTCTGTGAAATTATTAATTAATTGAGTATTAAATTTTTTTGGAAAACTAAAAATACTATAATTAATTATAATATATCCTTACCGTGAAATATGCTCCTATAATGTTCAATAATATTTATAATTGGTAGGACTAATGGAAAGACGTCAAATTTAATAGGGATATTTCTATTTATATATTATGAGATGTTCCCTTTTTTAAATATATTTTTATTTATATTAGTTCAATAGCACTAATAATTATATAATTTTAATTTATAATAAACGTATATTCAAGATATTGAAAGATTTCTTTGAGGTGCGGCCTGCATATATAAATTTAGAAAGTTTTAACAGGTAAATTATGTCCACATTTTATTGATTCTTGAATTCCGATGTGGTGGATACACTCATTTGTTGAACAAATCATCTATATATTTTTCTTGATTCTTGTGTTGGTTTGTGTTGGATATACGTGGTCAAAGATATGGCATGATGAAATAAATCTTCCCAAAAAAAAGGTATTTCCATCATTACCATACATCAACAACCGGGTCAGGCGATTTCTTAATAATCATACCAAAAATAAGTTTCAAAATTTATTTTAAGATATTTTGATTAATGAAGATTCTATATCCTAATAATTGAATGATTTATGATTTTTATTATTGATCGTTATTGATTTGGTAAAAAATATCGTTTACTTTTGAAAAACCTTAATTCCCGATATTTCCTAATTTATTAATTGAAAGTACATAATCTCATAATAACAAAGAAATTTTAATACTTCAAAATATTTTAATACTTCACAATATTCCTTTAATTAATCAAACAATATAAGATTTGAATGGTCATATTAAAATGTTTAGTTTTTTTTAATAAAGTGTGAAAATATTATTAAAAAGAAGAAAACCGTTCATACAGAAGTAGATCACGACATCCATTCCTTGACTAAAGGCATCTGTTCGGGCCTCATTAAAACCTCCCGAAGTAAACCCACCCTTGTGGGAGAAACCCTCGTGGAGAAAAGAGTACCCTCCCCACGCCAGTAGTAAAAGGAATAGATCAAAACGATAAAAAACGCTAAGAGCCACAAGCCGGCTGAGGGTAAAAATAAGCTACAACAAGCAAGACGTGATCTAAAAAGCAGCAATACCAAGGTCCTCTGCCGAACCGAGACTAAGCTGCCAACCGAGGGGCTGAAATCAAGATCGTGATGAACGGTACACTATTTTGCCCAATATATCATCGTTCACCAGATCTAAGAGGAACACCGGAGGTGAAGTGAACCAGGCGTAACGTGGAGAATCGGACTTGGAGAGCGCATCAGCAGCGCGATTGCCTTCTCGATAAACATGCGAGACCATGAACTCGATCGAGTTAGTGAGAAATAGAATTCGACGCCAACGAACCAGAAAGCGCCAAGGAACCTCAAGGCTACGCTTAACAAAGAGCTCCAACACATAAGTTGAGTCGGATTTTAGCCAAATCCGTCTCCATCCTCTCTGATCAGCCACCTCAACCGCAGTAATCGCGGCCTCTAACTCTGCCTCAAAGGCATAACCCTGGCCAAGCGATCTAGAAAAACCGCCCTTAACAAAGCCCCGGCAGGTGCGGAAGATACCCACCGCCATGCAATCACCAGGACAGCCCAAAGCACTGCCATCCGTATTAAAATGTTTAGTTTGATATCATTTAGTTGTAATAAATTATTTGAAGTATTTTAATTTGAATAATAAATTAATTAATAGATCTCTGGATATGGAATGATGACGATAAGAATCCAATAAAATATATTTCCACGATAGGTTAATATTCTATAGTCATTCGAAAAATATTTCCATCATTAATAGAATTGTTAATTAATAAGAATCTTAAGATTTTCTGTTCACGACTTTATCATTGACCAATTGTTTTTTATTTAGATATTGGCTTGGTTTGAATGTTCAAACATTAAATAATAAAACGTACAACTGTGTTTTTGAATAATAAAACAACTATACGTATTAAATAATAAAACGTACAACTGTTTTGAAAATTGGTTTTTATTTGTGATTTTTGAAAAAAAAAAAGAAAATTTACCATAAGCAGAGATTTATCACATATCTCTATTCCAAAATGGGATATCCAGTGTAAAGATTGATCTGCACAGAAACAAAGAAAACAGGAAATCAAAACAACCAATTGAACAAAAGAAGATTTGAAAACTAAATAAAAAAACGTACGAAGAATTTCAAAAAAAACAAACAAAAAAAACTGAAAAGCCGATCTGAAAAAAATGGATCTGCTTTTAAAAACGTACGAAGAATTGCAATAAAGACGCTTAAATTCATAATGCTGACCATAATTATATAAAATTAACAACCGAAGTGGATCTTTTTGAATAAATGATTCCGTAACCCGAGTTATTCTGGTTGGAAACAAAACAGAAGAGAATCAATACACCGGAAAGTATTTTTAATCTTAAAAAAAATGAGATACGAAAATTATAGTCGCAACTTAAGAGGAAAAAGGAAAATTTGTATCTGAACAAACAGTTTAATTGATTATACCGAAAATGGATCTTTCACTCATATTCGAATCCAGTGTTCATGAAGAATATTTAAGATCTGAAAATTATAATCGAAGTATAATCAATTAAAATAGGAAAATAAGATATGAACAAACAGAAATATTTAAACACCGATAATGGATATTTCCCTGTTAGTTAAGAGCACAATCTGCGAATGTTTTGATTGCAAATGAAACAACAGATCCACCCATTAAGCCTGCAAATCTATGCTGTGGAAAAATGAAAAAATGAGATCCGACACGTATAATTTTAATTTAATTGGAAAACATAAAAGTTAGGTCTTAAGTATGCGAATAATTTCAACACCTTCATGGAACTTTCGATGAAAAATTGGACATCGCCATTTTCTTTTTCCTGTTCTTATCTAAAGAACAGGGTTATTGAAAAAAAAAAAGGGACGAAATGAAGAGAGAAGAAAATGAAATGTAGAAAGAATAAACATTAGAATAAAAACGTGTGAATAAACAATAATGGGAAAAAAGTACTTATTTATACCAGTTAAAAAATCCCACTTTGGTAACAAAATATACGAACCATTAGAACCTGCCAACTAATAAACCGAAGTTATTGTTAGATGCCACATGTCATCCGGAGCGACGGCTGACTGACACCTAGGTTAGGGCGTCAGCAGCATTAACAAATAGGTGGATGTGCATACGCATATAATCTGTGTACACAAATGGACTGTGTACAAGCTGTCAAGTTGGTGTGTCCTTTTTATTTGCTCGATTGTTGTTTCATTCATCTTGTTTTTGATTAAATTACTTCTTTTGGGTTGTTTTGATATCTTGGTTAATTTCTTTTTTACACTTTGAACTCAAACTTATAATAGAATTTAACAATGTTCTAAAAGTCGCTAGATACTAGACCTCTAGGGCCTAGGCGTCCTAGCGAATCTAATCGGGGCGTAGGTAGGACGTATCAAAGTTTTACATATTATTATAATACTGATAATTATTATATTTTTATTAATTATTCCCATTTTAATTTAACATATTTCTTATGTACAACTAAGAAACCACATCATTTATATAAAAATATTAAAATAAAATTAATAAAAAATATGGCGCCTACCTAGACTCGTCTAGGCGCCACCTAATCCTCCTAACATTGTGATCGCCTAATAAGGCTAACTTGACAAAAGTCGCATGTAGGTTACTTGTGCATCCACCTATCCCCATTTTTAGAACAATGAATTTGAATAAGTTTTGTTAAAGAAAATAACAATCGATAGCATAAATAAAAAATAGAAGAAAAGGGGGAAAATTCCAATAATAAAATAACACATATTATCCTATTGGAAGTCACTCTCAACTTTTCTGTATACAGTAATAATTAATCCTACATTTTGTTAATAGTGTTAACTATTAATGATGAGGTGTCGTAATGAGAGTGTTACGAGACTGATGTGGATCAATAAAAATTGATAAAAAATGATGTGTCGTCCTGTGGTTAATAGGAAATTTATTTTGGGAGGAGGCCAAAATTTTGATCATGTATAAATAACAAATTTTTATTAATATTATTATTTATGTTAATGTTCTAGCCAACCTTTTTTAACGCATTCTCAGCAGTCCATTATTTCTTCGTTTTATTTCTCTTCGTTTGTTTCTTCACAAATGAACATCAATACAATCAATACAGTCGCATAACTTTTCTTCTTTTTTTCCCGATCTGTTCATATTGTAGAGTTCCCAATTATTGGTTTGGATTCTTCATATTAAATTCGCTGATCATCTTTATTCCCAATCTGGAGAATCGATCTGGGAATTATTTGTTCACAATCTGTTCAAAGTTCCTGATTTTTTTTTCATAAAAATCGATCGGGAAAAAATCGATCAGATCATCAAAAACTTTTTATAAAATTATCAGATTTTTTTTTTTCAGATCTGAAATATAGATCATCAAAATCGCTCTTTTTGAATTTTCCAGAGATTGCTCGAATCGATGGGAGAGGATATCGGCGAGGCTCAGAATGAAATCGGCGGCGGAGGTTGTTGTTGGATGACGTGGCGGCGATCGAAGTGGGATTGATTGAGTTTCCAGAGTATGCGGCGGCTGAGGATGGACTCCGATTATCGGAACCCCAGAAAAACTCTATTTTTGAGCAGGTTAAAATATTTGTTTATAGTTTTGCTAATTGGTTTGAGGCGTTGCGAGTATATGTTTGGCGTAGGTATCTGATGCTGATGATGATCATTATTTGTTTGGTCGAATATATATCATTTTAAGATTTCGATTTTCAATTCTTTGTTGGTAATGGGTGCTAATCAATTATTTGATGACATTTTGTCTCTGGTAATGATAAGAAATGAAAACAGGAGTTCTTTTGCTCTGGTACTAGGTTTAGCATCAGATTGTGAGTAAGAAAAATGTTTTGAACAGTCCGAATGTGCAACATATTTGGTTTATGAATGAGTGCTAAAGTATATTGCTCTCTGGCAATGAGAGAATGCCATGATCTCTTCCCCCTCTTCCAATGTTTGGTTTTATGTGTTCCGTTTATAGAAGTAAAACTATGTGAGAACATATGCCACTTTCTATTAAATCATTTAATACTTTAAGAGTTAATACTGCTTTCAGGAAACAATAAGGAATTTTCTTTTCTAGTCTTAATCCTTACTTCCACAAGTTAATATTGAAACATGTTTTTTAATTCAAAAACATGTTTTTTGAACATAATTGTTTATGTTAAACTGTTAATAGAAAATAAAATTAATACTTTAATACTTTAATTTATATTAAATTGTTTCTTTAAGATTAATATTAACAGTTTTGTGAAAATCATTTGTTAAGAAATGTTAAGATATGAAAAACATGTTAATTCAAGAACAATTATCTTAACATTTCTTAGTTTTATTAGTTAATTCATAACATTCATAAAAATTTTTAGTTTAATTTATTACGATTTTTTAGTTTTACAGTAGTTTAATTTTGTAGTTTTTCATAATAATTTTTTAGTTTAATCGTAAGAGGAAATTATAAGTTAGAAGTTTTAAGACGATTGAGGAAGCAATAAGCTAAAGAGGATATTGGCTTCTGGTGTTTTTTTGGCTAAGCAGTGCAAAAGGTAGCTTTCTTGAGATTATCACGCACATGTGTGGTGGAGAGGTGTGTGTGTGTGTGTGTGTGTCTGGTACATATATAAGAGTTTGGATGCTGTGATGAAAATTGTTTTATTTTATTATTATTATTTTTTATTTTTTTTTTATGGTGGTAATGATGGCATTGCCCAGCTGGATGATATGATGTTAGAAAATTAACTAGGTGATGATACAAGTTGAATTTGTGCATTTTTATCAAAAGTAAAAATAAAAAATCTCTAGCTAGCTTCTGAAAATTGGTGACCTCTGTTTCCTGTGTTAATTCTTAATTATTGTCCTTTTTTCTTTTCTTTTTGCAGAAGAAGTTCAAGGAATGAGATGCTATGGTGATTTGTTATATCTGTGATTTTGGAAGCTACTGGTGAAGTGGACCTTTATCATCTTCAGGTTATTTTTTTCATTTTCTTTTTTTTTTCTTGGTTATTGTTACAATTTCCTTTGAGCTTTGTTGTTTATAGGAATTAAAAAAATACTGTTGCTGATTGTCTATCACAGAGTTAAGAGTTGAACATGGTGATGACACTGCCATCTTCAGAATATGCAATCTCACGGCCTATTTTATTGAAAGGTAAATAAATCAGCGTCTCGTAAATACAAAACTCTCAATTTTTTTCTCTATTGTGTGGTAATTATATTTATCTTTTTTTTTTGATAACAAAAAAGCTAGCTATATTGTTTTGTTTAACTGATATTTTTTTCCAACTTGCATATTGAGGATTGTGATTTGTGATGTTTTATTATTAACTTCACAAAAACTCTTGAAATAGTTTGAAAATGATATTTTGCATTTTTATTCGTTTATTGGTTCGTAAGTATAGTTATGATTGATTAAAAACTGGCATGACTAAACTTTTATTAGTTGGAAATTGTTTGTTATGGTGATAAGAAGTGACAATGATTAATTCTATATGTGGGTTATTTTAATGGTTGAGTTTTCTTTTATAATGCAACATGTGAAAAATAAAATAAAATTAGTTATTACAGAACTTGATGTTTACCATAGTTTTGCATTGCAAGAAATATTTCCAGTCTTTTTTCATTTTAAATTTTATTTTCTGTTAGTGATGTTTTTTGTGTTTTGGTGTAGGTTTGATTCTTATTTTTCATATTTCTTTTAAATTGTATTTTGATTGTGATATATCTTTGAGTTTCTATGTTATAGTTATTTTTCTGTATGACATAAAATATCATCTGTACCAATACACCTTTTGGGTATTTCTGTTGAATTTGGATTAGGCAGTTTGAATATATATATGATTTCTGCGTATTGGTGTATTGGTACTGTTGGATTAGGCTTATGCGTATTGGTTCAGTTGGAGATTTAATTTTGTTGTGTTCTTCTGTTCTGTCGCGCCTGTGCTTGCTTCTGTGGAGATGTTGATTCTTCTGTTCTGTAATTCTTTTGTTCTGTCGTGCCTGCGTTTGCTTCGGTGGAGATTCTGTTCTGTTGCTTCTGAGTAGTATATATCTGTTTTAATTCTATTATGTGAATTTATGCGTAGTATATATCTGTTTTAATTCTGTTATGTGAATTTATGTGTAGTATATATCTATTCTGAGGTCTGAGGTATGTTTATGCGTAGCTGTCTGTGATTTCTGATGTATCCTGCTTTAGTTGAAAAAAAAAATACTACATCCTGTGACAATACCATTTCTGAGGCCATGTCTGCAAATGATGATGTCAATTCTGAGAAAATGAGGAAAGAATGATGTCATGGATGAGTTTGAAGCACTTCATCTTCAACTGAAGAGATATTGACTCACCTCTAATTTCCCTAACCTTCGATATCATTTGTACAATAAATTTTAGGTATAATTACAAATTATTACCCTTGATGTTTGGTTAAATTACGAAATGATCCAGCTAGCTTTGTAACTTACAAAAAGATTCGTCTTAAAATACCTTTTGCACCTTATCTGCTTACGGAAATTGGTTGATGTCATCAGATGATTTTACATTTATATCCCTCGACCTCGCTAATTATTACAGACAATCTCTTATTTTCGCCTTACATTTTACATTTACATCCTTTGATTTTTCTAAGTAGTTCAAATAGCCTTACGGAAATTTGGGTTATTTGTTATTCGATATGTCTTTGCAGTCTTTTATTCAACTTTATTAAAATGAAAAATCTCACATTTGTTATTTCATATGTCTTCGCAGTCTTTTTCATATTTTTTACAAAAAATATCGAAAATCTTTTTAGGTTTGGCCGCTCTAAAATAAAAAAATTCTGGAAACCAGACCATTTTTTGAGATTGTTTGTGAATCAAAATTTCTATTAGAATTGTCAATTATCTAATTCTGATTATATTTTTATTTGATTTGTTTAATTTCTGGAGTTCGATTTTGGGTAAAAGACGGAGAGATTTCAGTGGAAGCGTGAAAGGATGTGCCCGTATTTTTTTCTCCAGTGAAATTCGCTGTGTCGTCAAGTAAAACTGACGCATGGCATCCCTGTGTTTGCTTTACATTTATTACGATTAAAATGGTTAAGTTTCATATATTCAACGACAGTGATTAAATTACTTATTATGTACATATAAATTGTCACTTTAATTAATATTCTTTGGGCAGGATATGCATGGTCGGTGGCTAACGTTTGATTTATCATTTATGTGCTCTCTACATTCACACTGCTATAAAAATATTGTTCATGTTCAAACATGCATGTAATGTAAATTAATGGAAATCACGAAATGGAATTTGAAAATTATAAAAAAAATTATCTTGAAAATGGAGACGAAGCAACAACGGACTCATATCCCTCACAGCATTATTCACAGATGCCCTAATAATAGAAAGTAGGTTGGGCATGTTGTATTATAAAAACTGGAGGACAACTAGCATTGCTCACTTCTATTAGGAGTACAACAAACATTAATCGAATCGAAATACTGGCCATGTTTATTAAAAAATTATATATGTAAGGAATATTAGAAAGAGAGAATAGAGTAAAGATTTATTAAGTTATTATGGCCAATTAGTTCTTAGTAATGGTTCTGCAACAAGGAGTTCCTTCACGTATTTATAGCAGTGTGATGACGAAGAGTTGGAGTTATGTTGAGTCATTAGTCAACCTATATAGATATATCCGTGATATTTAGTTAGTGATTGAATTAATCTTTGTTCACTATTCAATCACCAGGAAATACTCTTCTAATACCACTTTTGTTTGTCATATTTTAATAAACATATATTAACATATTTTTGTGATTGTAAAGAAAAATCTATTGTCTCTTTCTTTTTCCTTTCAAATTTTTATTGCAAAAATTGAACTTTGGGCCTACAAGATTGAAGTCAATATTTTTTATCACATAATTGAGTTTTAGCATATCAGGATTATTTATTAGGATTTTTTCTATTTGCTTTTTTGTCCCACTAAAATATTTTTATGTTGCAAAATATGCAATATTTGATCTTACGAGATACTGGGCCAAAATTACAAATTATGGGACACGATATATTAAACCATTAATCACTCGGGACTCTTAAAGTGAAAGTCCATTAATCATGTGGAATCAAAAGTTTAATTTTCTCATAAGCTGAAATTATAGAAGTTGAATTAGATTCTTGCTTTCTGCTTATCATTATTACCTTTTGTTGTGTATAAATAAGTTCAAACCTTTTAATTTGTGAGGGAATAGTGTTGTAACTGATTAAAATGATGAAGAATTTTTATTGTTTGTAGGGGGATACTTGGAGCTTATAAGGATATTGATATGTTAATTTCATTAATTTGAATGATTTCAATGGAAGATGTGAAACCACATAGCCTTAATATGTTCACTGCAATCTAATCTATCGGTTTGAACTATTTGATATACGTGTTTTTTATTTTTATTTTTTCATTTCAATCGCATTGTTCATTTCCATGATTATGAATAAGTATCTTGACGATCACAAATCTTTCATAACTGTTATTATAAAACTCGCGTATAATGCACAAGTCATCTTTATTTCACAATATTGATAGTTAAGAGCATAAAGAATTAGAAGTTCTTTGTTGCGACGAAAATAATATCCTTATAAACAAAATAACTAATGTAGCATAAAAAATCCAAAATTTAAAGTGAAAAATATTTCTTTTTTCATTTTGATATAATAATTCATATTTTTAATTTTTTTTAATAAATATCATTTTTTTATATTTTTTCAATTTGCCTGCGATTTTCGCTGGCTTTCACACTAGTTATAAATATTCGGTTTAATTTCCCCACTCTAATGAACTTAAAAAAAAATTGGAAAAAAATGATATGACTCAATGATTGATTACGTTTTTTTTTATTTTTTATAAATTAGCCCCTCATATTTTTAATTCAAAAAAAATGTAATTTTTCGGGTCAATCCTCTTGACACCCAATTGGGGTGCTCTATAAATCAAGAGTTGAAGCGGCATGCCAAATGGGCAACCCAGTTATTAATTCCGCGTAAACTAAAAGTGTGATGGTTTAATAAAATTATAACATGTGTTCGACTTTTACGTTTAGGATTTTTTTTTTTTAAAGTGAATGATCAAATTAATATTTCAATAATTGTATATATTAATTAGTATAAATATTTATATATTGAGGATTATTTTTTCAATAATATTATATCGATCATCCTTGAAATGTTGTACACCAATGGTGGGAGAAATTGGGAGATAGAGAATGAGAATGCAAATAGCGATTGATAATTACACTACAATGGTTATAATTTACCATTCAAGAGTTAAGAGTCACACCTCACATGTGCAGGGTATATAAAACTCATTACTGATACCCTCGCTACTTATTTCATCTATTTGTTTCACCGTAATAACCTAAGAACAAATAGGATGGCAAACCTAAGTCAGTTAATGACAGACAAGATCAAATCAATTAGTGTAGTTTGTATATTTTTTTTTATAGGTTTGATTTGATTATATTCCCTTGTAATTAGGGATTGTAAATTTCTTATATTTTTTGTACTTCTTGTAATTTTTATTTAATTGTGAATACTGGCTTCACTAATTTTACGGTCAATAATATATTTCATTACATAGTATTAGCCTAAACACGATGCTCTCTGTAACACTCATGCATATTTGCATATTTTTATTTTGTTTATCATATTGCTTTAAAATATAATTTTAGTCCAAAACTCGTCACCGTAAACGATTTTCTATTATTAGATTCAAATAATCTACGAATTACGAATTCTATTTAATCGAGTTAATAGTTTGATTATCAAATAAATTATAATTTTCGACTTTTAGAAACGATTATAATTATTTAGTATTTTAGTTATTCATTTATTTATTTATATTACTATTGAGTCGTCTACGAAATTATTCGATTTAACTATTGAGTCGTCTTTTGGATTGCTTCTTCTTT
Organism: Phtheirospermum japonicum; assembly: GCA_014905375.1. Classification (NCBI taxonomy): domain Eukaryota; kingdom Viridiplantae; phylum Streptophyta; class Magnoliopsida; order Lamiales; family Orobanchaceae; genus Phtheirospermum; species Phtheirospermum japonicum. The sequence continues at coordinate 391,783 of BMAC01001027.1, read as the reverse complement.
TTTGAATTTCAAATGAGCCCAATAACATAGCGCAAGCCCATCAAAACTCTAAGCTTACAAAAATAATGGTATATAAAAAAAACTCTAAAGGCAGCACCATCTCCAATTTTGCTTTTATTTCTGCAAAGAAGCAACAACAAAAAGGTAAACAAATCATTCATTGTTTTCTTCAAATTCTTTCAAAATCAAAAACAAATCTCAAAACCGGACGAAACCAAGCCACCTTCCAGCCACCCATTTTCGAATCAAACTCGGCCGCCTCCAATCTCAGTCAAAGGCCAAACAACTTTTGCCAAGACATCACTTCACCCTAGCCAAACCCGTCGCTGCTGAATTCCAGCCACCCACAGACAAAAATCCTCAGTAGCAAACAACTTCCGGCCCAAACAACCACCGTTTTAGCCGACACTACAACCCTAATCTTCCATTGTCGTTGCCACAGCCAAGCCACGACCGTTTCCAACTGCCGCCCAGTGACCCCTCACAGGGCCGCCCATTTTCGCCGCTGCCGCTGAGCCAGATCTCCGCCCGCAAAGCCGCCGGCGTCCCTCCTCAAAATGGTCCAGGAGTGGGGGGGGGACTTAGATCTTCTAATGTCGGGTTTGGGAAAGGAAGACGTCGCCGCTGCCTCGCAAAGGTGAGCCCAGCCGCTGGCCGCCGTTCGCCGTCACACCGCCGCACACAATCGCCGGTTTCTGATCCACCCGATCAGCCATTTCACAAATCAAAGGAGAGGATAAACTTTGGTTGGCCGAATTCTGGATATTGGGGAAGGAGGTTTCGCCGACAGGACCTGAACGCCGCCGCCCAATTGCCGTCGCCGGGTGTCGTTCGCCGACGACCGAAGGAGGAGCGTTGCTGCGCTAATTTGCCGATCCTGATTTTGGAGAAGAAAGAAGAAATGAGGCTGAATCCTACTCCCTCCGTTTCTCAATAAGTGTCGTTCTGGCTTCTTAATCTTTTTTCTTATTAAATGTCGTTTAAGATATTTTTCACCAATTCTGTCTATTTTATCCCTATCACAATCATAATAAACCTTTTATTTTTTAACTTACCAATAATACATGATTTCTTTTCATTTTTAATCACCGTAGAACCTTTTTTTTCTTTATCTTCTCCATGCTTGACGCTGTTAGTTGAAAATACAAAAAAAAAACTCCCGATTTTTTCACACAAACTTCTCCCTCCTTCGTACTCAATAAATTTTCAGAAACCATTAATATTCCCTCTCTTTTTTTCATTGAATTCGTTCCCTCTTTTTTCTTGTTGTATCAATGATATTATATATATATGGTGAAAGAGAACGAAGGTTGAGATTCAAGGCAGATATGAAGACAGAAGATAAAGAATATGCAGATTTAATTGAGAAGGCCGAAGAGAAAAAATCAGACAATATCAATCCACATGGTGATGAAGAATTTGATTTAAACAAATTTACATCAATGAAGGAGAGCTTCATGAAGACCTAGAAATTCAGAGAACAATTGTTTCGATGCTCAAAATTATTCTTCCCAAATATTTCTAAACGTGGAGAAAGTAATAGAATAAATGGTGATACAATCGGTCCATGAAAGATTGAACATCATCAGGCTTTTTTCTCTTTCGCTTTTTTCCAGTAGGGTTGAGTTTATGATGAGGTTTGGATATCTTGATGTTATAACTATTGTTCCCACTTAATTGGAGTAATAATAATAATCATCGTGTCATATTGAAAGGATGATTGTAATTATGGATTTAATGATGATTTTTTTTTGATGATGTTTGGATACCTTCATGCTATCACTATTGTTCCTACTTAACTCGAGTAATAATAACCGTGTCATATGTAAAGGATGATTATAATAGTGCCTTTAATGTCATATATATTGATTTTGTTTTCTGTGTATTTGAGTAGTAAAAAAAAATCACTTTTGTTTACTGTGTTTTCTAAAAATCATTTTTATCATATTGAAAGGATGATTATAATAGTGCCTTTAATTTCATCACTTTTGTTTTCTAAATACAAGGCTATAAGAGAAAACAAAATCTTGATTAATTAGTGCCTTTAATTTCATCACTTTTGTTTTCTAAATACATYTGCTTAYTTCATATGTGAATGTGTGTTTGTACAGAATGTGTTTAGTGTAGTGTGTGTGTGAAATGTGTATTTGTACAAGATGTGTGTAGTGTAGTGTGTGTGCATGAAATGTGTGGTGTGTGTGACTGCGTGTTGTGTGCTTTCATGTGTAGGGTTTTTTTTTGTGTGTGTGTTTGAAATGTGTGTGGTGCATGTTTTCATGTAAGTTGATTGTTTGTGTGTGTAAAATGGGTGCAGCATGTGTACGAGGCAGAGTGACTTTGGAGATTAAAGGCCTTATTCTTGACAGCCTAACTTTAGTCACATTCTTCTTTTCAAAAAATCTGATGATTATAGTTGACCTGATTTTTGATAATTTGTTTTGTTCATACCTCACATACCATATTTTATTTTTTGTGATTATCATTTATTTTCTTACTTGTTTCTATCTGCAATGGCTGGATTTTATTCTTTCTCTGCTTTTAATCTTAAATTTTTATACTGTTGGAAGCCCGTTGTGTTGTTTTTCATATTGTATGCTAATTGCAACAGCTCCTGTTCTTAGTATGAAACTATTTCACTTATATTCTCCTTTCGTCTATTTCTGTTTCTAATTGTTTCTTTTTTGTCCCTTAAAGGAGACAGCCTAGCAATTTTACGAGAAGAGCTGAAGAGCCAAAAGAAACATGTAAAGAGTTTGAAAAATAAGTCCCTGTGGTCTAAGATCTTGGAAGAGAGATCGGGCTTGGGATCGGAGCTTAGTTCATATGGAAAGCTCGAGTGAGCACTCTGTGTGTTTCATGCGTGATCCGTGGATAGCAATAATGTTTGTTGATGATGATTGTCAATTTTCTAGAAATTAACAACTTGGCTTGGCGACACGGTGATGACGACGAGCAGGTGTTGCTATTGCCATTCCGCATTGGTCATTTTTCCTTCATGCCAAGAACTATTGTTTTATTTTCTCTCATTTTATTTATAGCTAGGATGACTTATCTTTCGGCACACATCACACCTTGGATATCAAGAGGGATAAGTAATGTAATATTGCGTATTTTTTTCCTGAGATTAATGACTTACCAAATGAGCATATAGTGTACAAAATCTCTATTTCCCCCTTTTTTACAATGAGAGTTTTATGGAGGAGTTGTAAATATCAAAGTACCATTCAAACAAACAAGAAAATAAGTAGAAAACTGCAAAAATGAGTACCTGAGCAAAGCTCAAGATGTTTACAGAACCTAATAAGAATGCCACAGAAAAACATAAACATAAAATAAAAAATTAAAGATCATAAATGTTTTGGACCTTTGGTAGTGTAACATCAAGTGTCAATCCTTCCTATCCTTTCTTTTCCTTGAGCTCTCTGTACTCTCACTCACAACATTGTCTGCTCCACAAAGATCATTATCCCACGCCCTAACCAAATTCTCGAAATACGTTTTCGTAACCAAAGTCAAATCCGTCAGCTTCGTATGAAAAACCTTAACGACCTCCGAAACACACTCGGCCAACAAGTACTTATCCATCTCCTTCTCGGCCCAATGGTGCAGGCGCTCCACCGCATTCTCCGCCTCCCCTAACAAGTGCCCGAAAAAATCCGATTTTCCGGATTCGTTCTCCGACATGTAGTACCCGTACGCGTAACTCCATTTCAAAATGCGCCTGCATTTCACAATCTGTTCCCATGCTTCCACAACACACTTCAACTCAACCTGCGTCGCTCGCTGCGTATGCGCCAGCCTGTCAATGTGCTCATCCCTCGCGGTGTTCAGATCAGCCAGAGCCCGCTTCCTCGACTTGTCATTGGTATCCCATCTCTCGTAGTAATGCGTGTACCGTTCTAAGTGTTTCTTGGCATTCGTTCGGCTCACGTCGTCCGGGATACCGCCCTTGCCCCTGTACTTGTTTCAACGATAGTAGTCGTGATGAAAACAACTTCCCAGGCAGATCCAGCAAAATTGGAACCCGCAGGGCTGTCGACATGTCATGTGGTTACAGCCCTGGTTTTTCGCGGGCGCCTTGCGGCACTTGGGGCAGGGCTTATGTAAGATTGTGTATTTATATTCTCAACTTCAGTTTCTCTTGAGTTGATTAAAACACAAAAAAAATAAAAAAAATTAGGATGATTGAAATATTTGTTTTTATAATGAGAATTTAAGTTTGAAGTAGAAGACACCAGGCCAGGCTTCAGCCCTGAAATAAAAAAAAAAATCTAATACTTGGCATATTTCAATACTTTAAGCAAATGATGTATGAACTTTTTTTTGAAAAGCTATTAATTTCTCATACAAAGATCAAAAGGGCAATTGTCTATCTTGTAGAGATATTTAAGTAATGTAGAAACTCATAACAAACAAACAAAAAAACCCAAATRCAATTAAATCATAAAGTCACGAAAAACCCAGCAAACTAATTGGGAAGGAGTCCATGCTAAAGAGCCTCAATGGACAGTCACTGATCACCATGCAGTGCAATACAAATGTGAAAAAAAAAAGTTACTAATTGTTGCATCACTTATCTAATTATTTTATAATTGCCCCTTGACATCCTGTTTCACGTGCATGAAACTATTCAACATCACAAAACATTGATTAAAAAAAAACAAAAAACCACCACCAACAACAAAAAAAAAACAACAGAATCATCACAATTACAAAAACATTATCAACAATGGGTGCATTTGTGCTGAGAAAAAGGATGTGTAGGAGCTGTGAGAAGAAATTAAAGAAATAGAACTACTGAAAGATAACACACAAATATTATGAAAGGCACGGAACAAGAGAAAAAATTTGATTTAATTGCTATACTCGGAGCATCGACATAAAGTTATTAGACCAGACAATGTCATCGCGTTTATTTCAAAAATTAGCTAATAACACGTGGTCTCCGTAAATGGAACCCAAAGGCACCACTTGGAAAACATTACTAGTGTTGATAATGTTGTCGCACATATTCGTCCCACCGAGATGTAAGTCGCGGGCAGTACTTATTAACGAAGGTTTTGACAATGTCGTCGCAATTACTTGTCTCACCAAACAAATGCCAAAAAGAGAAAAAAAGAAGCGACGTTCAACTCTAAGAAAAATACGCCTATTCCAGGAACCCTCTCACTTCCCGCTCGATCACCAGCCTCGTCTCAGCACTCGTGCTCTTACCATTATCCTCGTAATTATGCGCAACGACACCAACCTCCTTACTCATCCCGTACTTGGTAACCATATCCCTAGCCAAACTAGTCGGCTGCTGCAGATCGCTCAAACGCCCCCGACGTCACCTCCCCCTCCCCGAAGATCAGCTCCTCGGCGACACATTCGCCCATGCAGACGTCATGATGGGCGAGCATCTATTTCCGAGAGACGCTCGTTTCGCCCTTGCTAACATTATTTTCCCTGTTCCAGGTGGGCCACTAGCAAAACACCTTTTGMAAGCTTCCCTKCAAGACGTGTGAATCGCTTAGGATAACTAGTGAACAAATATTACAATTGATTAAATAGAAATATTCATGGCATTAAAAATTAATACTAACAGATAATATGCTACAAATACTCGTCATTATTCAGATTGTAACATACTTTTACCATCCCACACCAAAAAAAATAAAATAAAAAATCACGAGTTCTTTTAGGCTAACATATTTATTACATCTTGTACGATGGTCGAATCACAAGTAATATGTGTAGGAAGACGACCTTGCTTTTCCAACCCGACCTTATTAATATGTGGGATTTTATACTTGTTGGAGCCTCCAATTTTCATAATCTCTCGTATACATAGCTGCAGGCTCAGGAAAACATGGTTCACTTTTTTTGAAGAGTAATCATTAAAAGATTGTTGAACTGCATTGATAAGATCTTCTACGGTGTCCGGACGAGCCTTATGTTGTAATGCTTGAATGGAACTAAAAAACCCGAGATCCAAGATATTTAAGTCTGGAGAGTTTGATGGCTGACATACTAATCTAATATCAAAGCCATTCTGTGAACAGACTCTTTGAAAGTCTACATCATTTGGACTGACATGCGTCCTTGCATTATCTTGTTGAATAAAGATAGTTTTTCCTATATCCTCTCTTGGCCACACATCTTGAATTTTAGGTATAATTTTCTCGATTAAAAATGCTTTTATATTTTCTCTCTTGACCGATGTAATGGCTTTAACCTCCAAAGTCCCCACATCTCTATTTTTACTTGTTCTCTGAGCTGGTTGCATGTTGATAAAAGGGAAGACTCCTATCTTTCCAGAAAAAGTCTCTTTTCCTTTGTCATCGAACCTCGGACGAGCCAAAGCAACTAAAAACATTACCTTCACAATAAAATTCTTACTTTGACAAGCACGCAAAGGCTCTTCTTCGTAAGGAAGTAAATAGTAAGTATCACATTTTTTTGTCATATAAAACCATTTTTCATCGATATGCACCATATTGTACATACCAACAAACTTTGGCTCATGAGGAATACTATTTGGGTCTAACATCGACATGCAAAACTGTAGACGAGCTCTTTTATTTTCTTCTTTGAGATATGGTTTAATGGTATTTGAGTGGCGTCGAAGAAAGCCTCGTTTCAATAACCTAAACAATGTCGCATGGCTCACCTTTAAAGTATTAGCAAGTGTTCTCAAAGTTGTTCGTTCGTGCAAAGCAATCCCGGCCACTGGAGCTAAATTAACTTCAACTCTCTTACGTCCACAATTTCCCTTTCTTTTATGGGACACGTTAAACTGATGCGCCACTTGAAGTTTCTTTCGCCCTTTTCCAAACCCGTTGAACTATTCGTATAGGCACTAAAAATTGAGTTGAAACCTCCTTTGTTGTGTCTCGTTTTAACTTTCCATTTACACTTCTTGACAATAAAGCAATATAAATAGCCCATCTTTTCCCGTTTGACAAGTTATTCTTTTTTTTCCCCTCTTGAGATGCTTGTGGATTCTCTGTTAATTATAAGTAAAAATAAGCAGCAAGCAGAAAATTCTAAATAAAAAAGTAAAACGGGAAGAGTACACATATCAAGCCATTAACAAAAAAAAAAGAAAAGAAAAAAACTAAACAAAACTAAACTAAAGTGGAAGAGTAATCATACTAATTTAACAAAAAATAAATAAATAAATAATCCCAGTAAGAGTACTCAGAATTGTAAGCAGCAAGTCACTGAACTTTTTTTATTTTTACGAAAAGAATTGACCTTTTTTTTAACTTTGTAACTCCATATGAATTAGAAGCAGAAAAATACAATAAAAAATAAAACAACAAAAACGTTTATTATGCAATTGCTACAAAAGTCCAACGAGTACCTTTTTTATTGCGTGTGTGTTCATGCCATGAAGCGGAAAAAAAAAAACTCCAGTAATAGAGTACCTGTATTTGAAGCCGAAACTTCTTCTTCTTCTAGTTGATCAARCTCCAACTCTAGTATTGGATACTCATACTCCATATTTGGTTCCACATTCAAATCTAGTAGCAAAGTCCCCTCCACGGATGTTGTGATTATCATCGGAATCGCATCCTCTGTCTCCACATCGGGTTGTAAATTTGGAGAATTTGAGTTAACTCCATCACCGCTTGAAGTGTCTGGATTTACAAGCGCAGCGTTTAAGTCAAATAAAATCGCTTTTTCAGAAGTCATGGATGTGTTTGCTTTTACTCCATAGCCTAAAACCGTATATAAGCAACAAAAAAGAACAAAATATTTTACTTCTGGCTCCATATTGAAATTTGAATTTTTTGTTAATCGCTCTAAATTTAAACTTTGGGTGGGATAGAGAGTTTTGAATTTTTTTCACGTAGCAATGAAAATTACAGAGATGGYAAACGGGAATGCAGATGAGAGAGAGAGGGAAAGAGATAAAGATGAGAATTTGTTTTGTTTTGGAAAAGATAATCATGCATTATTTAAAATATTGTGTAGGATTTATCTAAGGGCAACTTAGTCAGTATACATAATTCTTAATTTTCATATATTAAGCTAGAACGACACTTATTGAGAAATAGAGGGAGTATTAAGGGCTGGGTTTGCCTTTTATACCCAACCTTTTCCAGAAATTTATGAATTGACCCCTAGACTTTTGCCCTTCTTCAATTTAACCACCAAAACTCTTACCATTATTCAATTAAATTTAACTTACCCAAACCCCCAAATTCAGTCCCCAAACTTACAAAAAACTCTACATTGACCCCAACTTTTGCCACTCTTCGATTTTAACCCCTATATTTATCCAAAACTTCATTTTCAACCCTCCAACTTCCAGAAACCTCGATCCAACCCCAATAAAACTTATTAAATTTCTATTGAGTCCATTATTATTTATTTTAATACTATTTCTAAATTATTATATATTTTAAAATTATATATTAATCTTTTAGAAATTATTTAATTATATATACTAATTAAGTATATTTTAAAATTATTAGGTGACGAGAAAATCGGGACATAGGAATCAACCACGTGCATTCACTCGACTTTTCTTCACGACTCTATTTACGAGGTAGGGACCCCCAACTTATCTTATGCTAAATTTCATTTCTCAATTTCTGCAATGTGTATCATGTATTCTCGAGTACGACTAATTTCTAAAATTGACTTATATAGCCAAGGGTCATTCCCAAGGTGCTATCCACGAATTAAAACCGGTAACCGTACAAGTTGTTATCGCGTTTTAGCTGCAGTCAAAGTAACTTCTAAAACCACCATGAAATTAGAACCGGTGACCGTTACAAGTTGTCATCGCGTTCTAGCTACACAATCAAAGTCGATGTCCTTCTAAAATCCATGAATTAGAACCAGTAGCCGTTACAAGTTGTTATCGCATTTCTAGCTGCAGTCAATGTCTATATATTTCTAAATTGCTATTCTGTGAATTATATGATTCAATGTGCTATTTTTTAAATTTAGGATTTACGTGAGATATGTCGGTATAACTATTGAGTACGTTGAGCTCATCTCAAATCAACGATATTTTTCTTTCAGGTACAAACGAGATTATCGAGTGAATGGGAGACGAGGAAGGAAAAATGATACTTGTTATCTGTTTTGTTTTGTATATTTTAAAAAGAATGCGGAACTAGACATAAATCGTACTTTAGTTATCGTTTTCCACTGATAGCAATTTGGTTATTTTTCGTTTTAAATATTCCGCTGCGTAAACTTGATCACTTTGGAATTATGAATCTTATTATGTTGTTATTATGAAACTCGACATTTATTTGTGACGCCAAGATTTCTTCAATTATTGGAAATATAAACCCTATTTCGACTAAAGCAAAATCGGGGCGTTACAAAAGGTGGTATTAGAGCCAAGGTTTTGTTTGGTTCTGTAGAGTAAACCCGTTTTTGAAAATAAAATAAATAAACCCGAAAATTTTAGAAAAAAAAGGTTTGAATTATTTAATGGTTTCCATTGCTCCTCGTCGAACATTCGTCAATATTCCCAAGGTACAAAAATTCATTACACGTATTCAATTGCTAATTTAATTCCATGTTATTTCATAATTGCATTCTATTGGGTGTATTTGTTGATCTTGGGTATGATTGCTCTCTAAGGAATGGAGGCTTTCATTAGTTACGACTTTTCAGAGGTTGATACGATGGGGTCATTTTGTTGATCAAACATCGTTTGTGGCGCTAAGCCAAAGAAGAAACTCTCAAGGAAAATCGTGAAGTGGTTTCCAAAGGGAAGGAGAAGGGGGAGTACGTGGTGGCGTGTCACCAATGTTACAACGTATATTGAGAGTTATACCTCAATATTAATCACGTAAATATTTTGATGACACTAGGATATGGCGTCAAATCGAGAAAGAAGAATCGGGAACAGGGTTAATGAAGAAAACCCAACCCATTTTAACCAAACGACCGTTGAGGCTATGGACACAGTCTTCACTAACTTTTTGCAGCGTCTCCAAGATAACGATTTGGGGAATGGAGGCAACAACGCAAGAGCGGTGGAGCAATTTCGCCTCTACCGACCGCCCACCTTCAATGGGAGGGATGGGCCCGATGCAGTGAAAGAGTGTTCCGATCACTCGAGAGAATCTTTTGGATGATAGTTTGTGACGACGTGCAGAAGATCACGTGCGCTACTTTCCAGCTAACCGAAGATGCTGATCACTGGTGGGAAAGTTATTGGAAGACCTGTTCAGAGGCAGAACGAGATGCTTTCACTTGGAACAAGTTCAAGACGGTGGTCATGGATAAGTTTTTCCCGCGCTCCTATCGCGACCAAAAGGAGACCGAGTTCCTGAATCTCAAACAAGGGAGCTTGACGGTCACTGAGTATGAGAGGAGGTTTAACCAGTTGAGCCGTTTCGCTACGCACCTGGTGGACACCAATTTGAAGAAATCGTTGAGGTTCAAGAGAGGCTTGAGGTCCCAACTAGCCAGTATCTTATCAGCACAAGGCGACCTTCCATAAACAGAAATGGTTAAAAGAGCTCAGGAAGTGGGAAGATGGAAACTCTAACCAGGGCAAACAACAGAAAACTGGTGGCGGGAACAGTCAGCAAGGGATGGGTAACAAACCCATGTGCCAGAATTGTGGTAAGAATCACCGTGGAGTGTGTTTGATAGGACAAGGAAAATGCTACCGTTGCCATTAGAGTGGGCATCCAGGGCCTTTCTGCCCTGTGTTCGGTCAAAGGCAACAAGGCAGTGGAGTGCCAAGGCCAGGACCTGCTACTGGTGGAAATGATCGAATGTATGACATGGCACGTAACAAAGATGAAGAAAATCTTGAAGTTATAACAGGTATGTTAACCATCTCAGGAATTCCTGCTTTTGTGATTTTTGATATGGGTGCTTCGCACTCTTTTATGTCAAAGAAATTTCATAATTTAACTGAAGTTAAGAGCACTATGGTAGAGGAACCCTTAGAAGTTGGTTTACCATCCGGAGATGCGATGGTCACGAACTTGATGGATAAGGGAGTGAAGATCGATGTAGGAGGAAGGAATCTTGAGGCTGACTTGTATGTGATCGAAATGAAAGATTTTGACTTGATATTAGGGATGAACTGGCTCACGAAGTATCAAGCGAAGATACAATGTCATGAAAGAAAAATAACTTTCAAACTCCCTGGAGGTGGAGAGATCAAGTTCTATGGAGCTAAGACCAAGACGGTGCCACAAGTGATAACAACAATGAAGGCCATGAAGCTGTTGAAGAAAGAGAGATCCCAGGGTTTCCTAGTGAATTTGGTTATCAATCCAGTGGTAGAGGTGACGCCCCTCGAAGTGCCCATTGTTCGAGATTTTCAGGACGTCTTCCCGGAAGAGTTACCCGGATTACCGCCCAGTCGTCAAGTCGAGTTCACAATTTATTTGACACTAGGAGCAGCACCTATCTCAAAGGCACCTTACAGGATGGCACCGAAGGAACTACAAGAACTAAAGGCACAAATCCAATAATTATTAGATTTAGGTTTTGTCCGACCGAGTGTTTCACCGTGGGGAGCATCAGTCCTCTTTGTTAAGAAGAAAGGGTCAATGAGAATGTGTATCTATTATAGAGAACTTAATCGACTCACAATAAAGAACAAGTACCTGTTACCTCGAATCGAAGACTTATTCGATCAATTGAAAGGAGCAAGCATCTTCTCTAAGATCGAGTTAAGGTTGGGGTATCATCAATTGAGGATCAAAGAGAGTGACATTCCGAAGACTACTTTTAGAACGAGATATGGACACTACGAGTTTGTTGTGATGCCTTTCGGGTTAACTAATGCTCCAGCAGTGTTCATGGACTTGATGAATAGGGGTTTCCACCCCTGCTTGGATAAGTTCGTCATAGTCTTCATCGACGACATCTTGATCTTTTCGTCGAATCAATAAGAGCACGAAGAGAACTTACAAATAGTGTTGGGAACACTTCGCAAGGAGAAGTTATATGCGAAGTGTAGTAAGTGTGAGTTTTAGATGGACCGAGTAGTGTTCCTTGGTCACATCGTCACTGCTCAAGGTATAGAAGTGGATCTATCTAAGGTTGAAGCTATTAATAGATGGGCCACCCCCACGAATGCAAGCGAAGTTCGTAGTTTTCTGGGTCTAGCAGGCTACTATTGAGGATTTATCGAAGGATTTTCTAAGATAGCTGTGCCGATGGATCGACTTACGAGAAAAGGGGAGCAGTTCTTGTGGAGCACGAAGTGCGAGGAGAGTTTTCAAGAACTGAAGAAAAAGCTCACTTTCGCTCCCGTCTTGACAATTCCCGACTCAACGAAGGACTTCATTATTTATAGCGATGCGTCACAACAAGGTTTGGGTTGCGTCTTGATGCAACATGGGAAGGTAGTGGCTTATGCCTCACGAAAACTCAAAACCCACGAGACGAACTACCCTACGCATGATTTGGAGCTCGCGGCAGTAGTTCATGCTTTGAAGATCTGGAGACACTACTTGTATGGAGGCAAATGTGAGATCTTTACCGACCATAAAAGCTTGAAGTATTTGTTCACTCAGAAGGAGTTGAATATGCGTCAAAGAAGATGGTTGAAATTGGTAAAAGATTATGACTGCACCATTAACTACCATCCATGGAAGGCGAATGTGGTAGCTGAATCATTGAGTCATAAACGAGGACTGATGAGTTTACCTTCTGAACAAGATAAGTTGGTTGAGGAGTTCGCCGAGATGAAGATCGAGATGGTGATACCTCCAATGAACACAAAGGGGATCTTAGCATCCTTAGTGGTGCAACCAACTTTGAGAGAAAGGATCAAGGAAACTCAAACTCGAGATGGTTTCACAAGCAAGATGAAGGAGAAAGTGCGGAAAGGAACCATCAAAGGTTTTGTTTTAGCAGACGATGGAACTTTGTTTTTCGAAGGAAGAATTTGTGTTCCAAAGGACGAAGGTCTAAGGAAAAAAATTTTGGAAGAAGCCCATTGTATTCCTTACACTGCACATCCTGGTGGTACCAAGATGTATAAGGATTTAAAGACAGTGTTCTGGTGGAGGAGCATGAAGAGAGACATTGCCACTTTTGTGGGAAGGTGTTTAGATTGTCAGCAAATTAAGGCCGAACATCAACGACCGTAGGATTTACTAAGACCACTAGATATTCCAGAATGGAAGTGGGAGCATATCTTGATGGATTTCGTAGTAGTTTTACCGCCATCGAGGAGAGGTAACAAGGCTGTGTGGGTGATAGTAGATCGTTTAACCAAGTCGGCCCACTTTTTACCGGTCAAGATGACACTCAACATGGAACAATATGCCCAAATCTATATTCGGGAAATTGTTAAGTTGCATGGAGTACCAATCACGATTGTGTCAAGACAGAGATACGAGGTTCACTTCAAAATTTTGGAAGAGTTTGCAAAATGCTTTGGGCACTAAACTGAAGTTCAGCACAGCTTATCACCCACAAACAGACGGTCAAACTGAAAGGACTAACCAAATCATGGAGGATATGTTGAGGACCTGCATACTCGACTTAGAAAGTCAGTGGGAAGCTTTATTACCATTGGTGGAATTTGTTTACAATAATAGTTATAAATCTACTACTGGTATGGCTCCCTACGAGGCTCTGTACCGGAGAAAGTGTAGATCTCCTCTGTATTGGGACGAAGTAGGGGAGAGAAAGATTTTGGGCCCCGAACTGGTACAAGAGATGGTTAAACACATCGCCACGATCCGAGATCGAATTAAAATTGCGCTTGATCGACATAAGTCTTATGCGGACCGTCGAAGGAAGGATCTGCATTTTGAAGTGGGCGATAAGATGTTTCTGAAGGTAGCACCAGTCTGAGGTGTAGTGAGATTTGGTCAGAAGGGGAAGTTGAAACCAAGATTCATAGGGTCGTTTGAAATTCTCAAGAAAATCGGAGAATTGGCCTACGATCTTGCGCTACCACCAAGTTTATTGAGGATTCATAACATCTTCCATGTATCGATGTTAAGAAAGTATGTCTACGATCCACACCACATCGTGAGCTAAGAAGATTTGGAGGTTAATAAGGATTTAACTTATGAAGAAGCTCCGGAAGCGATTTTGGATCGTAAGATACACCAATTAAGGAATAAGGAGATAGCTTTGATCAAGGTGCAATGGAGACGCCATGGGATGAATGAGGCCACTTGGGAACAAGAGGAAGAGTTCAAGTCGAATTACCCAAATTTCGGCATTCCGGGTAAGTGCAGAATTTTGAGGACAAAATTTTTCTAAGGGGGGTAGGTTGTAACACCCATGCATCAATTTCATATTTTTATTTTTGTTATCATATTGCATTAAAAATATAATTTTAGTCTCAATCTCGTTACCGTAAATGATTTTCTATTATTAGATTTAAATATACGAATTACGAATTATATTTAATCGAATTAATAATTTGATTATCAAATAAATCATAATTCCCGACTTTTAAGAAACTATTATAATTATTTAGTATTTTAGTTATTCATTTATTTATTTAAATTACTATTGAGTTGTCTACGAAATTATTCGATTTAACTATTGGGTCGTCTTTTGGATCGTTTCTTTTTTTAGGATTTCAAACGAGCCCAATAACATGGCCCAAGCCCATCAAAACCCTAAGCTTACAAAAATAAATGGTATATAAAGAAAACCCTAAAGCTACCAACCAATTTCTAGATAAGGCAGCACCATCTCCAATTTTGCTATTACTTCTGTAAACAAGCAGCAACAAAAAGGTAAACAAAACAATTCATTGTTTTCTCCAAATTCTTTCAAAACCAAAAACAAATCCCAAAACCCGGACGAAACCAAGCCACCTTCCAGCCACCCATTTTCGAATCAGAATCGGCCACCTCCAATCTCAGTCAAAGGCCAATCAAATTTTGCCAAGACATCACCTCACCCTGGCCAAACCCGTCGCTGCTGAATTCCAGCCACCCACCGACCGAAATCCTCAGCAACAAATAACTCTTGGCCCAAACAACCACCATTTTAGCCGACACTATAGCCCTAATCCACCATTGTCGCAGCCACGGCCAAACCACGACCGTTTCCAACCATCGCCCAGCGACCCCACACTGCCGAGCCGCCCGTTTTCGCTGCTGCCGCTGAGCCAGACCTCTGCCCGCAAAGCCGCCGGCGTCCTCCTCAAAATGGTCCAGGAGAGGCGGGACTTAGATCTGCTAATGTCGGGTTTGGGAAAGGAAGACATTGCCGCCGCCTCGCAGAGGTGAGCCCAGCCGCTGGTCGCCATTCGTCGTCACACCGCCGCACACAATCGCCGGTTTCTGGTCCACCCGATCAGCCATTTCACAAATCAAAGGAGAGGATAAACTTTGGTTGGCCGAATTCTGGATATTGGGGAAGGAGGTTTCGCCGACAGGACCTGAACGCCGCCGCCCAATTGCCGTCGTCGGGTGTCGTTCGCCGACGACCGAAGGAGGAGCGTTGCTGCGTCGATTTGCCGATCTTGATTTTGGAGAAGAAAGAAGAAACGAGGCTGAATCCTATTAAGGGCTGGGTTTGCCTTTTATACCCATCCTTTTCCAGAAATTTATGAATTGACCCCCAGACTTTTGCCCTTCTTCAATTTAACCCCCAAAACTCTTACCATTGTTCAATTGAATTCCAAACTTACCCAGACCCCCAAATTCAGTCCCCAAACTTATAAAAAACTCCACATTGACCCCAACTTTTGCCACTCTTCGATTTTAACACCTATATTTATCCAAAACTTTAATTTCAACCCTCCAACTTTTAGAAACCTTGATCCAATCCAATAAAACTTATTAAATTTCAATTGACTCCATTATTATTTATTTTAATACTATTTCTAAATTATTATGTATTTTAAAATTATATATTAATCTTTTAGGAATTATTTAATTATATATACAAATTAAGTATATTTTTAAAATGATTAGGTGACGAGCAAATCGGGACATAGGAATCAACCACGTGCATTCACTCAACTTCTTTTCACGACTCTATTTATGAGGTCGGGACCCCTGACTTATCTTATGCTAAATTTTATTTCTAAATTTATGCAATGTGTATCATGTATTCTCGAGTACGACTTATTTCTAAAACTGACTTATATTGCCAAGGGTCATTCCCAACGTGCTATCCACGAATTAAAATCGGTAACCGTACAAGTTATCGCGTTTTAGCCGCAATCAAAGTAACTTCTAAAACCACCATGAAATTAGAACCTGTGACCGTTACAAGTTGTCATCGCGTTCTAGCTGCACAGTCAAAGTCGACGTCCTTCTAAAATCCATGAATTAGAACCGGTAGCCGTTACAAGTTGTTATCTCGTTTCTAGCTGCAGTCAATGTTTATATATTTCTAATTTGATATTCTTTGAATTATATGATTCAATGTGATATTTTTGAGATTTATAATTTACGTGAGATATGTCGGTGTAACTATTGAGTACGTTCTTATCCCAAATCAAAGATATTTTTCTTTCAGGTACAAACGAGATTATCGAGTGAATGGGAGACGAGGAAGGAAAAAGGATACTTGTTATCCGTTTTATTTTGTATATTTTTAAAAGAATGTGGAACTAGACATAAATCGTACTTTAGTTATCATTTTCCACTGATAGCAATTTGGTTATTTTTTGTTTTAACTGTGTAAACTTGATTATTTTGAAATTATGAATCTTATTATGTTGTTATTATGAAACTCGACATTTATTTGTGACGCCAAGATATCTTCAATTATTGGAAATATAAAAGCTATTTTGACTAAAGCAAAATCGGGGCGTTACACTCCTTGGCCCTAGTTTTTTCTCTTTCTCCGCCCACCATGGTGAACTCGGCCACCGTCACCGATCCTTCTGCAATCAAGGTTGGTTATCTTTTCTTCTCGACTACGGTACATATGCTCACCATCCGTCTGTCGTCGTGTGGCATAATCAGGTTGAGCCCCTTCTCCATAGCAAAATCTCTTCCGCTTTATTGACGGATCTTTTGTCGCGCCATCCCGTACTCTCACTTCCGATGGCACATAGACGCCGAATCCGGCATATATCTCCTGGAAACAACAGTATCAAACACTCGTCAGTTTACTGAATTCCTCTATTTTTGAGGAAGCTATGCCTGAAGTCATGAGCCGAACGACTTCCCGATCTCTCTGGTTGGCCCTTGAGGCCTCATTTGATGATCGCTCAAAACAACGAGAAATTGGTCTTCGCAATCAACTCTTACAATTGAAGAAGGGCGATTCGTCTGTTCGTGACTATGCCAAGTCCTTCAAGAATTTTTGTGATCAACTGGCCGCTATGGGCCATCCAGTTGATGATCTGGATAAATATTATTGGTTCCTTCGTGGTCTCGGCCCTACTTTCATCGGTTATGGTGTTGCTCAAATGGCGATCCGTACCCTTTCCTCTTTCGTCGATGTTGTCTCTGGTGCACAGAACTTCGCATCCTTTGTACACTAAATGGGTTCTGCCCCAGCACCTGCGGCTTTCTACTCCCAAAAGCCAACCTCAACCTTTGGCGGCCGTGGATCCTCCTCCGGCGGGCGTGGGGGAGGCTCTAAACACTCTGGTGGTAGTGGACAAGGGCGTGGGAACTACAAATCACGTCAAATTTGTAGGGTCGAGGGACACTATACATCGAATTACCCGCAGTGTTATGATTGTTCGGCCATCGGAAGCACTGCTAATCAATCCGAGACATTTTCTGCTGCGTGTAACGCCTCATCTCCGGCATCGGACTGGTTCTTGGATTCCGGAGCTTCTGCCCATATGACCGCTTCTGCCAACTCACTCGATTCTGCCACTTCTTATTCCGGTAATGATAAGGTTTATATTGCTAATGTTGATGCCTTAAATATATCTCATGTTCGTAATTTATCGACTAGTGTTAAACTGTTAAATGTTTTGGTTGTTCCGAGATTAACCAAAAATCTTGTTTCCATTAGCAAGCTCACTCGTGATTTTCTAATGGATGTTAAATTTACTGATAGCTCCTTTGTTATTCAGAATCGAGCATCGGGAAATATTCTGGCCAGGGGGAAGCATGAGCATAGACTATACTTGTTGGATGATGGTCATGAAGCTTTTATTTCTGCTTTGACTAATAAACATTTACGTGGATCTTTTGCACTGTGGCATTTCCGTTTGGGTCATGTAAACTCTGACATTATTACTAGTCTAAATAAGAGTGGTAAATCATCTTTGACTTCGCTTTTTCCTAATCCCAAACTTTTTGAACCGTGTCAACTAGCTAAAAGCAAACGTCTTCCTTATCATAATAATGTCAAACGTGCTACAAGTCTTCCTTATCATAATAATGTCAAACGTGCTACAAATGTGTTAGACTTGATTCACTGTGATTTATGGGGGCTTGTGCCCATGTCTTCAAATCCTGGATATCTTTATTAGGCTCTTCATTGATGATTATTCCCGTTTCTCCTAGCTATACCCCTTATATCAAAAGTTGGACTTCTTTGATATTTTTGTTCAGTATAAATTGTTGGTGGAAAATCAATTTGACCGAAAAACTAAAATATTTCAAAGTGATGGAGCCACAGAGTTTACAAATACTCGATTGCAGGAATTGTTACTTAGACGTGGCATTTCTCATATTATATCTTGTCCTCATACTCCGGCTCAAAATGGCCATGCCGAGCGCAAACATCGCCATATCACTGAGACTGGTCTTGTTATACTCTTCCACTCTCATGTTCCTACTACCTACTGGGTTGATGCATTTCTTGTTGCTATTAAAACTATTAACAGGCTTTCGTCTGTTCTTCTTAATCAGAAGTCATCGTTTGAACTCCTTTTCGGCATTTCTCCGGACTATGGAAATTCTCATCTTATTGGGTGTCGGGTTTTTCCGTGTCTACGCGACTATGCACCATACAAACTTTCTCCACAAAGTATTCCTTATGTATTTCTTGGGTACATCAGTCAACATAAAGGTTTTTGGTGTCTTGACGTCTCTAATTTTCTTCTCTACATCACTCGGCACGCTCAGTTTGATGAAGACAATTTTCCTTTCTCACATGAACATTGTTCTTCTTCTCCTGCGGCACTTGATTTTTTGACATTTGTTGAATCAGTTGAGTTTCCAGTCACTCCACCTCCTGATCCGCCCGCTGCTTGGCCTGCACTGCAGCCTCCTACTTCGCCATGCCGACTCTGTCTTTCTGAGGCCTCTTCTTTTCTTGATGCCTCATCTTCGCCTTCTCAGACAGAAGATTTGGCCCCATCTTCAGTTGCTCTGGTTTTGCCCTCACCTGCCTCACCTACATCTTCATCTTCGGCACCGTCTCATCCCATGGTGACGCGGGCAGAGGCAGGTATTTTCAGACCTGACCATTTTGCTGATTTGGCTTCCTTTAAGTCCTCTTCGTTTCTTTCGGCTCTCTTGGCATCCTATGAACCTAAAGGATTCAAAACTTGCTGCTAAGGATCCAACTTGGCTTGCTGCTATGAATGAGGAGATGCAGGCCCTTCGCAACAATTGTACTTAGGAGCTTGTTCCTCGACCCTCCGGGACAAATGTCATTGTATCTAAATGGATATTTTGAACTAAATACCTCTCTGATGGTGTTGTTGATCATCTAAAAGCCCGTCTGGCAGCTCAAGGGTTCACTCAAATTCTCGGTCTTGATTTTGATTGAACTTCTAGTCTAATTGTTAAGGCGGCTACTGTTCATGTTTTCCTCTCTCTTGCTGTTCTTCGCAACTGGACTCTACTCAATTAGACGTTAAGAATGCCTTTCTTAACGGTTATTTATCCACTGTTGTGTATATGGAGCAGCCACTGGGTTTTGTTGATCCTCGCCTTCCTGAGCATGTGCGCCGCCTTAGGAAATCTCTTTATGGCCTTAAGCAGGCTCCTCTGGCTTGGTTTCAACGATTCAATGCTTTCTTATCTCGTCTTGGGTTTTCATGCAGCAAGGCGGATACTTCATTATTTGTCTTCAGCAGAGGTTCTAATCTTTTATATCTACTAGTTTATGTTGATGGCATTATTCTTACTAGGAATAATACATTCTTAATTCAGAAGTTCTTGTCTCACATTCGTGCTAAATTCGCTGTTAAAGACCTTGGGCGTTTGCACTATTTCCTTGGTCTTGAGGTGCATTATAGCTCTGATGACATTTTTCTCAGTTAATCCAAGTATGCTCATGACATCTTGGCTCGTGCTCAGTTATTAGATTCTAAACCAGTTTCTACACCTTTGGCTAGTGATATTACTCTCGTTTGTGATGGGAATTCTTTCAGGCAGTTAAGCGTATCTTACGATATGTCACGGGCACTTTGCACATTGTTCTTACCTTTCGCCGTGGATCGTCTCCTACAATTCTTGGATATTCTGATGTAGATTGGGCTCGCTGTGTGGGCACACGTCGCTCCACTTTTGGCTACTCGATTTTTGTTGGTGACAATCTGGTGTCCTAGAGTGCTAAGAAGCAATTGACTGTTGCTTGTTCAAGCTGTGAATTTGAATATCGTGCCATGTCCAATGCGGTTGCTGAGTTAGTTTGGCTTACTCATTTGCTACGTGATCTTCATGTTTCTTCTTCATCATCTCCTGTTCTATTTTGTGACAACAAGAGTGCGATTTTTCCGAGTCAAACCCTGTGGCTCATAAGCGGGCAAAGCATATTGATCCGAGAGCTGGTTACTGCTCGTAAGCTCACTACATCCTTTGTTCCTTCTCACTTACAGTTCACTGATATTTTCACTAAGAGTCTACATTGTCCTTTGTTCGAGTTCTTTCGTTCCAAGCTCTGCGTTGGTCCGAATCCCACGGCGTTTGATAGACAAGATCAAATCAACTAGTATAGTTTGTATACTTTCCTTGTATAGGTTTGATTTAGTTAACTAGATCTAATTTTATTCCCCTGTAATTAGGGATTGTAAATCTCTTGTATGTTTTGTACTACTTGTAACTTTTATTTAATTGTGAATAATGGCATAAACAACTTCACGGTGAACAAAATATTTCTTTACAATTAATTTAATACTTTTGCCAAGTCAATAAAAAAAAGAAAATTATATTTATTTAAACAATATTGAAAAATAGTCCCAATAATTCATGAGTGGTGACATTTTAATACCATTATGCATACGTATCGCAAATCTGCACAATAACTTACAAAATAAATTGTAATTTTACACCAATTCACAAGGGAAAAAATATTTCACGGAATATTTTAATTTTTGACCACAAGTTGGAAGTTGATCAAGTTTGACCCCTATTCGGTCAGGTCCGTGATGATGTGGCAAAAGTATAATAGAAATTCATTTTAAAATTTAAAGAATGTTTTAAAACAAGAGAAAATTACTTTATAAAATCTAAAAAATTTATATATGCAAAAATAATATTAAATATATACAATAATCTTGAGAAAAGAAATATTTTAAAAATCTGATAACTATTTTAAATATGTGAAAAAAAAATTAATTATGAAAAAAAATCTGGAAAAAGATATTTTCAAATCTGAAAACGTTCCAAACATGTAAAGTAAAATGTATTAATAATCAAGAAAATATTAAAATCTAAAATTATGGTAAATAAATTTTTAATATATAAATTAAATAAAATCTGAGAAAGTGTGTATAATATATATTTTGGACCTATTTTTACATTTAAATACTTTATTTATAAATTCAAATTAACTTAAAATTTTAATTAATAAATTTCCGTACTTTGTTTTGCTTTTATATTTTTATTAAGAAAATGAGTTTTTAAAAAGAATTTCAGATGTTATAAAATATTTTTTCAATTTTATATTTTGAATACTTTTTTCTTGCACATTTAAAATATTTAAGTGAATTTCTATTTTGTATAAATTATTTTTACTACGTCAGCATTGACTATGCAAAAAAAAAAAAAAAAAGTTAAAATTGATCAAAAATATCACTTGTCGCCAAAAAATTGAAATATTTCAGCGGAAAAAAAACTCGGCAACGATTGGGGCAAATATTCAGGTTCAACTTCCTAAACGGATTGCATGTGAAAGGCCAACTTTGTTGCACACCCACTGGCAATTGTCCCGGTCAGGGTCTTGCCGTGGCAGTTGTCAAACTAAACTGTAGTGCTATGCTTTTCGGTGCTTCAACCACCGTTGGCTAGAGCACGGCCAATGCAACCGAATTCTTTAACCTTGCAGTCTCACGAGCATGAGGGCTTCTCCTCGGCCGTGGTTTCGGGCATACTTGGTAGGCTTCAAAATGCCGCCACTACAGGGTTTATAACCTCGCGGATCTAATTTTTAGTCTCTTGTGAAATTCACTTATACACACTAGGAGCAATAAATAATTAACAAGACTGCATGTCCTCGTGTAGGCACATGCTTTTTGTTCTTCTTACGAGGTTTGTTTTTTCTTGATTAAAATTACTTTGAATAAGAATCTATATAAGCTTTGCGTCTCTTGTTCACAAATAAAGGAGAAGAATTCTATCCATTTGATATATTTTAGCATGAGTAGTGAAATGATTTGCAATCATATTATTATTGTTTCTATTATTAATAAGATTTTGTTTGTTTAATTAAGGTACTGTTGTTTTACTCCGCCTAATACACGATGATAACAACAATAATAGCATAAAGCATCTATAACACATGATGATAACAATAATAGTATGTTCTTCAACTAATGGGACGAGTTAAAGTTCCCCAAAATAAATTGCTAAAGCATACATGCAATTGCAATGACAAAAAGCTACTTGTCCTAGGTCTATCAATAACTAAATAATAATAATAACAATAATAATAATGATGATAATAATAATAATAATAACAATAATGATAATAATAATAATAATAATAATAACTACAATTAGTTTACACTAGCTACAAACAAGTATCACAATTCTAAGTCGAGTAGGGCTCAATCTAATAATAACACAGGTGCGAACAGGATAGCAGCTCAAAGTATCTCTAGTCACAAAAACTATCCTATTAATATACAAAAATAACAAAAAGAAAAATCACTGGCGGTGTATGGGCGGTGTGGTTGGCGGCTGATGGCTTTGCCCATAGAACCCAACACCCACTGGCCTGAAATATCCCCCACTTGTCGGCTGCTGCGGCTGCTGCAACTGTTGAGCTTGCTGAGGTGGTGGGCCCACCGGCCTAGCAAATGCCATCGCACCATATCCATATGGCTGCATCCCCATCGATTGGTTGGCAGAGGAATTAGCCGGTGGTGGTGGCGGTGGTGGCAGAGGAGCGAGGAACGGAGCTTGCAATTGATTCACCTGAGAAATCGACTGCGTCGTGCCGGGTGGCACACTAGAGAACGTTTGGTGAACATTAGAGAAATAGGCTGGATTAGGTGGCTGTCCTCCGTCAGGGTCTGACGACAGCTTCGGCCTTTTCACACCGCTGCTCATCGATGCGGCCTCTTCGGCCACAAGGGACGAGAGGATCGACGTGAGCATCTGGGCCGAAGACGTCGAAGCGGCTAATTTCGCGGCAACGGCTGCGGCTGCGGCTTTCTTGCTCTCTTCTTCCGTGGTGGAGTTTACGAACAATGGCAGAGACGTGGTGGTGCTCGTTGGCGGGATCGGAGTGAAAGTGGGCTCCAACACCGGCTGCTGGTTAATCGTTGGTGATGCGGAAGCGGCTGATGTCATCTGGAGCCGTATACTGGCTGCTTGCTCGATCTGGCCCCGAGCAACCTGCGGAATGAATAGAAATGTAACATGGAGGAACAGCGAGAAACTGTAGGAACACTTTTTTTTTTTATACGGAAGCAACAAGCAGTGAGGCACAGCAAGAGTCGGTTAACCTTTATAACCTTTATAATAGGAGAATTTTCTGGGACTCGATTTGTTCATTTCAGCTCAGCTAGATAAAACTTTTCACCCTAGCATGCAACTGCTTAAAGTAATTTTTCATAAAATGCACTATTTAATTCATTCACCTCACTTTTTCCCTATAAATCACACCTCATTATAGTTTCAAAAGGGAAAAAAATAATAAAACTCTAACATACAGTTTCACAGAAATTTCATTAGTCAATCAATTGTTTTTTACTATTTCCAAATTAAATCAACTTCCATTGTTATATTTTCATCTCATATCCAATCACTCCCAAAACTCATCATTCTTCTTTCGATTTCTTATTTTGGGGAAAGTTTCTGGAGGAAGTGTGATTTGGAAAATGTTTCTTGGAAATATTTGTATTAGTAGAGAAATGCATTGAAAAGCATAAAAATAGTATTTGTTAGGTGATTGGGAGAGTTGCTTTCCCAAAAATGTTCCAAACAAAGCCTTAAGCAAAAACTAAAACAAAACAAAATATATTATTAGGCTCATTTTTCCACTGTCACTCTGAATTATGAAGGTTATAATTTTCAAAATCAAGTTAAACTGCAATAGTTGCCAGAGCTGCCACATTAATGGGATATGCATGAGATAGTCTTGTGTGAAATAAGGGTACATGTTGCTCAAAAAAAGAAAAAGAAAGAAATGGGAATACATGAAAGGCCTAGCAATAAAAACGATATGAATAAACTTTATAAGAGAGAGACAGAGAGCATACACGTAACTCGCTCCGAATCTGCTCCAGCTTTGATTCCTGCAAATCCACAGCACTAATCAGTGTTTGGAAAATTTTGTCTACACAGACCGCCACTCTTTAACTCTCCTGAGACGAATATAGTATCTATCAATGACTATAAAATAAACATTTGCCCGATACTTCTAATAGTAAAAAGGGATATTGCATGTTGCCTGCCAACTATTGTGGATCATGCACTTTGCCTAGTCTAAACCTTGGAAATTTCTCTTAGGAGTTGACTTGAGTCTATCATTAATTAGGGAAATTATCTTTTGCAATCTGTACCATAGTCATTTTTGCGATTTGCAACCTAATGTTTTTATTGTTGCTAGTTGCAACCCGTACTACACAGAATTTGTTACATGCAACCTCCGGCTCATTTTCCGTCCTACTAGTCACCGACTCAAGCGCATGTAATGCACGCACCATTTTGGTTGCTTTTTTGACGTAATATTAGACGGACGTATAGTCCAGGTTATTTTGCAACAAAAAATACTTTAGGTTGTATAGTGTAAAACACGTATAGTACAGGTTGCAAAGCTAATTATTTTCCTGGGATAAAACAACCTTAATAATTTGTAATTGAATATTTTGTTCATTGATAATAATATGTTATTTATATTTAAAAATACCACATCTTTTTGTTTAATAACAAAAACAATATATATAACAAATTTATAAGATTCATAAAATTAGTTTAAAAAATCTATAAATTAGTTCTTATTAATCTTTTAAAATCTGAAATATAGAAAAACATAAAAATAATAAATAAAATTTTAAATAATATTGAAAAAGTTTAAAGAAATCAGATAAACAAAATATAATAATTTATAATTAGATTATAAATACTTAATTAGTAAATCTGAAAATTTTAAAAAAATAACACATAAAATAAATATGTAAAATATGTTAAAAAATTATGAAAATATCCTAAAATTATTCACAATATGAAAATAAAATAAACATAATTATTATAAAATACAAAAAGTAATAGTGAAAAGATTAAAAAGACAAATAAAATACAATAACTAATAAATAAATTATAAATACTTATTTATGATATGAAAGTAAAAACACAAAAATAAACATAATATTATTAAATGATAAAAAGTAATACTGAGAAGATTAAAAAAACACATAAATGAAATACAATAACTTATAAGTAAATTATAAATACTTATTTAATAAATCTTAAAATTAATAAACTTAATAATATATAATATAAATCTGCTAAAACAATTCTTACAATTCTTAGCAACCTGCACTGTACAGGTTTTACACTTTACAAATAACAACCCTTACTATACGAGATTTGTTATTTGCATTTCCATCAAAAAAAGCCACCAAAATGGCGCGTGCATCACACGAACGTGAGCCGGTGACTTTTTGGACGGAGAATGAGGCGGAGGTTGCATCAAACAAATCCCGTGTAGTACGGGTTGCAACCGGCAACAACAACAAAAAAAATAATAAAAATAAAAATCAGGTTGCAAAAGATAAAAAACGCCTATAGTACAGTTTACAAAAGATATTTTTCCCCATTAATTAACATGTATCAAGTTTTGGTTGGAACAAGGATAAAGTGCCATGAATTTTGTAGTTCGAAGGGCGTAATATGTATTTTCAAGATTCAATAGGCAAAATGCAATTAACCCCCTAATAAAAATTCCTAAAGGGCGTCAACTATTTAATCAAATGGCAATGAAACTTTCTCACAAATATTTGAATAAATGCGCCATTCTGACTATAAAAGATAAACCCATGATTGGCCCATTATATTGGCAAAAGATATTTTTTAACCATTTTTGAAAAAGAAAAATAACTTGTTCTTTTAGCCCTTTTGACTAGACATGTTAATCCTGTTAAAACCGGGGGGTTTTTTAACCGGCGGTTTGTAAACGTCTGTTTTTTTAACCGTTTTTGTTGTAACCGTAACCATAACCATAACCGAACCGGATGAAAACCAGTTTCAGTTATGGTTTCTAACCACCGGTTCGGTTTGTAACCGGCAGTTAGCCGGGGTTTTTTTACCCTAGATTAATTTTATCTCGACCGTTGTTTTTTGGTTTTTTTTTTTTTTTTTTGCAAAAAAACGCCAGTTTTTTAAACTCAGTTCACGGTTTTCCCAAACCGCAACCAAACCGCCTGAAACCGGTTCACGGTCCGGAACCGGATCAACATTTTTATTTTGACCAAAATATGAGTCACCCCCTTAAAAGAAGTAACTTGGATTGCAAGGAAAGATTCACAAAAGTCGAACCATACTTGATCCTGAAGTGCTTCTCTAAGCTGGGAAATTAGTGCAACTCTAATTTCTTCAGACTTTTCAAGCTCGCTAATGCACTGCTGAATCATATTCTCCTGTTTTTCTATATTATCAACGACTCCAGAAGCACCTCCTGAAGACAAGGTTAAAGATCAATCTAAGGTTAACAAAAATACAGGTTAAAGATCAATCTAAGGTTAACAAAAATACTTGTAGTTAACATCAAATGTGAAAATAACAAGCTCCTCATAGCGTACTTGCCTGCTCATGTTAAATTAAGTATAGCCTAATTACAAAGGAAAATCCAATTATCTTTTAATTAAAAAAAATCCCCTTGAGGTTTGTGTTTATTTCACATATTACCCCCATAAATAAGTTGCAATTCGTAAAACAGAAACATATGCCCAGGGAACATTAATATTTGAAATGGATAATTACAAAAACTACCCCTGAGATTGGGGTATACACAAATAAAAAAGAAATAAAAATTGCAAAAACATCTTTTATAAGGTTTGCTTCTGCCTAACTTAAATTTAAGGGGGTGACTGTCATACTTTTATGAGTGTAAAGTGGGTTGTGGTCCTTGATGAAATGTTTTTTACTTATGAAGGGGGTAAAACATAAGACGGAATCAAACTTCAGGGGTTTTTTTTCGGTTTTTTTTTTTTTTAAATTTCGAGACTTTTCTGGTGTTTTTTTTTGGTATATACGTAATTATCCCTAATTAAAAGACAATTGGGTCTTTTTTTAATTAAGCTGAACCAAAAGGATGCATTTGCAATTATCCCTTGAATAAAACTCCAACCAGGAGATTATCGTTTCCAACATTAAGTAAATTTAAGAGGAAAGTAAAACATGTCAAACCTGGAGAAACATTTCCAACATCTTTTCCAATTTCTCGAACACAAGAAACAGGCATCACGACATTTATCCAAGGCCCTCTTCTTCATTGACAACTTCATCTTGTACCAACTGCATTGCAGATAGAATTCTTTCTGGCAAACTCCAACAGCCAATTTCTGGAATCAACCAAAAGGTTAAAAAGGATCCTGATAAAAAATCACTCTCGTAACAACAAATGTCAAAGAAAATCTAAAAAACAGCTTTTAGCCCCCAACAGAAGTAGATTTAAACTTACAATCCTCAAGGAGTTTGCATCTCTCTTCACCACCTTGATAGGAATAATAGGATTCGAACTCTTCACATTGTTTGCTGGAGATGGATTCTTGCCTAACACTTCATTTTTCAAATTTTGGCCCCTCGATCCAAAAACTTTTCTTTCTTCCCAGATGCCAACCTGAAATCAAGATCAAGTAAAAAAAAAAAGAAAAGAAAAAAAGGGAAAAATAGAGATAAGGGTGCCAATAATCAAGAAGAGAGAGCAATAAAGAAAAACAAGTAACAGAGACAGGAAAATATGCATAAGCTTAGAGAAAATTTTAGGACCACCAACCCCCACCACCACCACCCAACCCCACCCCCATCCACCCACCCCGAGGGACTAACAACCTAGTTCGACAATAAGACCTCTTAGAAGGAAAGGAACAAAAACTCTAAT
>BMAC01001027.1:320000-361349 GCA_014905375.1 Phtheirospermum japonicum | reverse complement strand
ATATAAATTATAGTATAAACAAGAGTTAATTACATAAGTACCCTAGAGGTTTGACCTAATTACAAAAGAACAGCTAAATTACACGCACACACACACAAAAAAAAAAAACAGAGATTTTATTTGTTCTTACATTTACCCCCTTCAAAAGCAAAAAAAAAAAAAATTGAAAAAAAAAAAATTTCACATTTATAAAAATATTACAATTAGCCCCGTAATATTAACATTGGATCATATCATCAAACCTCGGGTATTTTTTGTAATTTTGAAGGTTAACTGGGTTTTTTATAATTAGGTCAAACCTCTACCTAAAAGGCACTTTTTGTAATTATCCCAATAAACAATTCTAAGACAAGAATCACTCCTTGAAACAAAAGGGAGTAAGATTAATGCGTTGCAATAGAATACTGGATTGAGCATATTCCATATCAACATACAAACGCAGGCCAAATATAGAACCATATACACTGAGTCAAAACTAAGCTGGAGTAGATTAGATTTAGAAGTCTCACATGCCACTTTCTCAGTATTAATAAGAAGTTATACAAGCAAGAGAATCGAAGAAAGAAAGCAAATAAGGCAGACAAAATATTACCAGCCTGGAGGCAACTTTTTTGCAGTTGTCATTGCCACCGTCATAAACGCCCTTGAGAGCTTCTGGAAGAACCTTCCAGAATTCACTCACGAATTCACTGCCCTTGCGCCTGCTATTTTGCAGGATGTCATTGGACAAATATAAAAATGAAACCTGCTGCTGGGGCTGTGCGGATTTAAATAATTCCTCCCATGTCTCGACAACTTGCTTAGCCCTTTTGCGGTGGGATATGCACCACCGAGATACAGCTGATAAAGTGTTAAGAAGGAACGTCACTATAAGATCAATGAAAACTACTATTAAGTATTACTACAGACTAAGTAATGATCAAATGCATGCGCATATAAATGCACGACATTTCTTATGGCACTCGTGTTCGAGCTCAGTTAGCGTCCGTTTATGTTCGTTCGTTAATCTTAATGAACATAAACGAACAAAAACTTTGTTCATTTATGTTTGTAAACATGCTCCTTTAGTGTTCTTTTATTATTCGTCAATTAATTAAAGATTTGACTATTTATTATTCATCAATCATTGTGGAAAAATACGTTTAATTTGACTTAATATCTTTCGGTACAAATTATTTATATTTATATTTATTTATATATATATATATATATATATATATATATATATATATATATAGTTGAATGTCATAAATAATAATTTTTAATTTTTCATGAACACGTGTGAATATTAGTTCATGAACAATTAATGAACATGTTAGTGAACCATAACTTTCATGAACAAATAAATGAATATGAACAACCCTTTAAAATAAACAAACGAACACCAAGTCACAAACACACACAAGCTCGGCTCGGCTCGGCTCGTTTACAGCTCTATTGACACTGCACAAGAAAGAGTCTGTACACTCAAACCCGAACAAATGTCTATTTCTTGATGTTACAATGTTAAAACTAAAAAATCGACCAATAAGTTTTAAAAGTCTCTGAGAAGAAAGGATACATTCAATGCTTTGCTGGGAACTGTTGAGTTTTGACAGTTTGTCAGTCAGCAGCGTCTCATTGAAAGACTCATCACCCATTCTGTTTGAGCAAATCTAGTTATGTTTACTCACCTGCAAAAACATAAGACAAATTAAAACCCGCAAAACAAAAGGTAAGCAATACGGATCATTCTGATTGTACAGCTCACCTCCCGTGCAAGGACACCCTATTTACAGAGTAAAAAAACTAATGGAAATATGATTGTACAGCTCATTTCTAGCTGAACATCAGGTATCAATGCAAGCTGGGTACACATGATTCATATATAGGCATACAATCAGAACAATACTATCTCATGAAAAATAAAACATTAGAAAAATGGCCTCAATTCAGTTTCAGCACTTAAAAGCCCCTGCAATTTTGTACCTCACCTAAAAGCATAAAGGGGAATAGAGCATTTTATTCTTCAAACAAATTTTCTCTAACAACTCTATTGCAGGTAGCCTTAACAACATGAGAAGCATGACCTTAAGGAGAATAAACAGTATAAAGAACTCTCCACTTAAAAATTGTTACAAAGTTTGAATTATAAAAATTACACAAGACAAAACAACCTATTGGAGTTCTAAACCCAATGAACAATAACGGCATCTTAGATTGTGCTCGAGTGATAAAACATGTGAGCTTTTATACTAAATACCAGGGATCAAGTCTCACTATTAGAACGTATAATTTGCACTATGTTCCATTTAAAAAAGAACACAGAAAAAATCAAATAGAAGAAAAGGAGCACTGAATATTGAATAATCTTAAAAAAGCAAAGTTACAACCCCTTCTTCCATTTAAACTTTCATCACACGCATTTAGAACACGTCCTATTAAATCTTCATGAAATGTGTGAAACTGTCAAAAGCAGAAAAACAACTCACTGTGCTGGATAGGATATCCAGCTCCTACATCAAATTGTACATGAAACCACTATCTGCACAACTAACCCAATCCACATCAATAGGGGGAAGAGAATGTTATTTGTTAATAAGGTCCTGGTAGACCCTGTAAGTTCGACATAAGCACTTTGAAGAAGTTGGTTAGTGCCTGACAATGCTGGCACAGTTAGGAATCTGCCGAAATAAGCACTTGTAGAAAGATGACTGTTGAATCATAAATAGGCTAGGAAGCACAAACACAGACACGAGCACATGCACACGCTTATTTTAAGGAGACAACAAGGTAAGGACGCGTTTTTAAAATAAACAATACTTAATATAATGGTTTCCTGTAAATGTTAAATTGCACTACTTATATTTCCAAATAGCCTTATAAGGCCATCTCCAACCCTTTGCACTATTTTTGTGCAGTTTTTGCACCAAATTAGTGCAAAACTGCACCAAACTCAAATTTCATCTCCAACCATACCACTTCAAATTTTGCACTATAAGGAATATAATATTCGATATTATTTCAATAAAAAAAATATTTAATTAAAAAGCTAATTATTAATTAGCATATTTTACAAATAAATATTTACTTATTAAAATTTTATTTTATTACTATGTTTATTATAATGTAGCAAATAATATAAAGTAAAAAGTTACTTTAATAATAGCAAGATTGAAGAAGCAAAGAAGTACAATTTAATTTTGTTAACTCCTATAAAAATCAACAACAAACCCCAATAAAATAAAAATCGAACAGTTTTAATTTTTTTCGGCTTCATCAATTAAGCTCAATTAATCTGTTAAGCCAAATTAAAATTAAATGTACAAATTAAGTCATAAAATGGCGTTTGGCTCAGGGTTGGAAATGACCTAAAAATCTAAAAAACTCTTTGACAACAATTGATGAACCCAAAGTAAAATCAAGAAGGTAACAAATTTAAAAAAAAAAAAAAAAAAAGAAAAGCCATGTCCAGACGGTAACCCCATCAAAAAAAATTAAAAAGACAAAAGAAAAAAAGTGAGAAGTGTCAGGTGCGTGTCCTTGTCCCAGGAGCGTCCGACACATGTATGATGTCTAAATTTAAGGGTCTGTGCTTCATAGTAAATAGGTTATCTCCCGTCTTTCAGAGGTGCAGGCTCTATAAATCGCCTTATCAAGAGGAAAAAGGTCTTTCTTTTAATGAGCAGGAACCTCTCTTTAAGATTCTGTCATGGAAGTGATAATAAAAGTAGGAACATTGTCACCGGTGAAGGGCTTCTCTTACCGAGAAAAAAAGCACATAAACTTTTGTTATAGCATTTGTTAAACAGGCTCATCTTGATGATGTCATGGTCAAGTAAGAGGACAACCTTTATCAAACTGTTGACAAAGCACTTTTTTCCTGAGACAAACGCAACAGGCCTCCATATCCCCTAGAGACAACTACTATAGACACAGGCTTTAGGTGGAAGAACAGTAGTAATAGTTGAAATAAACAACAAATGATCGACTTACTTGATTGGGATTCCGGACCTTTTCCAGTCTACCTTTTTTATTAAGGCTTTAGTTAATTTCTTTAGTTTGGAGTTCAGGATAAGGTGCCAACCACAAGTGTTCTCCCCCGCAACTTTTTTTCCAAGAAAGTAAGTCCAAAAGGAATGTCACATTTTAGTACGGAGACTTCCTCTTCGGTAAGGGAATAAAACAGGTTTTCTATTTATTTACGGAAGATGAAGGTAAAGCACTATAACTATAAGAACAAACCAAAGAAAATCAAGATAACCAAATTAAAGGAAATCTGATAGTAGTGTTAAGGTAGAATTTTCTAGCTGATTGCAGATTTATTTTCTTCACTCCCTGGCTAAACCGGGAAGGACAACATTATCATAGCCACACACTTACTCATTCCCATGTTAAAAATCGCCACAGGTATATATTTATGGTGATAACCTAATTTTTCTTACATTATAAAGAAAAAATAAATGAAAATCTTCATGGTTAAATAGTGTTCTAGATAATGCTGTCCAATAATGATTTTGCACTAAATCTATAAATAAGGAATTCCCAGGTCCATAAGCTGCACTACTGCCAATCAGAACAAGAGCTTGCAACTATATTTTCACTACGTGGTCTAATGTTCACAAGAGAACAGGAAAATGACATTTCAATAACTAGTGAATTTCATTTTCCAGGAATATCATTTTCCGCGAGCTATTTATGATGTTACTAGTGAGAACCAACACAATAATATTTTATTAAGGTTTTAGGTACACATTGAAACTCGAGTTTGCACTGGT
Organism: Phtheirospermum japonicum; assembly: GCA_014905375.1. Taxonomy (NCBI): domain Eukaryota; kingdom Viridiplantae; phylum Streptophyta; class Magnoliopsida; order Lamiales; family Orobanchaceae; genus Phtheirospermum; species Phtheirospermum japonicum. The sequence continues at coordinate 356,592 of BMAC01001027.1, read as the reverse complement.
GACGCATCAAGAAATGATAAACAGTAAACCCTCCATTACATCACTTTGGTACGCAGACCAACAAAAATTTAGATCAGTTAAGGTAGAGAGGGAAAAACTATACTAAATAACTAACCATCGCAAGAAATCTACTTAATATGACATAGAATGTAAAACGGCAGATACACATACACGTACACACATACTTTACATCCATATTACACTAACACTAACAGACACATGAATAGATAAAACAAGTAGGCGTTCAGCATTTTGTTCTATGAATTTGTTACCTCAAGTATATGCTCTCACGAAAGGAGACCTGGCCAAAATAACATTCAGAATTAATACTAGCAACCAGAAAACCCAAGATATACAGCCCATTAAAAATAAAAATAAAATTAAGATTAAAAATAAGTGCTGCAAAAGGAGGGAAGTTCTTCAAATTTTTGGGAATAACAAAATTCCACCATCGACTTGGAAACACATACATTTAACAAAAACCATGAGAGGAATACAAGAAGAATTAAGAAAAATAAAAGAAAAAATACCATAAATTGACGTAATACGATCAATCGAGTCCCTATTTATACGATATTTCACTATTTAGAGAGGCGATGGGTTCCCACAGAGGCAACTTTGGAGACGCTGAACAAGGTAGAAAACCCTCAAGAGCCCACAGGTTCTCTGAGAAATAGAGACGGACGATACGTGGGGTCAAAGTGCAAATAACAAAATACACGACTTGACGAAGGATTCAAATACAAAGAAATTAATATACGGCATAGTAAATTACATATAACCTCCTCAAGATGCCCTAATTTCAGTGGCGAGACCGTTTTGTCAAATTGACTTCCGGGTGATGATTGAATATCTTTTCGTTCTTTTTCGTTTCATTGTACTAGAGAATATTGATAATAAAAGATTTGCAAAATGGAAGTCTTTTATGAGATAGTTATTGGAAATAATTAATATTATACGAGTTTCTAACAATTATATAACATAAAATCATGATAAATGCAAAAAAAAAAAAACTACGATTCAACAACATTACAAACCCAACAAAGAAACTCATAATCAAATCAAACAAGAAATTAAGATAATAAAAGAAAGAAATGAAAGTTTACTATAAATAATGGAGAGTTTCATCGTTCAAACGGGGAGATACACGAATTGAGATTAAACTACGTCCAACATTCGAACAATGCTCAAGAATCCATATCCTATTAAAAACTAAAAAGCTAAAAATTAAATGAATAAAGTGAAGAGAAAATAAGAACATGATTGGGCATCCAAACCCTAGGGGGTTCAAGAGCTTTGATTTTTAAGAATAAAAGTTATATTTATAGGGGTGAAAGTGTGAGCAAAATAGTTCTTTTTCCCAAAAATGGCCGAAAATGGCCAAACCGCCGATGTTGGAAATGGCCCCGTAGATGGTATGTCTACAACGCGTCGATGGCGCATCGATCAATGGTTGTGCTTCGCGGGTCCGAGTCGTGTTTTCATCAAATCAAGCCAGTTGTGATACTCGAAAAGCTCTTAGGCTTGATGACTAACTTAAAACAAAGAAAGTAAAATAATATAAAAATTTACAAAAAGTACTAAAAAGAAGACAAAAGTTACGAAAGCGCAAAATAAGGAAAAAAGGGACAAAATACGGCTAAAACCCGACTAAAGCACACAAGACACAACACAAAAACATATGAAAATCACATACAAATATGTACAAATCAACCTCCTCCTCTATCACCTTATCAAATTCTGCCCCAAAATGTCTCATCTTCTGTCGACACATCTTGCATCTGGGTTTGCATTTAGGCGATGTTGTGCCTCAGGAGCTAAACCTGGCAACTCACCATCTCCAAAAGATAATATATCTTGAATTTCTTTTAATAAAGCGATGAGCTCCATCTTTATGCCATCTGATAACTTGTTCTCTATCCTTGTTTTATACCCCTGCTTGCCATCCTCCAGCTCAATCTCCATGAGTTCTTCATGAGGTCGGACCAAATTATCCACCTCCCTGGACTTTTTAGCACAAAGTATCCCCTCCTATATCTCACAGCACCGCTCTCGTTTTCCTTCACTCATTCCTTTCCTTACAGTAGTAAGACTGTGAGACCTTCTGGTCCCATATCACCTCGCCGACCTTATTCCCTACTGGATATTTCGCACTCATGTGGTAAGTGGAGTTGACCGCTTGAAACTTATTGAGTGCAGGTCGCCCCAATATGATGTTACCTATAATGCTAATCAATTACAACACTCTTTACAGGAAAAGGGGGTGCATATGTCATAAGAGTGGAAAGTACAGAGAGATAATCACCTGAAAAGAAAAAGGAAATAATAAAAAACATACCACATAGTCGCCATTTCTAAACACACTCTCTAACGAAGAGAAAGAACTCGAAGGATCTCCATTTCGTTGTTCTTTGCCAAGCGAATGAGTTTCTCGAAGCACAAACCTATAAATAAAATGGTTTCCCCTGAAAACTTTTTTCTGGGATGGTGTATCTAAAGCATCAAGAACCAGAGATGATAGACAAATGGGATGATGATCATTCCTTGAATTATCTGACCATCTTTCTTTCTGCACTCCCTAAATGGTGAAATTGTAATGTCATGTATTGACTTCAAAGCTTAAGCATAAATGTACGCAACTCACTTACTCTTACCTCCAGATGTTTAGCCTCCAGATCAATTAACCTCTCCAACTTTTTGAGAAAGACGGTGCGTGTGATTGTTAAATGGGAGACAAGTGAATCATACACATCACCCAGTCCACTTCCTTCAGCATTCCCGCCGTTATCAGGAATTTTCTTTTCCACACGTATGCCGCCACTTCCTCAAGCAACTAGAAGTACCACCTCTCCTTCTGTGATAACTTGTGCTCCATTAAAAACGTATATTGGTGCTTGTACTATCTTTATCTTTACCTCAAGGTTTATCTATTCCAATCATTCCTGATGTAGGATGTTAACCGAGCTACCATTGCCCAAAAACACCATTCCTACATCATATCCAGCCACCTCTACTTGGATAACTAGCGCATTGTTATGTTAGACCTGTAAACCTTGCCTTTCTCCAGGATTAAATCAAATAACTGGTCCCACGGGTGGGGTTTACCTATTAATGGCAGCAACCTCAAAAAGTCCAGGGCGAGCTACCTTCACATGTCATTTTCTTGCATTATTCCAGTCCCCATTCTCGTGTTATTTCCAGTCACTCACCCTTGTTTTTTATTTCTCCTTTTACCATCTTGTCTTTGTTGTCAACACGCCTGTGCCTGCGGGGGACCTCCCGATGGGGGTCCAGGTTGAGCTTGCCTCTGGTCGTGTGGTGTTCTATCTTTTTACACAACCTCCTTCAAATGTCTTGCCTTGATCAATCTTTCTATCTCCTCCTTCAGATGACGACACATTTCCGTGGAGTGCCCATAATTATTGTGGAACCTGGAAAAGAACTAAGATTTTAGATTAGTAGGTACCTCTATATAGTCCTCAGTCCTAGAGATGTTGAAGAGGTTATAACCGATTAGTTTTTAAATCGGCGATTACAAACCGTCGGTTAAAAAACCGGCCAAACCGAAAGTGAACCGGTTCCGGTTACAGTTTAGGTTAGTTCTTCGTTCAAATTTTAACCTCCGATTTTCTTGAAACCAGTGATTTTTTTGATTTTTTTAAATGAGTGAAGAACTTAAATCGAATTTGATTAATTGAGATAAATAAATGAGAAACTTAAATAAAATCTAAATGAGATAAATAGATGAGAAACTCAAATAAAACTTGAATAATTAAATTTTTGAAGTAAACAGTTTTTAAAAAATATTTTAAAGAAAAAAGGACTTGATTTAATTTTAATATTAGAAATTAAAATTAAAATTTTTTAACTTTTAATATTGGAATTAACATGCCTACGTATCTTCGTAGAGGAATCAAAGTCCACGTAGTTCTTTTTTTTTTTTTTTGAAAAAAGTGACTTTATGTTAATTATAATATTAGAAATTAAAAATTAAAATTCTTGACTTTTAATATTGTAATTAACTTTCTTAAGTATCCTTGTATAGGAATCAAAGTCCACGTAGTTTGATTTTTTTTCTTTTTTTGAAAAAAAATGAGTTTAAAAAAGGACTTGATTTTAATACTAATATTAGAAATTAAAATTAAAAATTTTAACTTTTAATATTGGACTTAACTTGCCTACGTATCCTCATAGAAGAATCAAAGTCCACATAGTTCTTATACTTACCTTACTTACCTACGTTATGTGGATAGTGCAAGAGGCTCGTCTTCATTCATTCGTTGTTGTCGTTGCTTCTCGAAGTGGTATCGTAACGGTCGCTCCCTTCGCCTTCATCCAATTACAGTTCTTGTTCTCATTTTTCAACTTTGACCCAATCATTCATTAACATTTGATTTTCAAGATTTTTAGGCAATAAGTTAAACCACCGATCATCTAAAACAAAGCCTCCCGTGCTAAAGGCATGTTCAATAGAAACTGTTGAAACAGGAACGACGAGAACTGATTGAAGATTTCTTAGCACTCTAAGAAATCGTCTCCGCAATAGTACGGAGTCGATTGTAGAGCGGTAAGTTTTCCCGAATCGTGTCTCTCGAGGATAGATATTATCGGTGGTCGGTGTTTTCACTTAGTCTCTTGTTAATCTAGATTAAACTAATCTAATCTAAGAAATCAATAAGTCATTGGTTTGAGTGAGTTTTTAATGTTAATACTTGAATTGAAATGAAAGCTTGAAATAACTAACTAATGCAAAGGTTTAAGTGAATTAAAAGCTTGCTTGGAAGTACTAATTTTAATGACATCAATTAAACACTAATTAAAATCCTTAAATAAATTAAAAACTACTAAACCTAAGAAAGCTTGTAAATTTTGGAAGAGAACATGGAGGGAAAAACAAAGTTTGAAACTTAAAGGAAGTCAAAGAGCATTATATGGGAAAATGCCAAATTGATTAAAGAAGAAAGTTATATACATCTTTCAAAGACAAAAAGTTTGTCTAGCTAAAAGAGGTAAAAAGCTTCAAGACTATGCTGTAATGGAGTTTTGCAAACAAGAAGAACAACAAGCTAGAAAATGAAAGAGAAGAATTTTTTTTACCTCCTGAACTTAGAGCATTTTGACACTTCACATTCTGAACTTTTTTTTGGTGCAATTTGCCTCCTGAACTATACGAAAGTTTCACTTTACCTCCCGAGTCCGGTTTCCGGTGAATTTTCTGGTGGAAGGTGACACACACGCGTATATTGAAGGGTAAAAGCGACTTTTCAAGCCTTAGAACAGGGATATAATAGTCATTACATATTCTAAACCTCTACATATGCGTAATTCTTGAACTAATCGGCCCGAATTGACTGAAGTAATTCTTGAAGTTGGTTTTAGTGATCGTGGAGGCTAAACCACCAACGAAGATCTTTTTGGTGCGGGTCGGGCCGGGGGACCCTGTAGGCTGCCGCTGGTTTTGACGAAGGTTTGGTGGTCATCTCTAGGAATGGCCTTCTTTGCCTCCACCTGATGAATGAAAAGATAATAAATAAATTTATTATATATATTAAAATTCTACTTTTAGAAGACAAGTTATTGATTTATTGTATCAAAACTTAAAAAAGAATCATAAATTAAAAGGTCAAATTAGAAGCAAAATCAGAAATTAGCATTTGAAAACAATGAAAAGATCAACACCAACCCAGAATCCAGAAGTCCTGAAAAGATCAATAAAGAATCAAACTTTGACTTGAAATAAACAAGCAACAAGAAAATATCAATCAATAAACATATATATCAGATTATAGTTTACCCCGAAAAAAAAAATGAATCCAATTCAAGATCTGAGAGTAGGTATAGATTGTGAAGCAGAGGACTCAAATCCACTCTTTTCTTTTCTACTACTTTTTTCTTTTATTATTCTTATTTACCAAAACCAAAACTCAATCTTTATAGTATCGTTTGTTTATTTGAATTGTGAGCGAGAAGAAAAGTATAGATAGTGCGATTGATTTTCACATACGAAAATGGGCAGCTATGGCGTTGATGTACGCCTGTGTTTGTGTTTATATAGTTTTATAGTTTATATGTATTTATTTTTTGAGAGAGAGAAAGAGCTCTTTGGCTAATCCTCTCGTGTAAGAAATGTAGAAGCCGAGATGATGGGATTGGTGACTAGGCTCTATTCTAAGGCTTGAAAAGCCGCTTTTACCCTTCAATATACGCTTGTGTGTCACCTTCCGCCAGAAAATTCGCCGAAAACCGGACTCAGGAGGTAAAGTGAAACTTTCGTATAGTTCAGGTGGCAAATTACACCAAAAAAAAGTTTAGAAGGTGAAGTGCCAAAATGCCTTAAGTTCAGGAGGTAATTTCTTTTTTTCTCAAAATGAAAAGGAGGATTTAAAATGCAATGAACAACTTAAGCTAAAAATTAAACAACCAACACCAAAGCAAAATCAACAACACAAACATAACACAACATAAAAGAGAAAGATTACTACCAATTTTTGCATTCCAACAAAAGCTTCAAGTCTTCATTACAATCTTCAAAGATAAATCAAGTCTTCAAACAACAAGCACCATAAATGAAGGAGGTGTCACCCGCTCCAACACTTGCTTAAGAACAACTAACTAAACTAAACTAAACCAAGGATTATAACTAGGTTTCTTGAGAAAAAAAAATGAAAAAGGATCTTGGAGGAGATGGAACAAGTCCAAAACCACCAAGGAAGGGATAAGGTTTTAGGTGAAAATGGCTGGGACCTAAAAACTTAGTCACAGGGGCAAAATCTTCAAAAGGAGTCAAAATTATGTATTTTTCCTGCGTCTCAGTCGATCGACTGAAACCCAGTCATCGACTGATTCGTCCTCAAAACAAACTACTTTCTGCCCGCCAGTCGATTGACTGAAACCCAGTCAATCGACTGAAAAATATACGGAATAAGCCATCGATGTCTTCATATGAAATTCAACCCTTCCTCTTGCATTTTATTTGGTGTTTGATTTGTGTCATTTAGAATTTTCTTCCGAGCGTTATGGGCTCCGCACTAAAACCTGCCACAAGCGAGGCCATGGCGAACTTTCTCTACTTAAAGTTGCTTTTTACCATTCTTAAACTCAGAATTTGGGATTGTTATAAACACAAGAGTTTTAGACATTCCTCTCAACTTTCTAATGATATAAGGTGGAGGCAAATGGCACTAGTGGTTTTGGAGTTATGCTATATCTACCGAGCGAATGCGTGAGGTGACAATGAATATGGCCACATTTCTCGTCATTTCCGGACGATCCTCACACCAAAGATATGTCGAGGCTTGACAATGAATTTCTCGGGTCTGAATCCTCTTCCGACCTCGTTCCGGTCCCACTTTGACCAAAGCTGACCTTCAAAACAAAAACTAATAAATAATAATAATAAAAACTAATAAAATATAAAGAAAACTACTAAAAACAAGAAAACACTACAAAACCAAAAAAGATGCAAAATATGTCAAGTGGACTCCAAAACCACATAAATACAAGAAAATTACGCACAAATGAGCCGCAAAAATATCATAAAAATACGTACAAAAATGTGCAAATCAACCACCCCACACTTAGAATGATTGCTTGTCCTCAAGCAAAATAAATCTAGAATTACGAAACTACCCCTGGATGATCCTAAACTAATGCACAAAAACCTAATCGAGACGTGTCATGCTACAATGCTCGTTAGCTTGATCAAAAGTGATGACAAAAAAGTGTTGATAAGGAAAGTTTAGATCGACTCCCGAAATCTAAAAGTACTAGGTAACCCTCCAAGTCGGTCCCCTCGTCCTTGCCCCTGCTAAGGTCTCTCCACGCTCGAACCGTTAATCGGCTCCCTACTAGCCCCAATCATCTACAACTCTCTTTGACCAACAAAATCTAAAAATGAAAAGAGAAATGTGCAAGTGTTGCACGTTTATTGCTTAGTAACTTCAAGGATTTATAACGTATCCTTGTTTATTCATCATCATAATATTTTTTTATTACATTTTTTTTCTTTATATCTTTTTTTCTTTTTCTTTTCATTTTTTTTTACAAAGAGGGTACAACTACTCCGATCACTCGTTGCTACTAGCAACTTACAATGTTTTTCGATCGAGCACATGGAGCAATTAATGACTCCAAAATACAAAACAAAAATCCTATAGAGAGTGTTCGATGACGAGGCTAGTTGAGGCACTAGTTCTAAATTGAGCTCAAGGATAGCACGAAGCTAAAGCCGAACAAAGTTTCCAACAAGTTAAGCTACCTAAGTCCACTACATCTGATCGACAATCTAAACTTCCTAACCAAATCATCAAAACCGCGTCACTTCACCAAGGTTCCAAGAAAAAATAACACACACACTACTCGAATTATTAGAAGCAAGCATACAAACAACTTAAAACCTAAGGAGAGCTCTAACCACCACCCCACACTTAAAACCTAGCAATGTCCTCATTGCAAATTAAGCTAGAAAGCGGTAAAAAGTGTAAGGGAAAAGAAAACGCCCCTATTCTCGAGCTTGTGACGTGGTCGTGCATAGTCCTCTCTGGGAGCCGAGGCAATCTATCTACAAGAAATGAACAAATGGGGGGTTGTAAAAACAAGTTATATACAAAAACCGAAAATCTTTTTGGGGTTTCCGAAATATCTATTTTTTTTTATTTTCTTCTTTTTTGTGTGTTTTTTTTCTTTTTTTTTTTCAATTTGGTTTGCCTACCAATAAGTGCTACTTTAACGTCTATAGCTCGATGATTTATACAAATGATGCTATCCGGGATCCAAGAAGAGGTGGCGATCATGCCACACCTTGGTGTTCTCTAGACGACACACCGGGTGACAAAAATCACCAAGGCGGGCAAGTCGGGCAAGTCGGAAGATCGAAGCAACAAAATCACGGGCTTGCTTCGTAGGTCAGAAGAGCGAGTAGTCGACTACCAAAACTCAATCACCGCAAAATGGGTCGACGTACTCCTTCATCTCCACGACCGCCATCTCCTCTATCTCCCCTACTACCTCGTCCACCTCCTCTTGTTCAAGTATATATACGGCATCAGGTGGTGGCAAAAGGGGCTCGAGTATCTTCGCCAAGAGCAAGTGAACTCAACATTCCAAGTGCCGTTGGAAACCCCATGGGTGACTCCCCCTCACATCCCTCTACAACATCTTCAAGAAGTACGAGAGGGGTAACGCCGACTTCCGACCCTTTCTCCTCACCCTGTAACTCCACCTCCTTGCACACCTCTTTTAAAAGACTGTCAAAAATTGAATTGTCATCACAACGGTGGGATCCACCACATCAAAGATGGGTATCTCGTCAAGATACGGTTTTTTAAGCTCGTCCACATCGTTGTCGATTTGATCTACTTGAGTCTCCATGTGAGCAAGACGTTCATCCATTTGTTGAACCGCTTCCACGAGCTCAGCTAAGAGAGACTCTAAGTCTGGCAGTTGGGGCATAGATGAGTCTTGAAAAAGTGAGGTATAAGGGTCATCGCTCGAAATATACGAGCTCGAGGCGGGTAGATTATAAAGATCGTAGCTCGAAGAATAGGGATCATAGATTGATGGAGCATACGAGTCAAATTTTGGGTAAGAAGAGGGCGGGTCGAGTGGAGCATAGGGATCGCCAAAAATTGGATCATAAGAATCACGAGGCGATGAACAAGGATCCGCGCTCGGATTATATGAATATGAAACTGGTGGAGAATAAGAAGGGCTTGGGTAAGGATAATCAAAAGTTTGGGCCCAATCTCGACCGCTCGAAGCATAAAGGTCATCATAAATCGAAGGGCCCCAATAGCTTACGAGATTGGTGTAGGAATTTGGATAATCGGGAGTTCGGATATAAGGGTCATCGTATGGCAAACTAGCTCGGTAGTTTGCCATCCTCAGTCGGATCAATCTAGCGGGCCGCGAGGTGATGCTGAGGGCCCAGAAGATACTCGTGGCGGAGGCATCCTTTGATCATCGTGAGTGTGGGCGGGCAGCATTGGATTCTTGAATGAGTTGGTCATCATTCGCCTACCTTGCACAACAATAAACAAAGGATTACGAGCATCGAAAGTAAAATAAATATCTAAACTAACTACCAACTAAGATAAAAAGAGAAGTAATTAAAAACACCATTAGCCTTAATCTATCACCGGCAACGGCGCTAAATTTTATCGAAGATTTCTTAGCACTCTAAGAAATCGTTTCCACAATAGTACGGAGTCAATTGTAGAGCGGTAAGTTTTCCCGAATCGTGTCTCTCGAGGATAGATATTATCGGTGGTCGGTGTTTTCACTTAGTCTCTTGTTAATCTAGATTAAACTAATCTAATCTAAGAAAGCAATAAGTTATTGGTTTGAGTGAGTTTTTAATTTTAATACTTGAATTGAAAGCTTGAAATTACTAACTAATGCAAAGGTTTAAGAGAATTAAAAGCTTGCTTGAAAGTACTAATTCTAATGACATCAATTAAACACTAATTAAAAACCTTAAATAAATTAAAAACTGCTAAACCTAAGAAAGCTTGTAAATTTTGAAAGAGAACATGGATGGAAAAACAAAGCTTGAAACTTAAAGGAAGTCAAAGAGCATTAAGTGGAAAAATGCCAAATTGATTAAAGAAGAAAGTTCTATACATCTTTCAAAGACCAAAAGTTTGTCTAGCTAAAAGAGGTAAAGATCTTCAAGACTATGCTACAATGGAGTTTTGCAAACAAGAAGAACAACAAGATAGAAAATTAAAAGGAGGATTTAAAATGCAATGAACAACTTAAGCTAAAAATTAAATAACCAACACCAAAGCAAAATCAACAACAGAAACATAACACAACATAAAAGAGAAGGATTACTACCAATTTTTGCATTCCAACAAAAGCTTCAAGTCTTCATTACAATCTTCAAAGATAAATCAAGTCTTCAAACAACAAGAACCACAAATGAAGGAGGTGTCACCCACTCGAACACTTGCTTAAGAACAACTAACTAACTACTAACTAAAAATTAACTAACTAAGCTAAACTAAACTAAGGATTATAACCAGGGTTCTTGAGAAAAAAAAAATGAAAAAGAAGCTTGGAGGAGATGGAACAAGTCCAAAACCACCAAGGAAGGGATAAGGTTTTAGGTGAAAATGGCTGGGACCTAAAAACTGAGTCGCAGGGGCAAAATCATCAAAAGGGGCCAAAATTACAAATTTCTCCTGCGTCTCATTCGATCAACTGAAACCCAGTCAATCGACTGATTCATTCTCAAGACGCTCTACTTTTTGCCCGTCAGTCGATCGACTGAAAAATATACGGAATCAGCCATGAATGTCTTCATATGAAATTTAGCCCTTTCTCTTGGCTTTCATTTGACGTTTGATTTGTGTCAGTTAGAATTTTCTTCCGAGATTTATGGGCTCCAAACCAAAACATGCCACAAGCGAGGCCATGGCGAATTGTCTCCACTCAAAGCTGCTTTTTTCCATTCTTAGACTCAGAATTTTGGATTATTGTAAACACAAGAGTTTTATGCGTTTCTCTCAGCTTTCCAATGGTATAAGGTGGAGGCAGATGACACTAGTAGTTTTGGAGTCATGCTTGTATTACGACAACTGATATATCCACTAAGCGAATGCGTGCGGTGACAATGAATATGGCCACATTTCTCGTCATTTCCGGTCGATCCTCACACCAAAGATATGTCGAGGCTTGGCAATGAATTTCTCGGGTTTGAATCCTCTTCCGACCTCGTCCAGTCCCACTTTGACCAAAGTTGACCTTCAAAATAAAAACTAATAAATAATAATAAAAAACTAATAAAATATAAAGAAAACTACTAAAACAAAGAAAACACTACAAAAACTAAAAAGATGCAAAATATGTCAATTGGACTCCAAAACCACATAAATACAAGCAAATCACGCCCAAATGAACCACAAAAATATCATAAAAATACGTACAAAAATGTGCAAATCAACCCTCCTTGGTAATCCTAGAGAGTGTAGGAAAAATAGTGGTCACTTTCGACCAAAACTGCACAAGATCTTTAATACCATCAGACTTTTTTGGGATACTTATCGATTCAAAAGGCCCTAAATAACTTTCTAATTCTGTTTTTCGATTAGCACTAGCCCTCTGCCATTTTTGCTTAGTATCCTTAATCAACCTCGTATATAGGGCTAGAGCTTGTCAAAGGTTATTGAACAAAGGTCTTACATTAGAAGTGGTGGGGAGGGAGGGAGGGAGGGAGGGGGAAGGGGAGAGTGACACATTAACATCACTAGAAGATTGAGTGTATTCATGAAAATTATGAAATAAAGATTGTTTTTCTTAGTGAGAACAAGTTGAGGGGCTAGGAATTTCACTATTTGGATTTTGTAAAAAAAAGTCCTAATGCTTCATAATAAACTGTATGCAAGTTTTCTAAACCTTCGACTCGATAATTTAGGTCAGAAATTTTTGCAATCAAAAAAATATCGAGAATGTAGAGAAAACATTCGACCCATTTAAACAACATACTAGCAATACATTCACTCAATTCAAGCGAATCGAGTAATGAATTACTAATAATTACAATTTTAATACATTGATCAAGAAGTAGTGTGGAGGTAGAATAATAGACACCAAATAAAGTCAGGGTGGCGTCGTTAAAATTTCTTAAAAGGGACATCATATTATAATAATCATCCCATGCATTGGAATATAAAATGAAATCAACAGCTTGATTAGCAAAAACTGCATAAAATGTTTCTCTATATTTAAAAGAACCATTAAGCAATTTATAAGTCGAGTTCCAATGACTTAGCACATCAACTGAAATTTTCTTTGGATGCAAACCATTGTTTTGGAAATATTTTTTCCCTTTCTTTTGAAAGTGAATCATTTTTTTCAATATGAAATACTGCACTCCTAATCGGGCAATTTTATATTTAAAGGTAGTTAAACCATCTTGAGCACATAAACTCAAAATATGACAAATGCATCTAACATGAAAACATTTACCGCCAATAGAAGGTTAATAAAAAGCTTTTAGATTTTCTAAAATAGTCGTATTAGCAGCGGCATTATCAAATAAAATTAAATAAATTTTGCTACCTAAATGATACTCCGATAAAATAGTGGATATTTTGCGTGAAATATTCACCGCGGTATGCGAACTATTAAACTCTTTATATGCAATCAAACATTTTTGTAAAGTCCAAGAATTATCAATCTAATGGCATGTAATTCCCATATAATTAATATTATGATGGAAATACATCCAAATATCCAAACATATATAGACTCTATGAGACAAACTATCAAATATGCAAATCAAATTCAACTTATACTCACCAACTATTTATTCAATATCACGAGTAACTTTATTTTGTGAAATCATAGTGCTAGATGGATTAAATGAATCTCTAGTAAAACTTTCATAACGACTACCATGCGCATGATTAAAAGAAAGACCCATAATGGAAACAAATCTTGAAAGAAGTTTTATATGACCACTTTTGCTATATTGAAATAAATTAGAACTCGCACCTTGGCCGCCATCCCCGATGACGGTGGTAGATGAAGATGAGAAGTTTAATTGTGTTTGAGAGCTATAAAACGCCGTATTTGTTGGGATGCTTCTTCTGCATGTGGTATTTGAGCATCCCGTAGCCTCTATTATTTTTAGAACCGAAGGCGTAGTGACTCTTGCAATAATTCAATTGTGCCCGAGGTAGACCATCGACCTTCATTCTTCTGAAATGCAATCAAAAGATGGGGGATTGGTATTCCTGTGGTTTTTTTTGAGGCGGTGGCATATCACTATTATCACCCCCTTCTTCCTCACCTTCATTCGAATTGATGTCGGTCAGCGGTTTGGATTCATCGAGGGTGGGTAAATCCTCATTGAAATTGATTTGATTATGCTCGCCGAAATTGATTTGATTATATAAGTTTTCAACTTCTTCGCTATAATATCATCGGAAGCATAATCTTCGGCAATGACCGAAGGTTCTCGTCCCTCGACCTCGATGATATTCTTGAATAATATTAGTATTAATATTACGAGAAGATCTTTTCATGATAATATTATAAAAGAAAGATAATTAAACGGAGAAGAAGCAGACAAAGAAGATTATTTATAGTATTTTTGCACAAATTAACAACTTCTGCTTGAAAATATTGAAGATGAATTGGTGTGAGAATTAGTTTTTGAGAGGGTTTATAGGTGTAGAAATGGATTAAAGAAATAGCCATTGGGAACCTAAAACCAGCCAGTTTTTGGTTAACTGGTAGTGTAATCTCCAACGACTATTTTTTTTACCATTGATCTCCAATGGCTATTTCATCTGAGCTGTTGATTTCAAATGGTCAAAAACCAGCAGGTTTAACCACTGATTTTAACCACTAGTTGGTTTTTTATTCGGTTAATCGGTGGTTTTGGTTTGCCGAAATTTGAAACCAAAATCGAACAACCGGAATTCGATTCACAGTTTTGGTTTTAACTTAAATCGCTAGTCAACGGTTAATTAGAAGGGTTCACTGGAACCGAAACTGGTGGTTTTGTGCTTAACCAGAACCGACAGTGACATCTCTACTCAGGCCACCTAATGGCATTGGGCACCTGGTTGTCCATGATTGCTAACACCCTAGCTCGAGGCATTGTTAAGGGTGTAAAGTCTATCCTCCTTCCGATTCCTCTCATCATTTCTTTACAGCACTCTCCCTTCCATACTTGGGGCCATGATTGTTCGTACTGGTCACCGTATCTCCCTTCTATGTTCTGACCTATTTGTTATTAGCCTATCCAAATCCCCAACCTCTCTTCTAAAACGTATCATGTCTTCCTCTTCAACTTCTTCCACGTAAATATATTTCATACACCTGTCGAGAACCTTCTCAAAGGTGTGTGCAGGTCGCTTAGCTAATGAGGTCCTCAAACTGCCCATCCTTAACCCTTAAATTAGTGATTATTCTTTCATGTCATCTGTAGCTGTAGGCACCTCTAGAGTAGCCTGGTATACCTGGCTACATAATTATTCAATGTCTCTCCAGGTTGTTGTACCATTGAGAAGAGCTATTGTGCTGTTTTAGTATGTAACTTTGCGCTAGCAAAGTGTTTTAGAAGTTTTAAGAAGGCCGACCTCAAAAATTAAAAGCTTGTAATTCTTCTTGGGGCCACTGATGAAACCAGTCTTGTACTAACCCTATAGTAGATAAGAATGCTTTGCATGTCACTGCATCGTTGTACTTTTGTACAACCTCCTCGTTCTCAAAACTCTGCACATGTTGACTTGGGTCCGACAGTCACTCATAGTAAAAGTCCAGCCCCTAATATCCTTGAGTCAAAGCCGCCCTCAATATTTCTTCAAAAAACGGATGGCCTCTTGATTCCTGCCAATCTATTCCTGCGACCTACCTTTGGAGTTCTCGCACTACCACTCTTTCATTATCTCATTGTGTGAGATGTTAGCAATATCTCCTCTTCCTCTTCTTCCACCTTTCATCTTATGTTGTTTTGATGATGCCTCTTTTATGTTCTTCCGCCTAAGAACTAAACAATCATCTTCCTCTTCCTCCTCCTCATATGACAAATATCTTTTCTGAGGTCGCTTTCTCTTCGAAACTCACATCAACTTAGGATCACGCATCCATGGCTCTTTTTCTCTGCTTTTCTTTTGGGCTGGAGTAAGTGGCTCCTGCATATACTCTTACTCCTCCTGTCCACCAGCCTCCTCCTCACTATCATCTTCCCCTATCATGATTTTCTCCAACTAATGAATGGGCATGGCGTTGAGCAGTCATTGGAGTAAGCCCTTATTAACGTGAGAAGTCCTCCTCTTTTGTAGTTCATCCCATTCTTTAGTCCCTATATTGATCTTCCTTTGCCTTATTATCTCGAGGGGATTATTCTTATCCCCTTTCCTTGCACTTTCTGCCCTCTCCTTTCGTGGTGGTGTTTCCATGGTCAATTTTTCCTTTTTATTATTGTGCGGTGTTTGATCTCTTTCAGTTTGTGCCCTTTGATCTTGTTTCTTATTTTGGCTCGCCTTCCGAGATTATGTTTAGAGCTTGTGGTGTGATGTTTCCTCCTTTCATGATTTCTTTGATAAATCCTCGTGTCTTTCGTGCAAGGACTCGATGTCTCTCATATTCCCACAGATAGCACCACTTAATGTGACAAAAAAGATTAGCTCACTAAAAATGATGTCACTGAACTCTGAACTACTCCTTCTGACCTGAGCGACCTACAAAACAAAACCTAAGCCAAACAGCCACGGCGTAGGCTCTCCGATGCTTAGGTCCATACCCTTTTATTATGATAAAATGAGAGTTCAAAATTAGGATTGAATAAACTTAGAATAGAAGTGAAGCATGTGTCATCTTTATATAGACAAGAGACGTGTTCGCAATCTAGGGTTTCCATCTCCTATTCATACCACAATACCATAATTAACCACCGACTTAGAATTAGGATTTCTCCTTTATGTTAACCTACCATAATTGTTAGGGCTCTCGTATTTTGTTTAATTACCATAATAACTATGGGCCAATAATCATCACATACCCTTAATTCGTCGAGGCCCATATTATACCTTCCATACCAGACCATCGGTATAATAACCATGAAACCTAGCTCTCCTTGCCAACCTAGTTGTAAACATAAATACCCATCTGAACCCGTAAGAGCTCAACAATACCATAGAAGAGGTCGCCTACTAGACCTAACTCGAAGTGCATGCCGACATGGATGTTTGATGTCGTATCCCTAGGGATTAATATCCTTTTAATCATAGAAGTGAGTTCTATAGGTTTTTAAAATCCAAGAGAGTTGTCAGAAAAATAGATAAAGGTAGTGTGTAACTACGTTGGTAAATTAGGAGGGAGTCGGTACTTCAACTCCAAGTAGTTCTTACACAAACACTGTTTTAATGAAAGAGTTCTACAAGGAAGAGGGGTTCTTCCTCGTATAAACTATTTTTGTGATATTGTTATTTTCTTTCGTACTAATTCTATATTTTTTCATAGAATAAATATTTAGTGCAGATAATTCTGATAACCGCATAATTTCACGTGTTATAAATGTGTCATAAACAGGTTACACCCCCTAGTTTGTATTGTCCAAGCTTTGGGTCTGATTTCGTCTTTTGGAGCATCAAGGCCAAAAGCTTGCCTACTAGAGAAAGGGTACCGTACATTTTAATCGCACATGTATCTTGTGTGCGATCAATGTGGGAACTTGCAGTTCACAACAAATTAATTATATTAAAATTATTAACAATTATCATGACTAAGGGTGAGCAAGAAATCAAGAAACTGGAAATTTTGACCAAACCAAACCTAAAATTCCAGTTCACTTTAATTTAATGTAAATTCGGTTTGATTTTTGTTTTGAAATTCGCAAAAAATTGGTTATTTTAATTCGATTTAAAAAAAATCATTTCGGTTTGGTCTTTTGAGATATAATTAAAAAATAATTAATAAAATCATATCACTTCTTGTTATTTCTTATTATTTCCATTTGGTTCAGTTCATTTAATTCGGTTTTAAGCTCATTTCCAATTTGGCTCGGTTTGCAATTTCATAAACATTTTGGTTTTCAGTTTTTTTTTGGGTTAGAATATTTCGGTTTTAAACCTATTTTCATTTAACTTAGGTTTGAGATTTTATGTAAATTTAAGTTTCGGTTCGAATTTCAGACCAACCAACCGAATAATCACCCTTAAATTCATGCCAAAATTAAGAATCATATTATTTAAAAAAAATCACTGGCCAGTCGTCTAGTGGGTATTTAAATCAACTAATGGCCGCATAGACCAACTTTTTGAGCTCTACTTTCAAAATAAAAATATGCCTTCTTTTTATATTTGCATGGTAGAAAATGATATATATAATTGTCGCATGACCAAATATGTAATCCCTTAATGTTATTGGATGGAAATTTTAAACAACCTTATAATCAAGAGTTTGCTAGACTGTCTAACATCAAACATAACATGCATTTTAAGTAAGAAAAAGGTACATTTTCAAATTACTATTTACATTGTTTTATAAATGTGATTCTTTGTTTAAAACACCCTCATATGCACGCTAGGAACTCGATTCCATAATCTCTTCCTTAAAAACAAGGTTAATTCTACCTGAGTTAAGCTCTCATAATATTGAGAGCAGCTGACTTTCATTTATGGCTAATAATTCTTGTAGTGCCATAAATGTTAGATAGCAAAATGTTTGGATGTTTGATTAAGTGAAAAGAATCTCAAATGGAATCTAAGTTATTGGGAACACTTTTTACTTTGGTCAATTTGTAAGTTAAATATGTTTGTGGTAACACTAGTGCAGAAATAACAATTTTGAATGAAAATTCTCGCTAATCTAGAACGGTTATTGAGGCATTCTAGATCGAGTTATTCTAGAAAGTCCAGTATTTCGGGTCTGTTACCGTTTAACCATTCTGAAAAGAAAACTTTCGAGAAAGATTTTCCAAAAAATCATTCTAGAAAGTCAGTTTCTGGAACAGTTTGAAAGAAACCCGTTCTGAAAAGATTATTTCCAGAACGGTTTCACAAAATTGTTCAAGAAAGTTTATTTTCTAGAATGACTTTCATAAAACCCATTCTAGAAAGAGTATTTACTGGAATGGATTAATAAAATATCCATTCTACAGTGTATTTTCTAAAACGTGTTTACAAAAGACACCTTCTAGAAAGTGTAGTTTTCCCAAAACAAATTTTACGAGAGCCGTTGATTTGTACCTTTTTGTACATATTTTTTGTTACCTTTTTGTGTCGCATTCATGTGTGTTTTGCTTGCATCTAGGGGTTTTAGGAGTCTTTTTGGTCTATTTCATTAGCTTTAGGTTTTTATAACTTGTGTGTGATTTTTAGTCGTCTTTCGTTTATTTTTACTCTTTTTCATATTTTTGGTCGTAGGATGACCAAGCGGGTCTCATGCACGCTCAAGGCATACCACTCGACTCGGTTTAGAACGAGCAAAGCAAGAAGACACAACATGAACGAGGAACAACAGCCGGCGGACGATTAGAGCGGAGACGAGAAAACGAGCCGGAGCTGCCTGTCAGTCGATCGGCAGCACTCCAGTCAATCGACTGATATGCCAGTCGATCGACTGACGGATCGACTGAGAACAGTCGATCGTCTGGCTGATCGACTGAAGGGATAGAATCGACTGGCTGGCAGAAGGTTATGCGAGTTTTGGGCATTTCAGTCGATCGACATAGTTCAGTCGATCGACTGGTTCTCAGTCGATCGACTGACACGCAGGAGTTTGACCCGTTTTGACGTTTTTGCCCCTGCATTTCTGTATAAATAAACCATCACTTTCCTTCACCTACCTTATCCTTCCTTGGCTAATTTTGAACCCCATTCAATCTCTTCCAAGCTCATTTTCACTATTCCATTAACCTTTTAGCTTTGAAACCCTAGTTTTAATCCTTAGTTAGCTTAGTTGTAGTGAGTAACCTAGTTGTTTGTTCTTAGTTGGTCATCTTGTATTCAAGCTATTGAGTTGGAGTTGTTCTATTTGTTTGAAGATTGTACTCTACATTTGAAGTTTTTTGGATTGGAATGCAACCTTGGTAGTAATATCTCCTTTTATTGTGTGTTCTTGTGTTGTTTATTATTGCTATGAGTTGATAGTCAATTTGTAGATGTTGTTGTGTCCCTCTTGGCATTTTCAAGTTTTCTTCCATTTTCTCAAGTTCTCTCTCTTTTTGTAGCAAAAACTCCATTGATGCTTGTTGTTGAAGCTTTTTGCTCTTTTTGTTCAAACCAACTTGGGAGCCTTGAAAGTTGTTAGTAGCTTTCTAGTTTTAAAACTTTTGACTTTTACCTATTAAATGCTTTGACTTCTTTTGAGCTCAAGTTTGACTTTCCCTCCTTTTTAGCTTTCAAATTTACAAGCCTTCTTAGTTAGTAGATTTGGTTTAATTAAGGTTGGTAACTAGGTTTAATCTGAGTCATTAAGTTTAATTAGTTTCAAGCTAGTTTCCAATTCTATTATCCTTGCCTTAATTGATGTCTTTCAAGATTTCTTTTCAATTCAAGTTTAGTGATTAAATCTCAAAACCAAATCAATGATTAATGCTTTCCTAGATTAGATTAATTTAATTAAGGTTAACAAGTGGTTAACTAAAAACACTTAACGCCGATTACATCTATCCTCGAGAGACATGACTCGGAAAAACTTACCGCTCTACAATTGACTCCGTACTATTGCGGAGAAGATTTCTTAGAGTGTTAAGAATTCTTCGATCAGCCGTTCTAGAAAGTAGTAAAAATTGAAATGAAAGAAGGTGGAAACAATTACACCAAAATCATTAATACTAATTATTGTGAATATATTAATTATTTTACCATAAATACACCAAAGTTCAATAAAAGTAAGACATTTATCACTAATAGACAATAACTATATAAAAAT
Source organism: Phtheirospermum japonicum (assembly GCA_014905375.1). Classification (NCBI taxonomy): domain Eukaryota; kingdom Viridiplantae; phylum Streptophyta; class Magnoliopsida; order Lamiales; family Orobanchaceae; genus Phtheirospermum; species Phtheirospermum japonicum. The sequence goes on along the minus strand of BMAC01001027.1, from coordinate 336,201 downwards.
ATGTAAGTTAATAACTATGATCTTTTAAAATCCTTAAAAACAATCTAACAGAGGTGTGCTCGTGACATTTGAGTGTGCCTCATTCATGTTAGAAGATTATGAGTTTTAATGCATGAATCGACTTTAATACAAGATAAAATAGGATAAAACTGGGTAGGAAGACACTTATCCCTCCCAAACATCAGCTCAAACGTGCTTGTCTTGATCGTATTAGATAGAATAATCAACTTCACTTGTTTTTCCCACTCAGAAAGCAACTTCAGGAGCCTATCGGTATATCCAAGGTTGACCCTACAAATAAAAGTTGTAATGAAATTTATAAAATAAGGTACATATTTGGAACAAGTTTGACGTCCATTATGATGGAACAATAAATCGTGAACCTAAAGGTTGGGATGTGGTGTTTAACATTAACCTTCTTTTTTCTCCAACGGGACCACATGAATCTGGATTTTGAGAGAGTTTGCTGCACAAGTCAATATAAAAATATTCAACAACATATTAAAATGAAAAAGAAAATCAGCAATGAATGATAATAATTTCTTTTTTGCAGAAAACTCTTAATCTCACAAAAGGAACTGAGAATTAAATAGATAAATAAAAATAAGGGAAAAAACTTTTTGCCCCCCAGACTATTTCGATTTTCACAGTTTACTATACGAACTTTCTTTTGGGACAAACCACCATATGAACTATGCATTTTTTCCAACTTACCCCCTGAAATCAAAATTTTGGTGGTTTTGGATACCAAATATGGTTTGTTAAGGTTTTTTTTGGTAACTTCACTCCTTATTTCTAATCCTCCCCCTTTCTCCGCCCTAATTTACCATTTCTACAATGATAACGGCACGACGGTTCTTTAAGCCGCGAAATATCATTGCTGATCTTCTTCGCCATGGAGAGGAGGTCCATCGTGCCGTTATCATTGTAGAAATGGTAGATTGCGGAGAAAGGGGGGGTGGGGGGGTGGGGGGTTAAAAATAAAGAGTGAAGTTACCAAAAAACCCCTTAACAAACCGGATTTGGTATCCAAAACCACCAAAATTCTGATTTCAGGGGATAAGTTGCAAAAAATGCATAGTTCAGATGGTGGTTTATCCCAAAAAAATGTTCGTATAGTAAACTGTGAAAATCTAAATAGTCTGGGGGGCAAAAAGTTTTTTCCCTAAAAATGATTCCTTTCACAATAACCTGAGACAGTCGAGTAGCACGCACGAGATTTCTTGTTTTTTTTACGATTGACTAGCAAGGCTATGAATGTATTATCCGCCGATATTCGTAAGCTTTCATGAGTTGAATTACTTAGTTAAACAAGCCTAGCCAATACTAATGTTGGATCTGCAAGGGTGAATTGAAGTGACAAGATAAAAATAGTGCATCGATTTCTAAATGATGGTCTAATGTAAGAGTAAACAAGATGAGGCACACTCCCATCGGCCTAACCGCCTAGTACCTTAAAACTAAATTTTATATTTTAAAATAAAAATAAAAATACTAAACAAATATGAAACGTTAAAATAACTAAACTAACTAAAAAACTAAAAAAAAAAAACCCTAAAACAGGAGGGGAAAACTAAAAAATCCTAAAAAACATTAAAGCCCTAAGAAAAATAACAAAAACTAAACGAAATATAAAATTAATAGGAGGTTCTATGGTTCTGTGAAGGCACCATTCTTCATGTAATCACAACCATTAAATTAATTTAAGGTTAAAAATATTAAAAGACTAACGATTGTAAATACTGGGGGTGGGGGGCATGGTGCCATGAATGCACCGTCGTAATTTCCAAAACTAATAAATAGAACCGTAAAAAAAAAAAAAAAAAAAAAAAACAAAAAAAACAAAAAAAACAGGTCCTATGAAACAGAATGTACTTCGTTAGGCGAGTGTACATGTGTTTTTGTCAATTAATAAACAATCAATCCCAAACAAAAATAAGTCCGGCAAACCAAAACCTAATATTCTGAATCTTATGGTTATAAATCACAAACTAACACTACAACAAATGAGACCAAACTGGAAAGACAAAAGTCGTTCCTACAAGTGTTGTTGTCTTTGCTTTTGGTCTATAGGAACGACATGTTGCGTCCTATAAACATCTGCCTGAATATCTATAGGAACGACTTTGTGTCGCTCCTATATCTTAAATACCAATAGGAACGACAAGTCGTTCCGAAATTGTCGCTCCTATAGACTTCTCCCTGTATATCTATAGGAACGACTTCTTGTCGCTCCTGTAGCTTAAATACCAATAGAAACGACAAATCATCCCAAAATTGTCGCTCTTATAGACTTCTGTCTGTATATCTATAGGAACAACTTTGTGTCGCTCCTATAGCTTAAATAACAATAGGAACGACATGTCGTGCCAGTTTTTCAAATTTTTGCATTTCAAAAATCTCATATTTATAGATCTATTGGAACAACAAATCGCTCCAATAGTGTTACACAAATTGGAGCAACGTGTCCTCCCTATTTTGTCATTTCTATTGAAATAAAATTTTGTTCCAATTTTCACGTTGCCAATTAATCAGGTATCGAAAAATGTCATCACTATAAGTTAAATTCAAAAGATAGGAATTCATAAATAAACCATGATTTTTTGTGGCAGTGTCAAATGTGTCCACACCGATTGACCACATAATATTCAATTCATCAACAACAGGCCGTAGGAAAATGTCGAAATCTTTTCTCGGGGATTGAGGTCCAGGTACTAATAGTGTCAACATCAAATACTCCGGTTTCATGCATAACCATGGTGGAAGATTATAAACTGTTAATATTACTGGCCACATGCTATACACCTGACTCATATCACCAAATGGGTTGACGCCATCAGCTGCAAGTCCAAGACGAACATTGCGTCGCTCACTAGAAAACTCTGGATGTCTAGCGTCAAATGCACGCCATGCTTTGCCATCCCTCGGATGAGTCATAACATTTTCACTTGTATGATGCTCAGTACTTTGCCAGCGCATAAGTTTTGCGGTCTCTTCCATTGCAAATAACCTTTTCAATCTTGGGATCATAGGGAAATATCGCATAACCTTATGTGGAATTTTTCTTGTAGAATATTTTCCACTATTCTCTCGCCAACGTGACTCTCCACAAACTGGACATGTTTCTCTATCAGCATGCTCTTTCCAACAAAGTGCACAATCATACTTACATACATGTATGTTCTCATAGACGAGACCCAAACTTTCAAGCAACTTCTTAGCCTCATAATGTGAGTTGACAAGTTTCATCGATGGGAATGAGAGTTTCAATAACTTAAGTAACTCATTAAATGATCTATTTGTCCATTTGTTATTCACCTTGATATTCATCAACTTCACAAGAAAATTTAGTGAAGAGAATGATGAAATCCCTTCATACAATTTAGTGTTCATTGCCTCGTACAAGTTATGATACTGCTCGTCAGGGCCCTCCAACTGATACTCATCATCTGGGTCCACGTCTGTCATCACATTTCTCATTTCATCCACCATTTCAAAGTCAACGGCTGACGGACCAGGTTCGTGTTCTGGAAAATGCTCTCCGTGGTGAATCCAAATATCATATGATGCATCAAATCCATACCTCAGAATATGGATCCGAACAGCTTCCAACTTCTGAGACTCCACATTTAAACATTTTTTGCACAGGCACTTAATCAAGCCTCTCTAATTCACAAGAGGCCCACACATGTTAATAAATCCATTCACTCCATGCCTGAACTCTGGTGACATTTTATTTGTAATTTGCGTCCATCTCTTATCCATCACCATATTTGAAAGATGGAAAAAGAAAAAGAACAAAAATAATCAGGTAAACTCTCAGCTTCTCTATTATAAATTATTTACAAAAAACAAATCATCTATTTTACATTTATTTACAAACACTACTCCTAAGGCGTGGGTTAGTTTCTTTGATTATTTTCTTTCTATTTTGGATTTTTTTATCTCATTTATTTTTATGCAAATTTACATAAACTACCTTTTTTCTATAGTATTTAACATATAACTGTGGATTAATTACCAAAAAAATACAAAGCACAAACAACCCAAAAATATTAGAAAATTATAATACAAAAAATTAAATTTTCCTTTTTATTTGAGTTTGCATATGGTGTGCATTAGCAAATTTCTATTCTTTTAGTTTGAAAACAAACACAAAAACAAATAACTTATTGGAACAACAAAATTAAATTTCTGGAAAGACAAGTCCTTCCAAGTACAAGAAACAGGATTTACTCCCCAATTTATCTAACATTGCTGCAAATTTCTTGAAATATAACACACAAAAGAAAAAACACAAGAGGTAGGGAGAAGAATTGAAGTCGTACCATTGATTTGTTTCCTCAAGTTCACCTATTAGAAGGACATCATCAACATTGTGGAAGGACAAGTCCTTCCAATCACAGGAAGAAGAATTTACACATGCCCATAAATTTGGAGATGAGAAATATGGGGAGGAGAAATACCGAAGCCGGAGGAGAAATATGAAATTAATATTGAAAAAGTGGGGAGAAGGTGAAAATTAGGTGGAGGGTATTAAATGAGGTTAGTGATATTTTGGAAGGACTTTTGTTTAATTGGAAGGACTTGTCGTTCCAATAGATACACCATTAAATTGGTGCTCTGTTGGCAAGACTGTACCTATAGGTGAGAAACGAAAGAATATTTTTCCCAATTAAATATGTAATGTGTACATTTAGCAAGGCAGATGAATGAGAAACGAAAGGCAAAATAATTCTTTCATGTATCGAGCCTAAACATAAACTAAAAATTGATCCACCACCAAAAGCTTCCCTTCCTCTCGGTTGTACTGTGATATTTTTCCGCCGTTCTTTTCCCATCTTCATCCTCATCCCTTCAATTGCTAACCAAACCAAGTTCCATCTTGCCCTTGCCGTCAACAACATCAAATAGAGGTGGAAAATGTCAATATTCAACTTGGGCGGAACTATTTAAAAATCCATTATCGAGTTTCAAGGTCATCAATCACATCATCCCTACTCCTTCTCCGACGACTCCTTCTATAACGACGGCGAGCGATAAAGATTTATGGACACGCCTGGATGTCATTGTCCTATAGTGGATCTATGGCACGATCTCTACTGACCTATTAAAAACCATCATCCAGACAGTCGCAATGGCCCAACAGGCATGACAACGCTTGAAAAGAAATTTTCAGAACAACAAAAACCAGTGCGCATTGTACTTAGAGAACCAATTTTGGGACATCCATCTTGATGAATTTTCTAACTTCTTAGCATTTTGTCAGGAACTAAAAATACTAGCCAACCAACTATCCAACGTTGGTGCACTGGTCTTCAATCAATGACTTGTTTTTACAATTAATTGTAGGATTAAACAAGAATTATGATGGCATTACCACAATTCTCCAACAATCAGATCCCTTAACTCTCTTCTATGAGGCCCAATTGAGACTAATCCTCGAAGATACGCACAAAAACAAATGGGCCTCCATCGCAATATCCACCACTGGCGTGGCCCTTCTTACCAATGCCGACAACTCCTGTGGGTCTGTATTAGGCGATGTTTCTAACAGAGAAAATAATGGTCCAAAATGAGGTGCAAACCATGGAAACTATGTAGGGCATACCAATGGATGAGACTGTGGTGGTCGTATTACTGGCAGCGGCATAGGTCATGGACGCCCTACTCACCATGCTTCATAAGCCCGTACACGGTAGCAACCGCAACAGAGGGCTCAGTACCCACCATGGGCTGCATGAGTTAGCAGAATTGGGCTCAACCACCCTCCCCATATCCAACTACATTGTTAGTAGTGGACATGCAATTTAAATCAACGTGTCATTGTTGGTAGTGGACATGCAATTCCAATTTGATGCGACCAAAAAGATTGGTTCACAAAAAATAGAGAGTACTGACCTCAAATATGTAATCAGCAACCTAAAAGATCTCGAGAAAGCTCCTGGCAACCTGATCAAACCTGCAAAACAAAACTCAATCCAGGCGGTGGACAGCCCCGACGTAGGCCCTCTGATGCTTAAGTTAGATAATATTTATGAGAGTTATGCGAGAGCTTAAATGTAGGATAAAATCAACTTATAGAAAAGAATGAGGCAAGAGTCCTCTTTATATAGATAAGAGACATATTCCCAATATAAGGTCTCCGTCTCCTATTGAAACTATAATACCATAAATAGCGACCGGCTTAGAATTAGGATTTCTCCTGTATGCTAAGTTACCATAGATATTAGAACTATTGCTAGATTACCGTAATAGCCATGGGCCAATAACCATGTCCATAACCTTAGTCCGTTGGGACCCCAAACCATAATTCATATTAGCCCAATAGGGCCGCCGAGCTACCACTCAATTCCGAGTTGTCATAATATCGCTTATTTCATAAGAGCTCGCCACCTCACAAGAGCTCGTCACTCTTATACGAGAGGTTGCTAGCCCAAAAATAGCTCGCCCACCTCACAGAAGGATTGTACCTTCTAGAAGAGGAGGCCGCTTACAAAATACAATACTTGCATACTTGCCGACGTGAATATCTGATATCGTATTAGCTAGTCCCCCATATTCTACTTGGTTGGTGTAGGAAACCAAGTGGAATGTAATCATGAGTCGACCCTAGAAGTCAGATCGACGTACCCTTTGGTAAGAGCACGAAACCACCAGCCATCACTTTAAACTCAAAAACATTAAATGCTCTCCGACACCGTGTCGAACACGCATCGTCAGCATATTTCCTCATAATATATTTAATTCTGTGGGCCAAGAATGAAAGGCCCACAATAAATCCTACCAACTTTTCCCGTCGACCGAAAAATCCTTCTGCCCTTTCAACTTTTTGTGCTGCTCCCCATACAAGACACCTTTTCACCTTCATCTTTCCCCATTTCCAGAAATCAAAGCAAATCTCTGCAATTTCTCTCTGCAAATAATACCTCCAGAGTTCTGCAACAAAAATTACAAGCACCATCAATCACAACAAATTCAGCCACTGTAATCACCATGATAAATAAGCCCCCTTAATTCATCTTCTCAATACCAATTACTCTATTTTACTATCATTTGCTATTTTCTGAATATACTTTCTTTTTTCTACCCTCACCATTGTATAAATGTATCAAGATTTATGACGAACTTAGCTCTGCGTACCTCTGACTCCCAAAACCCTAATTCTCCAAACCTAGATATGCCATCTGAAACTGTATCGATAGAAATCCCCTTGGCTCGACCCAAAAGAAAAAGAAATCTGACTGCACTCCGACCCGGTTTGACCAATGAACCGGAGAGAAATATTTCCTGGTCAGAACTTGAGGCTCAAACCAGAGCCTTACCAAAAATATATCTGAAGGCATCCCCCTATCCTAGCCAGAAATACCTTCAACCTCGCATCTTGAATTTCTCTTTACAAACCCCCTAAATGTAGTACCATCGACGGCTCAAGCCGACCTGCCTTCTCTTCAGCAAGCCACATGAATAACTTCAGAAAACCCCTAGATACTCCCTGACCAGAGTAACCTTGCAGAATTCCTCAAAAAACTCAGTCTCCCAGAGACTATTAAACCTATCTTTCTTGAAGCCGAAAAGAACAATCTTGATCACCCGCCACCAAACCACTTCACCCTTTTCAGCGAACACTTAAGGGAAGGTATCAGGTTTCCTTTGCACCCCTTCTTGGTTGCCATATCTGAAAAGTATAAGGTCACCCTTTTGCAAATGACCCCAAACTCCGTTAGGTTCATGGTTGGGTACATAATCTTGTGTAAATATTATAATGTAGATCCCGATGTAAATTTCTTCCATTTTTGTTTCCAAATAAAAAAGCAGAGAGGCTCGTTCTATCTTTCTTCGTGTCAAAAGACGTGCTTCCCAGTGAACCCCTCGTCAAAAGTCCACGAATGGTGAGTTAGGTTCTTTTTTCTTCACTCTACCGAGCCTTGGCCATTCCTTGCTAAATGGAAAAAGTCGACCCCTTCCCAAGAGGCAATACCCTTAAACAAAGATCAGCCTGCACTTTACCAACAATACTTCAATTTGCTCAATGAATGGAGAAAATGTCTTTTCGACGTGATGAGGCTCTCAGGTTTGGAGAGAGTATATTCTTTTGGAGGTCTTAGCCAGTGACCTCTACAACTAACAAGATATGAATTCGGTAGGTTCTGATATATCATAAATTGCTGTAATTACAATCCTGTATCAAAACGAATAATAACCTATTTCCTTTTATTGCAGAAATGACCATTTTCGATTGCAAGTCTTCTAGCTCGGAAGGAGGGGCCACAGTCCAACTAGAACTAAGCCATGCTGTGAATTCCGAGGTCACAGATCCCATTATAGATGTTGACCAAGAAGTGGAGCTCACCCTGGATGCGAGGAACAAACAAGTGGAGCCCACCATGCCAAATGAAAGCCAAGAGAAAGGGCTAGATTTCATATGAAGCTGATTCCGTGTTTTTGTCAGTCGATCGACTGGGTTTTGGTCGGTCGACTGCTCCGCAAAAAGTCTGGCTATTCGAGGATGAAGCAGCCGATAAACTGCCTTTTAGTCGATCGACTGCACTTCCAGTCGATCGACTGAAACACTGAGGATGTGTGATTTTGGAGGAAAAAAAAATACCATTTTGCCCCTTATCTACCCATATATGATTCCCACCCATTATCCACAAAAAAAAAAACAACTCTCCTTGGTGGAATTTGGACTTGTTCCATTTTCTCCAAGCCCCATTTTCACTCCTTTGGCTTTAGAACCCTAGTTTATGATTTTTAGATTAGTTTAGTTTAGTTAGTTTGGTTAGTTAGTTTGTGATAATRTCCTTGTTGAGTTGTGGAGAAGGTGACATCTTCATCCCTTGTTGTTGCTTAGTGTTGAAGACTTAATTTTCTTTTGAAGGTTGTAGTAGATTTGAAGTTTTGGAGTTTAATGCAATTTGGTAGTGTTATTTCCCTTTATTATTATGTTTTGTTATTAATTGATTGTTCTTGTTGTTGTGTTGGTTATTAAACTTGGGTTTGTGTTGTTTATCCTTCTATTGTTCTTTAATTTCTCATTTTTAGCTTCTAGTTGTTCTTGTTCTAGCAAAACTCCATGGATGTTGGTTTGAAACTTTTTACCCCTTTTAGTTAGACATGCTCTTAAGTCCTTAAAAGATTTATGAACTTTGTCTCTTTGGGAAATTTGACATTTTTTTTTACATTTAATGCCTTTTGACCAATTTCAATTTCAAATGCTTTGATTTTCCCTCCATGACTTCTCTTTTAATTGCAAGCTTTTCTTGATCAACTAGTCTTAATTTATTTAAGTCTTTTAATTAGGGTTAAACTAATTTCATTAATTAATTACTTTCAAACAAGGTTTAATTTACATTTGATGCAATTCGTTTAGAAATTACGGGTTTAGGGTTTAAGTTCGTTTAAAACCATTAATCTAAATTTGTTGAGAATTGGGATTGATGACCCCAATTCTTGATCGACATTTGGGATTGACAACCCCGAATCGTGGATTAAGTGCTCGGCAAAAATCGATTAATCGTGGAGACGAACCGAACACCCTAAACCCTCATTTTCATTATTTTTATTTAAATCTCTTTTAATTCTTATCTTAGTTGATTAACTTTCAAAAACTCAAACCAAATCAATGACTTAATGCTTTCTTAGTTTTGATTAGTGTAATTTCGATTAACAAGAGAGTAAGTAAAAACACCGACCGCCGATAATATCTATCCTCGAGAGACACGACTCGAAAAAACTTACCGCTCTACAATCGACTCCATACTATTGTGGAGACGATTTCTTAAAGTGCTAAGAATTCTTCGATCATATAAGAAACAATATTCAACATAAGAAACATGAAATGTAAAATATAATCATATAAGTTTCATTAGCATTCATAGAAACAATGCAGAACATAACATATATCACCATTCAAACAATTATACACATGTGTCTAGCATATCACCACATATCATAGAGGAAAGCATTATACAGGAAACTTAAAACCCTTCCATTCACGATACCCATTCAGACAGCAAAAGCATCAGATATGAAATTATATACCAAAATCCGTCTGAAACCCTAAATCAAAATAATTGCGATAAATTCAAACCCTAAAATGCAGGAAATACTAATTTCGAAACTGAAATTTTAAAATAGAAAGAAATTCACCTTTGATAAAGCAACTGAAAATGGACAAGCACGGTGCTCAGTGAAAATTTGAGAAACGATCGCGATCTTGAAAGGACAAATCGTCGGGTGCTCTGGTGAAAAAACTGAAACACGAACGACCGTTCGATGGAGGAGGTCGTCGGTAGACTCGTATGGTGATGGTGAAAATCGATAGGGTTTGGGGGAAGGGGAAAAACAGGCGGTGTGGTGAGGAGAAAAAGGCAGAATGCTTGCTTGCGTTTTTTGGCCTGGATATTTGATATACTTGTACAAATTACAATAATGCCATTAGGTCGGGTATGGGTTGGCCTAATGGGAGAGACCCGTTAATATGGCTCACTCAAGTCTTTGCCAAAATAAAATATTAAATATAGCCCAACATATAAGTTACCGAATTATACTCAGTCCACTATTAGGGCCTTTATGTGAAACTCACTCTTAATATATAGATCCATGATATGGACAATTTATTAGGTGCACCTGAGTGCACCGTGTTAGGTGTTCCTGTATTACGTGATGATATATGACAGTTATACGTGATGATATATGATAGTTATACATGATGATATATGGTATTTATACCTGATAATTGTGACAAAAATTTAGAGNNTCTTGCAATTTAAAACCCTAGCTTAATTCTTAGCTTATGTAGTTTAGTTAGCTTAGTAGTTAGTTTAGTTAGGTTAGTTTTAGTTGGCAAGTGTTGGAGAGGGTGACAATCTCCTTCACTTGTTGCTCTTTGTTGTATTGAAGATTTGGTTGCTTTTGAAGGTTGTATTTGGATTTCAAGCTTTTGGTGTTTAATGAAATTAGTAGTTTTCTTTCCTTTCACTTTTATGCTTTGTTATTGATTTATTGTTCATGTTGTTGTGTTGTGTTTGTTAGTTGAATTTGCTTAGGGTATTTGTTAGATTTAGTTTGTCTTGTTGTTCTTGCAATTCAATCCCTCTTGCCTTTGTTTTCTTTCAAAACTCTGTGGATGTTGGTTTGAAGCTTTTTACCTCTTTAGTATAAACAAACTCTTGGGTTCTTGAAAGATGTATGAAGCTTTCCTCTTTGGTGATTTGACTTTCTTTTCAATTTAATGTCTTTTAACCAATTTCAATTTAAATGCTTTGATTTTCCCTCCATGACTTCTCTTTTAATTGTAAGATTTTCTTGATGCAACTAGTTTAGAAATTAGGGGTTTAGGGTTTAAGTTCGTTTAGAACCATTAATCGGAGCTTGTTGAGAAGTGGGATTGACTACCCCAACGCTTGATCGACAATTTAGGATTGACAACCCCGAATCGTAGATTAAGTGCTCGGAAAAAACCGATTGATCGTGGAGATGAACCGAACACCCTAAACCCTCATTTTCATTATTTTCATTTAAAATCTCTTTTAATTCTTGTTTTAGTTGATTAACTTTCAAAAACTCAAAACCCACTCAATTACTTATTGCTTTCCTAATGTAGATTAGTCTAATTAAGATTACAAGAGAGTAAGTAAAAACACCGACCGCCAATAACATCTATCCTCGAGAGACACAACTCGAAAAAGCTTACCGCTCTACAATCGACTCCTTACTATTGCGGAGACGATTTCTTAGTGCTAAGAAATCTTCGATCACTACAAGAAAGTTCACAATTTCCGAGGGATCTTTCCCTCGGTTTTGGGCAAACCGAGGGAAAAACCGAGGGAATAATTCCCTCGAAAAAAGCCTCCTCGGAATTTTGTTCCGTGGGAATTCCGAGGGATATGTTCCCTCGGAAACTCCTCCGTGCAATCCCTCGGAAATCCGAGGAAATTCCGAGGGAATGATTCCCTCGAATTTTTTTTATTTCCGAGGGACAAATCCCTCGGAATTCCGAGGGACTATATTCCCTTGGAATTCCGAGGGATTTGTTTCCCTTGAAAATGGTAATAATCCGAGGGAATATATTCCCTCGGTTTGTTTTTATTTTTTTTTATATATTTTTACTTTTCCGAGGGATTACCGAGGGAAAATCCCTCGGTTTTAATTTTTTTTATTAATTTTTAATTTTTTGTTTTAATCCTGTTCAATTATTAAAATTTCCAAAAATTTGAAATTTTTTTGACACTCGCCTTATTTTTCACGCTGTTCTTTAGTTTGCGAAGATACCTCTCGAACGGGTACATCCATCTATACTGTACTGGGCCAGCAATTCTCGCTTCATACGCAAGATGAACGGGCAGATGCTCCATCGAGTCAAAAAAACTTGGAGGGAAGTTCAGTTCCATTTGGCACAATATTAAAGGAATGTCACGCTCAAGTCGACTCATTTCTTCGGTGTGAATGGCTGTTGATGTGAGATCGCTGAAAAATAAACTCAATTCGGTTAGAGCCTTCCATACGTTCGGAGGAAGCAGTTCACGAAAGGCTATTGGTATCAACCTCTGCATGAATACATGACAATCATGACTCTTCATCCCGATCAAACGAGATTCATTCTTGTCGACGCAACGTCCCAAATTTGATGCGTACCCATCTGGAAATCGAAGAGATTTGACCCAATCGCAAACGGTAGCTTTCGACGGCTTATCAAGTGTGTAACAGGCTTTAGGATACTTTCCTGACCCATCTAGTGCCAACTCTAGGCGATTACAATACTCATTCAACTCTTCCCTAGATTTACATGTGTCCTTGGTCTTCCCTTTGATATTCATCACCGTATTGAAAATATTGTCAAACACATTCTTTTCTATGTGCATAATCTAAGTTGTGACGAATTAGATTTGTCCTCCAATATGGAAGATCCCAGAAAATGCTTCGTTTTCTCCAACCAGACGTTCGGGATATTTGCGCGTTAACTTGTGCTGCATCCAGTTCAGTGACTTTCAGAAGCCCCAACCGTTCTATTTCTGCCAGAACTTCTATCCTTGAGCGCACTTCCGGCGGTGGAGTTTCGACATATCTTCTTTTTCAAAATCGTCATTTATCTTTTCGAAAGTAGTGATCTTGCTCAAGGAATTTTCGGTGATTGTCGAACCACGATTGCTTCCCACTGCACTTAAGGGTGAAGGCGTCCAACCGTTCCATGCAGTAAGGACAAGCTTTTTGACCGGCCGTACTCCATCCGGACAACATAGAATATGCAGGGAAATCGCTGATTGTCCACATAAAGGCTGCTCGCAATTGAAAATTTTGTTTCTTAGATATATTGTACGAGGGAGCCCCAACCGTCCACAACTGATTCAATTCATAGACTAGGGGTTGCAGAAACACATCAAGTTTGTCTTTTGGATTCTTTGGCCCTGGTATGAGAACGCTCGAGAACATGAACTGTTCTTTCATGCACATCCAAGGCGGCAAGTTGTAGGGTGTGATTATGACAGGCCACGATGAATATTGTGCTCCAAAGCTTCCAAATGGTTGAAAACCATCTGTACAAAGACCCAATCTCACATTTCGACTTTCAGCCGCAAAGCTTGGATTAGTGTCGTTGAAATGTTTCCAAGCTTCTGAGTCGGATGGATGGCGCATAACATTGTCTTCAACCACGTGTTCAGCATGCCATCTCATATCTTTTGCTGTGGCATTAGATGCGTACAACCTCTGCAGACGAGGAGTTAATGAAAAATAGTACATCTTCTTGTACGCGACACGAGCCTTCAAGTGTTTTGTTTTTCCATGAGGAATAGGTTTAAACCGAGGTTCATTGCAGAATTTGCAACTTGTCAAATCAGAATCGTCTCCCCAGTAGATCATACAATTATTCTTGCAGCAGTCAATCTTCTCGATCGGTAAGCCCATACCCCTTAACAAATTCTTACTGTTGTAGAAGTTATCGGGTACGAGATTGTCTTTCGGTACAATCTCCTTGATTAATTCACTCAATTGATCATAACACTTTTGAGACATGTGATTCTCTGATTTCAAATTCATGAGACGGGAAACTAATGACAACTGAGTATGTGCTTCGCACCCCGGATACAATGGTTGATTTCCAACTTTCAAAATGTCGTAAAATTTTTGAGCTTTAGCGTTCGGCGACTCTTCCACACCGGCCACCACGTCAAAATCGGGACCAGCTGCATCTTGAACCATATTAATGTACGTGTTTGATGATTCTTCAGAAGGGTTGTGAGAGGGTCCTCCAACATGAAAATCCTGATGATGTCCAGAGGTGGCGAGCCGGGTTTCTCCGTGGTAAATCCATCTATAGTAATTCGGCACGAACCCATGTTTCGCCAGGTGATACTTAATCTCATCGACGTCCAGGTAGATTCTATTCCTACATCTGCTACGATTACAAGGACATTTCAATCTCTGTCCGTCCTTGTGAGTGGAATTCGCTTGCACAAAGTTAATAAAACTCTCGAGTCCATATGTGGATTTTGAGGATAAATAGCCATCTTCGATTCGCTCGTACATCCAACTACGATCGGAACTCATTCTAATATTGCACGATTGTCAGATTTTTGGGTCTTAAGCGTGTTCTAGAAATCCGGAAATATTGCGTTTCTATATCCAACTACGATCATTTACCATCCTAAGATTTTGAGTGTCAAGCGTGTTCTAGAATTAAAGAAGGTGGCAAAATTTCGGCAGCATTGCGAGAAGAATGGGGAGTTCGATTTATAATTGGTAAGGCTTCTATCCCATTCAAGAACGTGACATTTTAGTAGTACGTATTATCTTAACATATGTATTTTTCTTAGATTCAAAATTTTGGCAGCATCTCCCCCCAGTTCTCGTAGTGCACGTATATTTCAGTGCACCCGAGAATAATTAGAGAGATGCAGAAACCGAAATTTCAAAACTAAAGGAAAAAAACATACACATAAGATAATCATACTCCAAGTCACATTCTCAAACTGTCCAAAAATGGGATAATTCGAAATTTAGTATCAAACTCTATATTTGATACTAAATCTCAAACGGGTCTAAGGAATATTGGAATAATTCGAAACTTCGTTTCAAATTTTTCTATATGATATTAATTCTAAAACAAGTGATTTATATGCATCGCGTCACTTCGCCAAGGTTCCAAATAAGTAGTTACCACCGTCACATTTTTCTAAAAATATTTTGAAAACTTAAATAAAATCCCGTGACACCCTATCACGTTTTTAAAAATAAGATTTGAAAACCCGCTATTGGAGGGACAAAACCTCCCGGCCGGCGCCGTAACCCACGTCAACATCCGACGGTATACAACCAACAACACCAATGACAATATTATATATAAACAAACTTAAACCCCGGCCGATCACCACGGCCTCCCATGCATGAACAATATATATACAAAAAAACTTTAAATCCCGGCCGATCACCACGGCCTCCCATGCATGAACAATATATATGCAATATAATGGGTGAATAAACCCTAAATTTGAAAGCAAATCCTAATTAATTGATTATTCTTAAATTGAACCCTAATTACTTGATTATTCCTAAATTGACCCCTAATTAATTGATTATTCTTAAATTGAACCCTAATTATCTAATTATTCCTAAATTGGCCCCTAATTACTTGATTATTCCTAAATGAACCCTAATTACGTAATTATTACTAAATTGACTCTAATTAATTAAACCTAATCCTAAAACTAACCCTAATTATAAATTAACCCTAAAGTTAATTCTAAAACTAACCCTAAATTGAACCCTAATTCTAAAATTAATCATAAAACATAAATTAAAACCCTAAATTTATCTATAATTACAAATTAAACTGAAATAGAATTAAATACATATAAATAATATACAAAAATTAAAAATAAAGAAGAAGAGAGAAGAAAAGAAAGAGCTCCGTTGAGCCCCTACAACCGCCGAGCCACCGGTCCACAGCCACCGCCCGCTTCTGCCGCTGAGCCACCCTCCACAGCCCCGCCTGCTGCAGCCGCCACCCCACCGCCTCGGCATTCTTTGAGTCGAGCCCGCTACCGTCGCCGAGCCCACCATCCACAGCCGCCGCTCGCTACCGCCGTTCACCGCCATCGTTGCACCATTGCCCGATGTCTGAGAGAACTGCTGCGGCCTTCGCCAGTCTCCGCCGTCTTTGCCAGCGCCTTCGCCGTCCGTAGCCCATCGACAACCGCCG
>BMAC01001027.1:265148-319975 GCA_014905375.1 Phtheirospermum japonicum | reverse complement strand
CGGCGGTTGTCGATGGGCTACGGACGGCGAAGGCGCTGGCAAAGACGGCGGAGACTGGCGAAGGCCGCAGCAGTTCTCTCAGACATCGGGCAATGGTGCAACGATGGCGGTGAACGGCGGTAGCGAGCGGCGGCTGTGGATGGTGGGCTCGGCGACGGTAGCGGGCTCGACTCAAAGAATGCCGAGGCGGTGGGGTGGCGGCTGCAGCAGGCGGGGCTGTGGAGGGTGGCTCAGCGGCAGAAGCGGGCGGTGGCTGTGGACCGGTGGCTCGGCGGTTGTAGGGGCTCAACGGAGCTCTTTCTTTTCTTCTCTCTTCTTCTTTATTTTCTTCATCGTTTTCTTTCTTTTCTGAAACAGCGGGCGGCCAGCCCGCTGATAAATTAGGTCAAACATTCCGAGGGAATGTGGATCCCTCGGAAAACCGAGGGACTTAGTACACTCGGTTTTCCTTATTTTTTTTTTTATTTAACAAATCGAGGGAAATTGGAATTCCCTTGGAATTCCGAGGGATTTTTGATTCCCTCGGAAATTTCAAAAAATAAAAAAAATCGAAATAAATAGAAAAAAGGAAAAAATTAGAAAAAAAATAGGTTTTATTTCCGGGTCGCCGAGGCGCACCCCTCCCCGCCCCGGGCGTAATTTCTCGGGTCTTCTTACTATTTTTTACTATTTTTTTAGGGTTTTTTTTTAATTATTCATCTAAAATCGGAAAAAAAATAGAAAACGCGTGCGGAACGATCGACGCCCGACCCCCGTGGTTCCACGATGCCGAGGCGCACCCCTCCCCGCCCCGGTCGTGAAATGATGGGATTCGTTTCTATTTTTTACTAATTCTTCTATTTTTCGGGGTTTTTTCCATTTTTTCATTTAAAATCGAAAAAAAAATAGAAAACGCGTGCGGAACGATCGACGCCCGACCCCCGAGGTTCCACGACGCCGAGACGCACCCCTCCTCTAATTTGGAAAAATCACGACGCTACATCGCTTCGCTTTTCCAACCGATGGAGTTCATCGATCGATCGTAGCTGCTTGTTGGTCGAATCCCACGACACGTGTGGACACGCACGTGCTCGGTGGTATTTTTCTTTTCAATTTGGGGTCAAAACCACCCCACGTGCCTAAGATGATAAGATCGGTTTCGTTTTTATGATTTTTCCATTTTTTCCTATTTATTTCGATTTTTTTTATTTTTGAACATTTCGAGGGAATCAAAAATCCCTCGGAATTCCGAGGGATTTTTGATTCCCTCGGAAATTTCAAAAAAATAAAAAAAATCAAAATAAATAGGAAAAAATGGAAAAAATTAGAAAAAAAATAGGTTTTATTTCCGGGTCGCCGAGGCGCACCCCTCCCCGCCCCGGGCGTAATTTCTCGGGTCTTCTTACTATTTTTTACTATTTTTTCTATTTTTTTGGGGTTTTTTTTCATTATTCATCTATAATCGGAAAAAAATAGAAAACGCATGCGGAACGATCGATGCCCGACCCCCGTGGTTCCACGATGCCGAGGCGCACCCCTCCCCGCCCCGGTCGTGAAATGATGGGCTTCGTTTCTATTTTTTTTTACTAATTCTTCTATTTTTTGGGGGTTTTTTTCCATTTTTTCATTTAAAATCGAAAAAAAATAGAAAATGTGTGCGGAACGATCGACGCCCGACCCCGTGGTTCCACGACACCGAGACGCACCTCTCCTCTAATTTGGAAAAATCACGACGCTACATCGCTTCGCGTTTCCAACCGATGGAGTTCATCGATCGATCGTAGCTTGTTGTTGGTCGAATCCCACGACACGTGTGGACACGCACGTGTTCGGTGGTATTTTTCGATCGAATTTGGGGTCAAAGCCACCCCACGTGCGTAAGATTATAGGATCGGTTTTGTTTTTATGATTTTTCTATTTTTTTACTATTTTTTACGATTTTTTTTATTTTTGAACATTCCGAGGGAATCAAAAATCCCTCGGAATTCCGAGGGATTTTTTCAATTATCCCTCGGAATTTCGAGGGATTTTTGATTCCCTCGGAAATTTTTTAAAAAAAATCGAAATAAATAGGAAAAAAATGGAAAAAATTAGGAAAAAAAATAGGGTTTATTTCCGGGTCGCCGAGGCGCACCTCTCCCCGCCCCGGTCGTAACTTCTCGGGTCTTCTTACTATTTTTTCTATTTTTTGGGGGTTTTTTTCCATTATTCATCTAAAATCGGAAAAAAATAGAAAACACGTGCGGAACGATCGACGCCCGACCCCCGTGGTTCCAAGACGCCGAGGCGCACCCCTCCCCGCCCCGGTCGTGAAATGATGGGATTCGTTTCTATTTTTTACTAATTCTTCTATTTTTTTGGGGTTTTTTCCCTTTTGTCATTTAAAATCGAAAAAAATAGAAAACGCGTCCTAAACGCACGTGCTCGTTTTTATCTCTAACCGATCGGATAGTTAATCTCAACAGCAGACTTATCAAATATGACGACATTATCAAAATATATATATATATATAATATTTTTTTCATTCTTGTCTACAAAAGCAGTTGCACATACAAGAAATAAAGATTGATTTCTAGAGACGACTCTAGATAAATTAACAAGATGCAGAAATATAATTGAATTAGCACATAATTTATATGGAAACTTACTAAGCTGTCTGATTTAGGGTCCAATATAACCTTGAAAAACTTTGGCGCCGCCATTGCTACGATGAAGAGGGGTGATTTTGGTTGGTTTTGAATTTGTTGGAGAAAAATCTGAGTAATAGATGCACCCCGTGGTTCCACGACGACGAGACGCACCCCTCCTATTTTTTGATTTTTTTATTTTTTTAAAATATTAATTAGAATTCTGAGGGAATTAAATTTCCCTCGGTTTTATTCCGAGGGAAATTTTCCCTCGGAATAAAACCGAGGGAAATTTAATTCCCTCGGGATTTTAATTAATATTTAAAAAAAAATAAACTGAGGGATTTTGGATTCCCTCGGTTTCATTCCGAGGGATTTCTTATTCCCTCGGAAGCTTTTCAATTTTTTTTTAAAAAAATAATAACATTCTGAGGGAAATGCATTTCCCTCGATTTTCCGAGGGATTAATTCCCTCGGAATAAATTCCCTCGCAAAATCCGTCGATTTTTTCCTCGGAAATCATGGCGGGAAAGAATGGCGCCAGAATTCCGAGGGAAATTCCGAGGGAATTGCTTTCCCTCGGAAAATACCGAGGGAATTTTAGTTCCCTCGGTTTTTCCCTCGGAAAATTTCGAGGGAAGTCGATTCCCTCAGTTTTTCCCTCGGAAAACTGCTGTTTTTTTGTAGTGTATGTCGTATGTTCACAAAAGGTACATTAGGTAGGGAAGGGATGACAATTTGGAGTGCTATTTTGTTCACTTATTTTAATGGAGGTTATCTTCATTCTTCCCACGGTGTTAAGAGTACCACTTATTGCATGTGAGTCCCTTATTTATTAAATGAAACCTTATTTTAATAAGTGTTCCAATTTTGCTATCATATTTAAATAAATTCAATTATTTTATACTTAAATGGAAATAGTACATTGAAACCATATCTGGTCCAACATGATTCTTTAAAATTAAAATGTCTCTATAATTTAATGCCTCTCTTTGTACGAATTAGCCCCGAGTGCAATGGGCTGCGACACCACTATCCGAAAAATTATCACTCGTAGTTCGTTTTACAGATGGTTTCTCACCGTCTAACTTCATTAAAGAAGCTGAACTACAAGTTATCCGACTCCTTCAACAACTAATTAGCACAGTCTCGAGAAAACTTTGAAGTTGTTTTTTGTCCTTGAGCGTATATGGAAATCCTTGTATCTTTTCTACAATATGATTCTGCATAATGATTCCAAACTCATAGATTTCTATCCCGAGAAACTCGAATTTCCTTGTAGCTATTACTGCTTTCTTTTCTGAAAACACTAATCCTTCCTTATGACAAATATTTGAGAATGTTTCCAAATATTTTAGATGATCTTCTTGCTAAGAAGAACGCCCATGTTGTGGCAATTCCACCCAGAAGGTAATGGGGTAGTAGGGTGGCCTTGAAAAGAGATTCACCAAACAAAAAATCATAATGATGAGTTTATTGAGTAGATATAGTAATATTTAGGTGTAGATATGGTATTACCTCTTTTTTTTTCCTCTCCTTTTCAAATTTTTTTGAAATGATTGAAGTTTTTTTTATTTGGAATCGATGTGATGAGAATATCATCAATGTAGACAAATATGAAACTGGAATAATATTTAAAGAGATTATCCATCTTTATTGATATATTTGGGTTGCATATGCTAAGCCCATTAGCATAACATTCTAGATATAGTATCGTTGTCGTGTGGAGAAGGCTGTGAACTTCTTGCTTCCTTTCTCCATCTTAATCTAGTAAAACCCAGATTTGCAATCGAACTTGGAGAACACTTTGACATCTTTAATGCAATTTATTAAATGTTCTTTACTTGGAATATAATATCCATTGAATTTCAAGATGTTATCAATTCCTTTATAATTAATGACTAATATCGGCTTTCCTTTTTTTTTTTCATGGTTGCGGACCAGAAACCCCGAACTGCTTTATGGAGAGACGTCTGCTTCAAATAATATATTGTCCACGTGTTCCTCAAGATTTGTTGCATATACTTTCGATCTTCTTGATTCATTAGGATAGACTTATATCTCACCAGCTCATTCTCTTTTCTGACTTTCACCTTCAAAGATGTTTTGAGCTCATTCTTATTCCATCATGCGTGAGGATTTTCATTAAAATTCTTTTGAATCTTTCTTTTGATTTCCTCTAATGAAATCTAATTCTATAATGGTGGTTTTCGGTCACAATTTAGCTTTGAGGATTTCAATTGTTTGTAGTTTTATCCTTTCCTCCTTACGGCCTCCGAGACTCTCAATTTGTAGTTGGAGAATTTCTTCTTCAAACCTTCTTTGATCCTTCATTGTTGGGTGTCGAAGTTTGCCTTCATCACCACGCTTTGCTTGACATTTTTCTGTGGAATGCCTCTCGTAATCGCTGGATTATAATCTTATGATCACATGGAGTTGTGAAAATAAGTCTTCTAGTCTCATTTTCTTGTGTAAATCTTTTAATGTCTATAGGAAATTATCTCCATACAGAATATCTGCTCCCGAATCTTGAAAATAGATTGGTGGAGTTTTGACCTTGTACCATGGGGTACCATTTGCTCATCCCATCATCATTTCCACTTGTTTGATTCCTCTTTTAAGGACAAATTCTTTTAAAGAAACCTCTCCCCGCCACGGGGGATAATTCTTCCCCCATTTGTTTAGGGAAGACTTTTGGTTTAGTTGTGCAGATGTAGACTGCAAAACATTTTACACTGTATGTTTCATATATCATTCCTACAGGAATTTTAATGGAGAATGGATAGGTTCTCATTTGATTTTATATCTTTTTTCTACCACTGTAAACTCAATTCCATCTCTCAATCTTTCCTAGGGTTTATGTTCCTCGAGAAACTCTAAGCCTAGAGTTAGCTGCTCTAGGGTTTTCCTGCACTTCCTTCAATCCCCATTTCGATTTCTCTAATCTTAAGGACCCCTTTATATTTTCCTATGATAAGGTTTTTATAAGTGATAAAGCATCACAAGTAAAGACATTATCTTTCTGTGTAATATCAAATATCACTTCTACACCTCTCCATCATTCTATGTACTTTAATTATCTATTAGTTTTGAACACTTCAAGAGCTCTAGTGCTTTGGCTTGTTCTTGAACCTTTCTAGTGAGGTCCACTAATAATTCTATCTTGTTGAAAATACATTCTTCTTGGTTCGATCATGTGACTCTTGCTTTTAGTAAGGACATGACGCTTTTGGATTCTCATGTCAATTTCTCTAATTGTTGGAGTTTGCATGATCTCTGGTAAGACTACTTTTGCTACGTCTTCGAAGATCCTCGGTATTTCTATGAACTCTTTTCTCAAGAATACTTCTGAATGATCAGTATTCAAAAGTGCATTGGAGATCTTGTATGAAATTGAGTAGGGTCTGTTCCCTTCCATGATCAGGCACAGCCTCTTAAAATCATGATGAAGGGTAAGATCTCCAATGAAATCTCGATCTGTCAAATTATACACAATTATTGAGTAGACAATGGATACTAATTTTCCCGCATATAAATTTCCTGTAATTGCTCCAAGATAATAATATTTGATGTTTGATATTCTTTTTTTAAAGAGGGTGAAATTTAACGGCTAATTGACTCCTTCTTTAAAGGTTTATTTTAATATTTACTCGAATAGCTCCAATATGGGTGAATGAAAGTGTGTTTGCAATTTATATTTTGAGCCCGCTCTTAATCTTCTGGATTTCTATGTAGGGGATTAGTTGTATCTCGATCTGATTACCTGTGTATTCTGTGGGTATCGCTAATTCTCCCGTGGAAATTCTGTGGATTATTTGGTGTTTTCAATTTCTCAACCTCAACTTATTCACGACCTTTTCCACTACCCCTATTGTAAACCCTTCATACATTTGAAACTATTGATATTCTTTCATTATCCTCATAAGTTTCTTGTGAGAGACCATTGTATGAGATAGTAATCCAGACATATCCTCCTTAATTACTTGTTAAAGAAGTTCTCCTTCACTATTATTCTGAATATGATTCACTTCCATCTTCATAATATATTTCTTCTTCATAGATGCTTTCATTTGAGGGAATATACTCAAATTGATACACCTGTACAAGGTTTTGATAATGAACAAATTCTTTGAACTTTGGGGTCATCTTGAACTATAACTCCTCTTTTTTGATTATCTAGGCAATCTGTAGAAATATGCCCTCTCACTCCACAAGTCTAGCAATTGTAATTTTTAAAACTTTCATTAGCTCTAGTGTGAGCTCGTCTGAAAGTTCTTTTTGCTTGAATCCTGCTGGTGCTTTCTTAGCTTGGAAACAAAACCTTGACTTTGGCTTAGATCCATTCTTTACCCTGATTTATAGTTTCGAGAATTTCGCTTCGACTAGAACCTTCTTGTTTTCTCTGGAAATCTTTTCTTATTTACATGAGCATAAGTGCCGCTTCATTCTTTCTTTATTTCTTTTGCTTAAGTCTCTGTGGATGACCTCCAACTATTGTTGGGATGTCATTTTTAGCACAATATAGAGGAATTGATTTATTGATTCCTCTTAATCTCTTGTAATTCTTGTGAAGTGCTGCCTGGTGGAACCAAGCATTATGCTAACATGGATTTCAGAAAGGACATCCTTCTAGCAACCGTATATTTTATTGGATTGACATTTCTTTCCAAGGACTTGGTATTTTTGCAAAGAATAATTAGGCCACATCTCCATCACTCACCTTGGCTTTCCACCGGTACTTAGTGAATAGCTGGATGTATTCGTCTACATGATAAATATCTCGTAACTCAAGGAAATAGAGGCTTGTCAATATTTCTTATGTTTCTCCTCTTCCATTCCCTCGAAATATCCTATTCAGATAAAATGAAATTTGAATTATTTGGCCATATTATCGACTATACCTTTTAATAATTTTCTAGATATAACTCCTATTTTTATATTTGATCCTATTAAATTTCACTTGATTATTACAGATCCTTCGAGGCCCATTTCAAGGAGTAAAATGAACCTTCCTTTTCATGGCTGAGAGTTTCGGCCACAATTCACATTGCCGACACCCAATCGTCTATCAATATCTCTTGATTCATGAAATATAAAATATCCAAATTCAGCATTATCCAAATTCTTAACGTATTGCATGTTAAGAATATTGGGCCTTCGAGAACGTTGCCTGATACCCACTATATTGGTAGGATCTCCTTTTATGGTGATATCCCTGACATGTGGAATTGGTGTGGCTGGCCTCGGTTCATGTGAAGCCGTACTTTCGCCTGGACTGAGACTCATTGGAGGTGGTGCAGGAGCACTCCGCGGTACTTAAGCTGAAGACACTACTGAGTTCATATTTAGATCTACAATGCCCAATCCTACAAAGGATTCGATAAGGTCATGTGGATCTTAAGTATTCATCTTTTCCAGTTCTTCTTGGGATGTAATGGAGTTCCTTTGATGATAGTCATCATTATTTCTTCCTCCATTGGTTTTCTTATAACCTCGGTCGATTTACCCTTTTACATCCCAACAGTTATACGTCGTCTTCTCCGAATGTACTTGGCTTAGCTTTGAGGAAATTGACTCGTTTTTAAACATAAACTAGGATTTTTCATGTTTCCTTTTAATGTTAATGTATCTCCTTCATCTGCACCTAAATACGTTATTGATGGTGGTCGATGGCTAGTACCATTCTTTGTTTCTCTAACGTCTTTAAGATTCTGCTATCACTTCACTGCAACTGGATCTATCGATGAGAATCATCAGCTGCATCCCTATGATTCATCATATTCATTTTTAGCATTTGGTTTACCTAAAGGTAACTCAGGTGATGCGCCTTTTATTTCTCGCATTGTCTCAGGATTTCCCTGTTGATTCCTATAAGGTCTTGTTGAATATATCATTTGTCCCAATATATAATTTTCACTTAATGCTATAACTTGTATATTTCCAAAATTTTGAAATATCGCCTGAAATGAATATATCGCGAGCATTCGTTCGAATTCATTACAAAGACAATTCTCCTCGCTAAAAGTTATTTACATAATTATAATAATATATATATATTTTTTAAAACCTAGTCTCTGATATCTTTTTAGGCCATTATTTAAATTAGATAACTCTGTGAAATACTTATTGGGCCTCGTAGCAAAATAATAGGACATATACAACAAGTCGTGTTTTTTTTGCCCACAAGAGTGTAGAATGATCTTTTTTGGCCGTTTGTTTAGACGGAGGGTAATGGTCACGCTCGTTAAAGAAGGTGAACAAAGTTATACTCGACAATTTGGGTCTGGCGTGTCTTGTCTTGTTTGGGTTGTCCCACCTTGTGACCTGAAACTTTTTTTTAATATATATGATAATGAAAATTTTATGCACTTGATATTATATCTTAGATATTGATAATGATCATTTTTGTAATTAATATGTACTAGTAAAACAAAATAAAAGATATAAATTATAAGAATATTCATAGAGTAATTAGATTCTCCTAACAAGAACTGATCACCTTTGCTAATAGAGAGTATGGGCAAATCCTGATTTTCAAGTACCTGCGAAAAACATTGACGATGCAGTCATGCATGAGATAATTTTAGCTCATATCATCTTTCACAAGTTTATTGTGCAGTTTCTAATTAAAACATCTCTTCGGTGTATTTCTAACATGCAAAAGATAATAGACGATAGTCCATTCAACATTAAACATGTTCACAGGTTCCAAACAAATCGTCAAACATCGATTACAAATTGTGGTTAGCAACTCGGTTAATCATTGAGCACAATTTTAGTTAACTGAAACAGTGAACTATGGTAGCACAATTCAATTTTGATTCCATATTTTTTAAACTGTAAATAGGCGGTCACAGTTTGTAACTAACGCTTTTCCTTGCCCTAATTAGCTTATCATGGAAAATGATTTTTCTTAAAAGAAAATTTAAAAACCAAATAAAGGAAGGTTATGACTCAATTAACATCGATCCATTATTTTAATCGGCATCTGTAACTATTTGAACATGCGTAATTTAACTTAAATGAGTATATAAATTGGTTAAACATCAATATAAAAGTGATAATTACAACAGAAAAAGATAAGAATTTGAACACTCAACCTAATGAAGAAACATAAATTATTCATCTAATATAATGATTAATGACCAAAGCAAAAGTAAGGTACATCAATAATTGAGATGACACAATAGTACACAAAATTGATTTTAGAATAGATAATTTAGAACGGTTGGTGCGGCTACGTTCTAAAAAGCCACCTGTTGGTCTTTTCGTAATAAAAAGTCATACACTAGAATACGTTTTACAATATACGTTCTAGATAATTGTAGACTGACCACAACTACAATGTATATTTTAAAACCCGTTTTAAAATATTCTCTTTTTAGAACGTATTTCATAAATACATTCTAGTATATTATATTATTTCTAATGTATATTATAAATACATTCTGATATATTCAATATGTAGAACGTATATTCAATTATTTATGTTGAGAATGTTTTTATTGACAATTTTTCCTTTTTTGGTTGTTTGCCTTTCTTGGGCTTAAAATAAATTAGGACTCGATTCTAGGACCTTATTTAGTTTCTTAGATTATGTTTAAGACTTGTTTACCAAATTTAAGACCCTTATCTATTTAAGACAAGAAAAGAAGACGCAAGAGATACTTACTTTTGATACGGTTTTTAGAAGAACGCAGCAAGGAGACGTACGAGTAAGAAGAACACGAGCACGTTGAAAACTTGTAGCTACGATTTAATTCAAGGACATCTTCGAAGTTGCGTAACCAACGGAGAAGATCATCAACCAAGGCAACAAGTGTTTTAGTAAGTGTTGATACTAGTGTTTTTCATATATTAATTTTTATTTGTATATGATCTTGAATGGTTTAAAAGTAATATAGTTTTCGGGTTTGTATATCCAGTTCGTAAGCACGTTTGCTTACGAACGAAATTTAAATTGCTGTGTTCAAATTATTATTATTATTCCGCTGATTATATTAATATAAATTGTTAGATGTTACTATTGGTGTTTTAACACCAGTCTTAACATCTGGTCGTATTTTGCTAATTACAAATCTGAAACTGTTTGATGTTAGTTCTAGTGTTATAACACTTAACTTAACATCATTTTACTGATACTTATTTTAATTAACCATAGACCTACGAAACTATAATTTAGAACATATATTGTAAATATTAGAATGTATATCGTAAAGCCGTTCCGGAATGTAGTAATTCTTAATATACTCGCCTCCTCTCATCCGATCTACCCATTCTCCCCTTCACCAATAATTTCAATTCCCCAATCCGCTCTCTCTAAAAATCAATTCCCCCAAACCAGGAGAGAGGAATCACGAAATCCTACATCTCAAAGAATGTCAGAAACACCGGAGAAAACCCATAATCAGAACTCGCTCATTTCCCTAACGAGCTCCTTCTCCGTAACTAAGATGATAAACGGGTTTCACCATTTCATGATCCAGAGCTATCCTCCGGCCAAGGTCATGGGCATCGACAAACACATATCCAGTGACGATTTCACTTTCAGAGGGTACAAATGGGTGATTTACTTTTAACCCAATGATAAAAACCGAAGGATAATTCGACCTTCATCTCGGTTTTCATCGTGTTGGCAAGCGAGGATATGGACGTGGTTATTCGAGTTGACTCTTGTTGACCAGAGCAGGAAGGGGAAAAAATAAAGTGCATAACCATTTTGATAGGTCGCTTAAGAGCAGACCGTATACACACAAATACCGCAGCAGTAAGTGTTAAAGTCTTATTACCTTGTTGTAATTTTTTTTTTATATATTTTTTTATTTTAGTTTTTGAGAAATGGATTAGGTTTATTTTTCTCAAATTTGCAGAGAGCTCGATGATGCGATAGTTTTCTTCATGTTTATATAAGCCAAATGTTAATGTTTTTGATAAGGGATTGGATTCTTGATTTGGATATTAATCATTTGCTATTAATTGGCTGGTTTTAACTAGGGAATGAGTTATTTCGATTGGCGACGCGCATATTGTTACTTTATGGTAAATCGCACCAGAGTTGCTTCTCGGATCGACTCATCACTCGAGGGTTGTTGATATGTGGTCTATTGGTTATGTATTTGGTGTGAATTTTTTCTACCCTGCCTCTTGATATGAATTAACATGGTCATTCGTCGTGACACCCAAATAAAATCCTACTCAATAATTTTATAGTAACGAGAGTAGGGATCGAATCCTCAGAAAGAATTTAATTAAATTTCTTTAGCCATGTGATTTAAAAAGGGGGTTCTTTGATTTTAAAATCTAATTATACTAAAAAAAAACTAAAAGTACGAGAATAACTAAATAAGTTATCAATTAACAACTAAAATAAATATAAGTGAACGACGAAAATGACTATATGAAGAATATGCCTTGATTGAGTTTGATTTCCACCTTGAAGTGACTCACCGATCCTTGATGCAAAAATAACAAGTTACAATATACGTAATTATCGTCGAACCAATTATTCCATCTCCTAACTTCATCACGTAAAATAAACCATTCACTTAAACTTTTATTACCGAGAGATTCCCACAATCGTGCAAAATTCGCTCGATGATAACATTAAAATAATCATGAGATCGATAATTCAAGTAGTAAATAAATAATCCATTAAATACTAATTTGTTCGATTATTTCACATAAGAACGATAACACATAATCCAACTAATTATCTATCTTAGTTGCTTCTTATGAATATAATCTCATCTAATACGACTAGAAAAATAATCAAGCACAAAAAATCGCATGTATAGAACGAAAGTTGATCAAGCTAAGAACTAAAGAATTAATCACACAATAAACCCAGAGAATAATAGATACGTAAATATATAAARTGAAAATATAAAAATAAATTCAATCTCACAATGAAGTCTAACCTCAAGGTTTCGATCACATCAACCAAGACAAAAGGCGAATGTAGCCGTGTAGGGCGTCCATGGTAAACAAAAATAAAGAGGCAAAAGCAAGGATAGAAAAGGTCTATGTTGTGTGTTGCTATCGTCTGCTTCTCCAAGAAGATCTCTGTCGTCAGTCGTCTCTCTTCCTCATCCTTCGCATTTCTTCTCCTCTTTTTTATCTATACTGAGCCCTAATACTTACTCACACGCACATGGGTCGTGAAATATGGGCCTGGTGAACTTTTCTTCATGTAGGTTCTGTCCGTTTAAAAAGTTGTTCAGCTATACCGTCAGGAACATAGTCATGTCGTGCTTATGAACATGCTGTTCAAAAATAGAAACAGAAAATGTTCTTCTATTCTACTCTTCAACACTGACACCAACGTGGTGTTGTCAACAAATCAAATTCTGCATCCTGAATCTCTATGCATTTTCCATGCATTTAGGGAAGTCATCTGCGACACCGCCATGGTTATGTCGCCTACAAAATGGGAGCAGACTCGTAGCTCACCTCGTGTCCTCGTCATGTTGTAAAATACGCGCAAAATGACTCCAATCTACACAAAAACTCAACAATGGTAGCATCCACTCGATAACACAAAATAAGGCGAAAATATGTAATTCAAGCCCATGAAGACCACAAATATGTCGATAAAAGTCCCTAAAAACCTTGCATATTTATGATACATCATAACGCTATAAATATCTTTGGGAGGTTAAATAACTTGGAAACATTTCTGGCCTCTTGCAACGACATGATTAGGAGGAAAGCCTAGTTTCCTAGAGATTTTGAGTTTCAACAACTGCTCCATATATTTAGGTGCTTTTTTTTTCTTCATTTTGTTACTTTTTGGTTATTTGTAGATTGATTATCTCACGAGACTTATGTGTATTTCCTTGAGAAATTTGCCTCGCTAAACTTCACCTTCACGACTATCGAGATTCGAAATATGTTTCTCAATGAAAAGAATCGACCTATATTCATGATGTTATAGTTCTCTTCTGTGTTGAGTATTTAGTTTTTCAGAAAGCTTCCATATTGATGATATATAATATTTTTTGGTTATACTGATGAGAATACCCAAGGATACTATACACGGTGGGAATGATCAGAGAAACGACATATCGGGTGCTAGAGATGCCGGTTTTGATGATAATAAGGTTACATAGAATTCGTTCTCTCCTATTATATATTCTTACTAGCTAAAAGATAGAGTTAATCTAGCATATTTCTGTTTATTGAAACTTTGTGAGGTGGTTGAAATGATGTTTGAGCCTATCTCGTGAATAAATTAACCCTATAAGAGTAACTAGAATTTGACCCGCACTTCGTTGCAGGACAAATTTATATTTAGTAGTTTTTCAATTAATTTATAAGATGTTAGATAACAGTGGAAAATATAAAAGAGTTATATATTTTTATCAATAATAACTTCTATTAACCATGCTATATCATTGATTCACTCTCATAATAAAAAATCTAGATGTTGGATTTTAATTATTTGTATTATAGATAAATGAGTTTCGTTCTTAGAACAAAAAGTTATTGACGACGAATTTTAATTATTTGTGGAGAGAAAAAAAAACTAAATTAAAAAGAAAGAAAAAATACATTCATTAAATAATATAATTATTATTTTTAATATGTTGATAATGAATATCATAATTTAAAATGTAGTTTAATGGGAAAATAAAATTACACTAATTGATTAGATTTTTTTAAATTTCAATTTTTTTAGTTAAACAATAATCAGCCATAACTTTTATCATAAATTAGTAAAACATATAAAAATAGTATAATTTAGAAAATAAAATTATACTCGCTAATTTTATCTTTAAAATAATTTTTATATATAAGTTTATTAAAAAATAATTTATATATATAAGTTTATTAAAAATAATAATAAACAAAAGAAATTAAAAAAAATAATTGGGGGGTGACATATGTCACTTAAAAAATAATTTTTATATATAAGTATTAAAAAAAAATAAACAAAAGAAAAAAAAACCAATTGGGGGGTGACTTATGTCACCCCCGGAGACTTGCAGGTCTCCTATAATAGTAAGGAGTAGATATGGTGTTTGGGTTTTTGTTTCCTTACCTTTTTTTATTGTGTTTGTGTTTGTGTTAGGCCTCTAATTTAGTTGTTGTTTCTTCTTCTTAATATATAGTTCAATTTGGGGAATATTAATACGATATTGTCAATAGTCTATAAATCTTAAGATGCAATAGAATGGAATTTCAAATAGTTGAATGTACATTGGTCAAAACTATGAAAAATGTCTCGGTTAATTGTAAATCCACTTGGATGTCAAGTCTCTCTGTTTTGTTTTTCTGCCATAAATTAATATGAAAACTAGATTAAGGATTATTATATAGGGAACTCCTACAATGCCTTCACGACACCATTATTCACTTAATAGGGACCATTAGATCAAATTTAGATTTTTTATATTTAAAGATCTATGATTGTAAATATAAGGGGTGGGGGACATGGTGTCTTAAATGCATTATAATCTTTTCCTATGATATATATATATAGTATATATATATATATATATATATATATATGTATAGGCTAATGGTTAAATGCTCCCAAGATATAAATGATCTGTTATTATAAAATGTTGTTGATTGTATGTTGCATGCTATTAATTAATTAATTAAAAATATGCAGTGGAGCAGGAAAAGTCGTTCTTTTCATGTAAAAGGACTAGAAAGTGTATTTAACTGCAGGAAATCAAACAACTTTACGAGTCCTTTGAAGATGAGGTAGGTCTTATTGATACTATATGTTTTAAATATCTTCTATGTGCTGTTTTTGGTCAATTACTGAATCCTATTATTATTTGTTGTTGTTGTTGTTGTTGAAAAACAAAATTGATGTGAAAAAAAAAGATTAACTCACAAAAAATGAGGTTACTGAACTTCGAACTACTTCCGCCGACCTGAACGGCATGCAAAACAAAACCAAAGCCGGACTGTCCTGCCGTAGGCCCTCTAATGCTTACGTCGATACCGTTTTGTGATGATAAAATGACAACTCAAGAGTAGGGTTAAAATCAACTTAATAGAAGTGAGGTTTGTGTCTTCTTTATATAGACAAGAGACGTGTTCCCAATTTAGATTTTCGTCCACAATACTATAATTAGTCCAATGACTTGAATTAGGGTTTCTCCTATATGCTAAGTTACCATTATTGTTGGAACTCTCGTATTTTTTTAATTTACCATAATAAACATGGGTCAATAACCATCACATATCCTTAGTTCACTAGGGACCATACCATACCACCTATAACAACCCGTCGGGGCCCATACCATAACCACAAAGCCTAACTCTCCCTATCGAACTGTTTATAAACATAAATACCATTTTAACAATAAGAGCTCAACAATCTCATAGAAGAGGTCGCCTTATAAATCTAACTCGATGTGCATGTCTACCTGAATATTTGATGTCGTATCAGCTAGTCCCCCACATTCTACTTAATTGAGGCAGGAAATCAAGTTACATGTAAACCAAGTCTCTTAAAATACAACCCATGCACATCTTGGTAAAAGCACAAGCCATCAAGAACAAAACAAACATCAAGCATTAAATTCATACTGCCGTTATGTGGACAAGTTTCACATGCCCTCATTTTTGTAATAAAATATTCTTGTGGACCAAAAAATGAAATACCCACAATCAACCCCTCATTTATAAGAATTATCATCATTTTACCCTTACCCCCTTTTACTTTCTACAAATTTAGGCTGTGATAATCCACCATTATTGTCCCTTCAAGCTTCTCGGCAAGAACATGTACATTCATTTAACTAGCAAATCAGCCCCAGAGTCCCCCAGATTTGCACTACTATGGGTAAATCCCCCTAGTTTTCCTTGATTTATTTTTAATGAATTTCCCCAATTTTGATTTTAATTTACTATATTCTGAACATATTTTCTCTCCCTTCCCCATCTTAGCATCTTCCAACTCTGACTATGGACCTTATTCCCACTCCAAATACCTCATCCGGATGTGAATCTATAGAAATCTCTTTGACTAGGAATATAGTAGAAAAAACCCTAGCCGACTTAAATCTGGTCTCAGAGATGAACCAGAAGGAAGCCCTGCTTGGGCCGAGCTAGAAACTTATACTAGGATATTGACTGGGGAAACCCTCGAGGCCATCCCCCTAACTTCTTCACAATCTCCCCTTATTCTCGCTGACCTAGACCATTATTAACCTAACCCTGTAATCATAGTTCCCCTCCTCTTCTCATGCTGACATGCCTCCTCTTCCTCAGAGCACTAGGGGTACGATAGAAAACCCAAGGGTCCTTCCAGATCCTGAACTGCTCCCCTTTTTTATTAGAAACCTCCTTCTCCCTGACACTATGTTTCGCGTCATGCCTATGGACGGCATGAATGATTCCAAAAACCCCCCATTAGGCCCCTCACCATCTTTGAAGACCATATTGCTGTAAAAATTAGATTCCCTATGCATCCCTTTATGGTCGTTTAATATATAAAGTCCCCCTTCTACAAATGGCTTCCAACTCTACCCGCTTCATCACTGGCTACCTCATATTATGTCGGTTCTATAAGGTGGAGTCGGACTTAGACTTTTTCTTCTTCTGCTACCAGTTAAAAAACAAAAAAAGCACTTTCTAACTCTCCTCCCATAATGAAGCTCACTTCCTTGTTAAACCTTCCTCCAAAGCTCGTGAATGGCGAGCTAAATTTTTTTTCTTCGCACCTCCACACATTGGCATTTTTTAACCCAGTGGCAAGAGGTAAACCCTCCCCAAGAGCCTGTAATTGTAAAGGAAAACCCCTCTTCCACTTATCAGAAACGCTTGGATATAATCATCGACTGGAACAAACTCCCCTGCGACGTGGTAAAACATACCAAGTCTTAAAGGGTGTACACTTTCCTAGGTCTTAACCGTCGACCTCTTGAATGAATGACAAAATATGAGTTTGATACGTCAACATCCCTTAGGTCTTTTATTCTTAGTCTCATTTATAATTGACATTAATCACCTATTTTTTCCTTTGCAAAAATATTTGTGCTCGCCAGCTCTTCCAGCTCGGAAGATGCCATGACTGCTCAACATCCTGACGTGGACCCAGCTATGACATCCGTGGCCCCAAATATAATGCTGAGGAAGAGGTGGGGGTTGCCCCTATAGCAGAGCCCAAAAAGTCGAGGTCGTCGACACTATTGATGACCAGCTAACTAGTAGGGCTACAACGAGAATGGAAAAGAAGAAGAAGAAGAAGACCATCCGAGATCAGTCTCGAGCCCGACCATCTTCTACTGTCCTCGATCACGAGGTTGCTCTTGATGATCCGCGACCTGCATATTCTCCTTCTCCGAAATGCCAACGTTCTCAAGGGGCATCCAGATCAGTTTCCCCACTTCTGTTTGACGACTTCCTTAACTGTGACGAGATGGAGAAGTTCCAACCATTCCTCCAAGTTCAGGTGATGATGCTAGCTAAAAAGTTTTAAGTGACCCCCAGTATCCCCGACCAGGTGGCCTTGATGTCGTAATACTTCACATGGGTAATAATCATTCCAAAAATCCTTTTCTAAATTACACTTAGAAAATTTCTAACTTATTCTTTCGTGGACGTAGATGGAACCTATACTTGCTTCTCTGTCCAGCCACCTGCTAGCAGTTAATATCGAGGAGGCGTAGCTGGATAAGTGGAAAAAGATGGCTAGTGAGATTACGGCACAAGCAAACTGAGCAGCTCTCCTTGCCTTAGGGTGAGATAGATGAGGCTTGATGACAGATAACGGCTACGGAAGAGGAGCTAAACACTCTGCTATGCCAGCTGGAGAAGGCGAACTCCGGAATTTCTCTATCTGAAGATGAGATCCATGGCATCAAAGAGTGACACTAGTTAGAGCTATACGAACTTTACATTGAGCGGTAAGAGAAGGAAGGAAGAGCATTCTTAGGGAATCGAGGAGGGTCATGCTCACAGAACTGATGAAGGTTATGCCCAAGGGATTGAAGAAGGTTGACGTACCTTCTTGAAGAGTGTTGTAAGTCGACGGTTCGTAGATATATATATTGAACCAAACTAATGTCAAACTACCTTCACACCATGACCTTCCTTTAGAAAGTGAGCAATGGGGCCAAGTTGTACTTCAAGACTGCCCTTGAACGATCTAACCAGCAAATTCAAACGGTCGGCCTGAACTTCTAAATAGATTGAGAGAGAGCGGAAGAGAACCTCTCGCCTTATGAGTTCTGGAAGGGTGACCTCAACCAGCCCAAGAAAGCAATTTAGTGGGACAAGTGTGTATTCTAGGTAATTGTCTCCGCCGAACTAAGCTTTGAGCTTGATGTTCCATTGGATAGGTTCATTCCCCAAGTTCCCCCAGCTGCTCCCTGATGTGTTTTGTAATTTTTCAAAACTTGTTAGATTCCTTGTAATGTATTTCCTATTTTCCCTACTAAAGAAATTTTTATCTTTCCCATTATACAATCACACCACAAGTATAAGAACTTGCACCCATCAATCTTTAAAATCCTACAATTATCAAGCCTACCACAAAACCTACGAACATAAAACCTACAACTACTAACTTTCCACATGCTTAAGACTTACAACAATAAAACCGTCTGTAAGTTTATAACTTTCAACCATAGAATAGTTAGGCCACCATTCATAAACATAAACAAGCATTGGATTAAATTATGAACCCCCAAACCTAAAAGTCACAACTCATGAAATATTACTTAAGCATCAACCCATAATTATTAACCATAAATCCTCGCTAAACATAAAGCCTTAAAAATATAAAAACCATAAAACCTTAAGTATCCCCAACCTAAACAAGTGTCGACTCAAATCCATAAAAACCATAAAACCTTAAACCATCACCAATATAAAAAAGAGTCGACCCATAATTATAAAAAAACCATAAAACCATATACCCTTGCTGAACTAAACTATCCTTAACCCATTAAACATAAAATCATAAACCATCACCGACCTAACCAGGCATTGGACTATAGTCATAATTGTTGGGGGGTTTTCAAATTGAGCCCCTCAGGATCTATTGGATATTCATATTTTAATTATGTATTCATGTAAATCATATTTTCATGCACATGAATGTATTCACACGTCCGGATTAAAACATGTACGGCAGATTCAAATTGAAATAAGCGGAAACATAAATATTGAATCTACTTACAATAATCAGACGGTCTGAGGACAAGATCAAAGGTCTGACCTT
The DNA here is from genome assembly GCA_014905375.1 of Phtheirospermum japonicum. Taxonomy (NCBI): domain Eukaryota; kingdom Viridiplantae; phylum Streptophyta; class Magnoliopsida; order Lamiales; family Orobanchaceae; genus Phtheirospermum; species Phtheirospermum japonicum. The sequence goes on along the minus strand of BMAC01001027.1, from coordinate 300,180 downwards.
GTTGTTGAATGAAGATGAATTCAGCCTCTCCCCTCCTTCAAAGCCGTCGAATTTCTGCAGCAGATTCAACTCCCGGATCTTTTGTTGTATTCCCGGACTGCGTATCTGATACAGAGTGGGCTGTATACTATATATAGGATTGTGAATTCTATGGAGATCAGGTAAGAACCAAGATGGGCTGATTTTTTGTGTACATATGTGTGTGATTTTTGAAAATCACACCCCTATTTATACTAGGGGTTTTCGAAAATCAAGCCTCCAAACCCTACTGGGTTTAGGCCTCTATCTCATGTTCTATCTCCAGTCCACTTGCAGTCATATTGGGCTACAACAGGGATCTAGAAGAATATTAAATTGGCCCATTAATTTATTTAATTTCTAATATCCGATAAACTTAGGATATAATCAAATAAATTAATTTTACTTTTATTCCACTAAAAAAATAAAACTGACCTACCAATTTAATACATATTTCTGAATAAGCTTTCTTTTTTAGTCCAGCCATTCCCCGTGTTTAAGATTTAATGTTCGTTAATTAATTATGTAAATCTCTGACAACTATAATTAATTAACTTCTAAACCTTATGTAGTACCACACAAGCTTTACCATGTACGGAATAAATTCCACCTGCAGGGTTTCAACATGATCTTGTGTTTCCTCAAGAGAACATCATCAACCTGGCGTACCAGGACATAGTGCTCATGTATACTGCTCAAAACATCAAGCATGCACTGGCATACTCAAGATATCGAGATTATTGATATACGAAAAGATCTCACCCATTGATATGTCAAAGTAATGAGCAATGCACTCTTATGCTTGCCAATATCACATGAGTTTAGAACCCGAACTCTGTGGATCTTTATTCTCTCACTATCTGGGTCAGAGACAGAGAATAATATCCTATCACGATCCTTTCCTCAAATACACTACACAGAGTGTACTAGAATAATCAGTCAATCAAGATAAACTGACTTGTCTGATTATTTTTACGGTTTATAAATGGTGTGTTCAGAACCATCTATGCCGTGAGCATTTAATACAATACAAGGTTCCGATGATATGATCTTACCATGTGACTCCCCACACCATATCATCTACAATGTATGTATATGGAACATTTGCATTAGAATGATTATGAAAAATAAACTAAAATGCAAACAGTGACTGAAAAACCATTTCATATCATCATAAATAATCAGTATAAGTATACTAAGACATGTCCTTCCAGTATACTAAACTAACAATACCATAAAACCATTTCATATCATCATAAATAATCAGTATAAATATACTAAGACATGTCCTTCCAGTATACTAAACTAACAATACCATAAAACCATAGACCATAAATCCATCACCGACCTACACAAGCGTCGGTCCATAACTATAAAACCATCGCTGACCTAAAGAAGCGTCGGCCCACAACCATAAAACCCATAAACCATAAAATCATCGCCGACCTAAACAAGCATTGGCCAATAACCATAAAAACCATAAACCATAAAACCATCGCCGACCTAAAAAAGCGTCGACCCATAACCATAAAAACCATAAACATAAACCATAAAACCATCGCTGACCTAACCATAAAAACTATAAACCATAAAACCATCGCCGATCTAAATAAGTGTTGGTCCATAACCATAAAGTCCATAAACCATAAAACTATCGCTGACCGAAACAAGCGTCGGCCCATAACCATAAAAACCATAAACCATAAAACCATCGCTGACCTAAACAAGTATTGGCTCATAACCATAAAAACCATAAACCATAGTTCCATAACTCTAGTTTTATTAACATCCTTATGATCTAAATAAGCATCAGGTAAAATAATGTATAATCATATTTGTTACCATGTCCCATTCACCTAGGCATAATATTTCTTCAGATGACAGATGTTCCAGCTCATCGGCTCTTCCTTGCCTTCATAATCCTCTAATACATATGTTCCCCCTTTCAGCACTTTAGTTACTTTGAATGGTCCTATCTAGTTAGGATCCGGTTTCCCAATAGTGTATATTTCATTGGCATGCATCCATACTAGGTCGCCGACCTAGAATCGCCTTCTTATAATATTTTAGTTGTATGTTTCCTAGATTCTTTAATTGTATCTCTCTACTTTTGTCTCCGTCTTATCCCTTATCTCATCAATTACCTCTAAAGATCCCCTGGGCAATCTTTCATTCTACTCCAGGTTAAAAGGAGCTATGCGTTGTGACCCTCCTACTATTTCTTCCGAAATAATAGTTTCCATGCCATAAACTAGGTTAAATGTGACTCCCCTGTAGAAGTTCGCGGGCTCTTCAAGCTATTGTCCCCCTTTTTTCTCTAGCCATAAATTTATACCCTTCACAATAATTTAGTTAGAAACTCCAACTTGTCAATTAGCTTGAGGATTTGCCACTAAAGCAAATCTTTGCTTCATCCCTGTCATTTTGCACTATTCCTGCATTATGCGCCCATTAAATTGCATGCCATTATCCAAGACCAGCACTCGCGGCACACCATACCTGCAAAAAATACTGTCAAAAATAAAGTCCACCATTATCTATTTGGCTATGCTGGTCACAGCCTCGACCTCCACCCAATTTGGGAAGTAATCCACCACGACCATCAGATATAACTTCTTGCAAAGTGTCCTTGGCAACGACCCTACGATATCAATTCCCCACTGTACAAAACGGGCAGGGCGAGCTCATCACTATCATTTCTTCGGCTGGCACATTGATTATTGGTGCGTGCATCTGGCATTTTTTGCAATTTATCACGAACTCGCTAGCCATCCCCTTCATTCCCGGCCAAAAGAATCCAGCTCGTAAAGCCATTCCGACCAATGCCCTACTCTTCGCATGGTCCCCAAAGTACCTTTCATGTATTTCCACAATACCCCTAACCCTTCCTCTTATGACAAACACTTCACTTATGGCCCAAAGTGCGACTACTTTTACAGATGCCCATTCATCATGCAAACCCGAGTTGTTGTCTTAGTCTCCTTAGTGTATAATTGTGTATTACCCTCTACTGCTTTGTTAAACACATCCCATGTTGATGTTTGCTAATCTTCCCTTTCTTCTATCTCCATTATCTCTTTTCCTTGCTCTAATCTACTATTATATAGCTCCATCAACGTGGCAGTTCTTGTGCTAAAGTCCTTCAAGGCTCCTGCCATCTTGGCGAGCTGATATGCCCTTGTATTTTTAGCTAGCGGTAGAGGTTTTAACTTGAATTCTTCAAAATAAGCTACCCCTTTATTAAGTTTTCCCAAATATTCTTGCATGTGTTCTTCCCATGGTTCAAAAGACCTCATATTCAGTTTAATTTTTTGAAGCTTTAAACCCCAACTTTACTGCCAAGTCGAAGTTCTCTCCTTCTAGGCTAGTTAATACAACTTCTAACCCCGCTCCACTTGCCATGGTCGACCCATCTACATGAAATAAACATACCTTATGCCCAACTCCTTCTTCAGAACGTGCCATCTCCTGCAAGAATTTGGCTAACACATGTGCCTTAATTCCCATCCTTAGTTCATACACCACGTCATATTTGCTGAACTTCACTGCCCACTTTACCAATCTCCCAGATACGTTTGGATTGCATAATACCTGCTGAAGTGCCAAATTGGTCTTCACCTTAACCCGATGACCCAGAAAGTAAGGTCCACCATGTAGATCGATGCAAATCCCCCTTTCTCCAACTCTGAATAATTTTGCTCAACCACTGTCAACATCCTGCGAATGTAGTAAATAGGTTTCTGACTATCAGCCTCCTCTTTGATCAATACCAAGCTTACTCGCACCAAGAAGTTGAATCCACCAACTGGTCGATGCGGGCAACGGGTAATGATTTTCTGGACATGCCTTGTTCAACTTGCAAATATAGACACACATCCTCCATTTACTTAATAGGCTTTGGCACCATAACCACGTTAGATAAATACTACTAGTGTGGTGTGAAATATACATCCAGAAATTGGATCTCCCGGATATGACATGCTTTTAGTAGCTTCTGTACCTCTTTCTCTATCACCTTATCTAACTCCGCCCTAAAATGTCTCATTTCTACCATACAGATCTCGCCTTTGGGACTGCATTAAGGTGTTGTTGTGCGACCTTAGAAGCTACACTTGGCAACTCAACATACCTAAAAGCGAATATATCTTAGAAAAAAGCGACGAGCTTCATATTTATGCCATCTGACAGCCGGTTACCTATTCTTTTTGTGTATCCCTATTTACCATCTTCTAACTTAATCTCCATAAGATATTCATGAGGTCGGACCAAATTATACTCCTCCCTCAACTTTTTAGCATTTAGTATCCCCTCTTGTATCTCACTGATTTGCTCTCTTTTCCCTTTGCTCATTCCTTTTCTTACAGTCAACTGATAGAAAGATCGTGCGACCTGCTGGTCCGATATCACCTCGCTGACCTTATCCCCTACTGGATACTTCATGCTCATGTGGTATGTATTGGTGACCGCTTGAAACTCATTGAGTGCAGGTCGCCCAATATGATATTGTGGGCTGAGATTTCCCTGATTATTAGGAATTTTATTTTCTTCTCCACACGTAGGTTGTCGCTGCCCCAAGCCACTGAAAGTACCACCTCTCCTTCAGTGATGATCTGCACTCAATTGAAATCATATATCGGTGTTTGTACTAGCTTTATCTTTACTTCAAGAGTTATCTACTCATAGCATTCTTGATATAGGATATTAACCGAGCTCCCATTACCCACAAACACCCTTCTTACATCATATCCAGCCACCTCTGCCCGGATCACTAGCGCATCGTTATGCTCAACTTGAAAAACTCTTCTTTCTCCTAGGTTAAAGCAAATAACTAGTCCCGCAGGTGGGGGAAGCCAATTAACTGCAGCGACCTCAAAAGGTCATGGGCGAGCTGCCTTCACATGTCATTTTCTCGCATTATTCTAGTCCCCATCTGTTGGTCCACCTGATATCATGTTTATAATCCTCATGTTATTTCCAGTCGCTCCTCCCTGTTCTGGCCTCCTCTGTGCATCTTATCTCTGTTGTCCCTCCACCTGTACCTATGGGGGACCTTCTGGTGGAGGTCCGAGTAGCGCTTATCTCTGGTCGCACGATGCTCTATCTTTATATATGATCTCCTCTAAATTCCCCGCATTGATCAGTCTTTATATTTCTTACTTCAGATGTCTATCACCTTTCCGTGGTTGCCCATAATTGTTGTGGAAACTGAAGAAGAACTGAGACTTTAGATTAGTAGGTATATCTATATAGATCTCAAACCACATATTGGCACTGGGCATCTGGCTCTCCATGATTGTGAACACCCTAGCTTGGGGCATCGCCAAGGATGTAAAGTCTACATCCTCTTTCCAATTCCTCCCATCACCCCTTTACACCCCTCTCCCTTCCATACCTGGGGCCATGTGTACTCGTAATGGTCGATGTAGCTCCCTTCGAGGTTCCAACCTCTTAGTTATTATCCTTTCAGAATCTCCAACCTATCTTCCAAAATATATCCTGTCTTCCTCTTTTGCTTCTTCTACAAGGATATACTTCATGCATCTATTCAAAATTTCCTCATGATTATGTGTAGGTCACTTAGCTAGTGAGGTCCTCAAGCCCCCCATACTTAACCCCTGGTTTAGAGCTCTTGCCTTCATATCATCTGTAGCAGTGGGTAACTCCAAAGTAGCCCCGATGAACCTGGCTATATAATTTTTCAATGTCTCTCCAGGTCGTTGTACCATTGAGAAGAGTAATTATGCCATTTTTATATGCAACTTGGTTCTAGAAAAGTTTTTTTAGTAGGCCGAACTCAAAAACTAAAAGCTCGTAATTCTTCACGGGGCCAGCTGATGAAACCAATCATGTGCTAGCCCCCATAGAGTAGATAGGAATGCTCTACATAACACCGCATCTGTGTACTGCCGTAAGACCGCCTCGTTCTTGAAACTCTACACGTGTCGGGTGGGGTCCAACATCCCTCATAGTCAAAGTCTAGTCCCTTGTATCATCGAGCCAGTTCCATCCTCAATATTCCTTCTGAAAATGAATAGCCTCTTGCCTCCTGCTGATCCGTTCTTGTAACATGCCTTTGGAGTGCCCGCACTACCTCCTGCATATCTCTCATGGCGCGAGATGTTAGCCATACCTCCAACTCTTCTTCTTCAAACTATCATCTTTCGTTGTTTTGGTGACGCCTCCTTTGTGTCCCTCCACCTAAGAATTGGACATCATCTTATTCATACTCTTCAAATGACAAGTACTTTTTCTAAAGTCGCTTTTTCTTTAAAGCTCGCATCAACAAAAGATCAAGCATCTATGGCTCTCTCTCTGCTTTTCTTTTGGGATGAACTGAGTGGCTCCGACCTGTTCTCTTCTTTTTTCTCTCTGATAGCCTCGTCATCACTATCATCCTTCCCTATCATGATTTTCTCCAATTCATCAATGGGTACGACGTTGAGCAATATTTTGAGCAAGCCCTTATTAACGTGACAAGTCCTCCCTTTTCATAGTTCTTCACATTCCCTAGTCCCTATATTGATCCCCTTTTTCTTTATTATCTCGGGGGATTACTATTATACTCTTTCCTTTCACTTTATGTCTTCTCCTTTTGTGGGGGTGGTGTTTTCATGGTCGGTTGTTCTTTTGTATCTCCCTGAGGTGTTTGATGTCCTTCAGTTTGTGCCATTTGACCCATTTTCTCATTTTTGCTCACCACTGAGCTGAAGTTCAGAGCTTGTGGTGTGATATTTCTTCTTTTCATAGTTTTTTTTATAAGTTTTATTGTCCTTCTCTCAAGGACTCGATATCCCTCGTATTCCCACGAAAGGCTCCACTTGGTGTGACCAGAAAGATTGGCTCACCAAGAATAAGGTTGCTAAATTTCGAACTGCTTCCACCGACCTGAGCAACCTACAAAACAAAACTCAAGCAGAACAGCCTCAGCTCTAATACTTAAGTCAGTGTACCATTTATGATGATAAAATGAGAGCTCAAAAGTAGGATTGAAGTCAACTTAGAATAGAAGTGAGGCCTGTGTCGTCTTTATATAGACAAGAGACGTGTTCCAAATCTAGGGTTTTCGTCTCTTATGTTAGAAAAATACAACTTAGGGCACGAACAGGGAATGTAACAAACTATCTCAAAACTGGAAAATTGGAAAAATAGAAAACTGTAAAAACACGTGTCAAGTCGAGTCAAGTTTAGAACTCTGTCCGCAAGACGAAATAGCCCCGATAGTGCCCTTCAGTTTTGGCTATTCGTCCCCAAAGATGAAACGACTTCGTCTCTGGTATTACAGCACCGTAAATACCAGAGCTCCGACGAACTGGTCGAAAGTGAACTGAGCTACGTAAAAAATAAAATGCAGAAATATGTGTATGCAGTTTTCAGGATGCAGGGAGTTCTCTGATTTTTCAGGTTGATTTCGTGTGTGAAATAAACTGGAGTGCTCACCCTTATATAGGGTTGTCATCTGGGAGGTAACAGCCTGAATTAATGTCATTAAGACATTCAAAACGTACCTGGCACCTGACAGCATGAACCTGGACAGCTTCAGCGTGTACATTTAAACGCAGCCAGGAGAGTGGTCAAAGTAACGTCCATGCATGAATTAAATAGAAGTTACAAAAATAATTCAGGGGTCAAAACCACATGTGGCTAAAAGGTTAGCCAGGGTTGAACTGGAACCAGGACCCCACACGGACCACCTCAATAGGACCAGCCAATTCGGACCAATTGCCCAAGACCCAAGACTGAGGTCCGAGGTCCGAGGTTCGGGTCCGGGACCGAGACAAGGACCGGGCTCGGGCTCGGGCTCAGATCCGCTTGGCTCCGCCATCGGCTTCGCCGAAGGCGAACTGGCGAACCCAAGTCCAAGAGCCCGCATGAGCTTTGTTCACACAAAGCCCACAATACCCGCTGACCCACTTGATGTCCACTAATGAAATGTAAACATTTTTAAACTCCCTTCCACATTGATTAACATTCAATGTGGGATAAACGAAGTTGCACTTAAGCAACCGTTCAACTTCCAAGCATCATTTCTCACTCACCAATAATTGGATTTGAGAAATTCAAAGGGCTATAATTATCTACACGACACGTAGAACGAGCCTATACAGTTCGTTAACACGAATTTTTTCTGTACCATTAAATTTATTAAATACAATTTACAACAATCCCCCACATGAGTGAAAAACTCCAAAAATGAAAAACCATGAATGCAAATACATAGCTCAGTCCTTAAGAGACAATAGAGAATAGGGATAGGTGGCTTGTGGCCTTGAACCCTCCTTAGTTAATACTACCGAGRATACCGGCAGATTAGTGAACATAATTCTTGAACTATTCCCCTTTGTGTATACTAGACAATAGTACCAACCCACTAAGGTCTCAGAATTCTTCCGTTCTCACGTTTGTGTCCGTTTCGGGCCATGGACAACTTCTTTGGATTCATAAGCTTCAGTAGAAGCGGCCCTCACTTCTCGCTTATATAGGTGATTCTTAAAATCAGCATTCTGTCATACTCAAGTCAAAGACCTGCACAAGAATCATTAAAAATTAGAGATTTATCCTCAACACGTGACAGATTATAAACTCTACTTTTGCCGTTAAGGAATAGGGTCGTAGAGACTTACTTACCCAGAATTTTATAGTTTAATTTTCCCATTGAACCAAGTTTGTGGGATTTCCACTCATAATGGTTGGGTTTCCACTACAATCATCTTTAAGATGTGGAGTTCACTCCCATTCCTTCAAGCAACTTGTACATCTGATCTCGAGCTATGTTCTTAGTGAATGGATCCTCTAGATTATCTATCGACCTTACGTAGTCAACTGAGATAATCCCACTCGAAAACAGATATCTTACGGTGTTATGTCTCCAATGAATATGTCGAGACTTACCGTTATACAAACCACTTCTTTCCCTTCCAATAGCAGCTTGACTATCGCAGTGAAGCATAACCGGCGGCACGGGTTTCTCCCAACATGGAATATCTTCTAAAAAGTTACGAAGACATTCTGCTTCTTCACCTGCTTTGTCCAAAGCGATAAAGTCAAATTTCAGGGTGGATCGGGCTATACATGTCTGTTTAGTGGATCTCCATGAAACAGCTCCTCCCCCTATTACAAACACATATCCACTTGTAGACAATGAGTCCTTTGTGTCGGATATCCAGTTTGTATCATAGTAACCTTCAAGTACCCTGGGGAATCTACCATAATGTAGTCCAAAGTTTAGAGTATACTTTAAGTATCTCAAAACTCTCACAAGCGCTTTCTAGTGTTCTCCACTTGGGTTGCTTGTATATCGACTCAGTTTGTTTACCGAGCAAGCTAGATTAGGTCTTCTACAGTTGGAGATGTACATCAAACATCCAATGATCCTAGCATAGTCCTTCTGAGCAACAGGATCGCCTCTGTTCTTACTCAAGTGAACGTCGAGTTCCATAGGTGTCTTTGCTGGAAGACTATCGTGTGCATTGAATTTCTTGATCACTTTCTCAATGTAATGAGATTGTGACAAGACAATTCCATCTAGGGTTCTTATGATTCTTATGCCAAGAATTGTGTCATCAACACCCAGATCCTTCATGTCAAAATTTCTTTTTAGCATGAGTTTCGTCTCGTTAATCACTTGTAGGTTGCTACCCATGATTAACATATCATCTACATAAAGACATACTATAACAAATCTGTCATTAGTATTATTAATGTAGACACACTTGTCGCACTCGTTTATCTTGAAACCATTTGACATCATCACTTCGTCAAATTTCAAGTGCCATTGTAAAGGTGCTTGTTTCAAGCCATATAATGACTTAACTAGTTTGCAGACCTTTCTTTCTTGTCCAGGTTTTACAAAACCTTCGGGTTGTTCCATGTACATTTCTCTTCTAAATTGCCATTTAGAAAAGATGTTTTTACGTCCATTTGGTGAATCTCAAGATTGTGCAAAGCAGCAATCGCTAGAAGCACCCGGATAGAGGTAATTCTCGTAACAGGAGAGTATGTATCAAAGAAATCATAACCCTCCTTTTAGAGAAATCCTTTCACAACCAATAGAGCTTTATACTTATCGATTGATCCATCAGCTCTGAACTTTCGTTTCAGAATCCATTTACTCCCTAAAGGTTTACAACCTTCGGGTAAATCAGTCAAAATCCACGTATGGTTCAGCATGATCGAATCGATCTCCCTCTGTACAGCTTCCTTCCAAAATGAACTGTCAGTTCGTGAGAAAGCTTCTTTCAAAGAGTTTGGTTCTTCATCCAACATGAAAACCACATAATCGGGACCGAAGTCCTTCGCAACTTTAGCTCGAGTACTCCTCCTGGGTGTTGGAGTTTCAAGTTCTGAACCAGGTCATTTACGAGACTTAGGTTCAACCCCCATAAGTTCTTGACATGTAGTTCCTTCAGCATTACCAGTGTTTGAACTGGATGCAGCTTTATCCTTACAAGGATAGATATATTCAAAGAATATAGCATTCCTTGACTCAATAGTGGTTCCGACATTCATGTCCGGAACATTCGACCTATGGATTATAAATCGATAGGCGCTGCTATTCAGTGCATAACCAATAAAAATACAATCAACCGTTTTGGGTCCGATTGTCACTTGTTTCGGTAGAGGCACTTCTACCTTCACTAAACACTCCCACACTTTGAGGTATTTGTAATAAGGTTTCCTTCCATTCCACAACTCATAGGGAGTTTCGTTCCTTCCTTTTAGTGGAATTTTATTGAGGATGTAGTTAGCTGTTAAAATAGCTTCCCCCCACATGTTCTGAGGTAACCAGAACTAATCAACAATGCATTCATCATCTCTTTCAAAGTACGATTCTTGCGTTCTGCAACTCCGTTCGATTGAGGTGCATACAGAGCTGTAGTTTGATGAATTATGCCACTTTCGTTGCACAACTCCTCAAATGGAGCTACGTATTCCCCTCCTCTATCGCTTCGGATAGATTTGATTTTGCAGTTAAGTTGATTTTCGGCTTCATTTTTGAAGTTCTTGAAAGCTTCAATAGCCTCATCTTTACCTATCAAAAGATAAAGGTAACAGTACCTTGTGCAATCGTCAATAAAAGTAATAAAGTACTTTTTACCACCTCTAGTTTGCACAAACTTCAAATCACATACATCCATGTGAATTAATTCTAGAGGTGTGGTGCTCCTTTCTACCGATTTAAATGGTAATTTAGTCATTTTTGCTTTTACACAAATTTTACACTTACTTTTATTAACAAATTCATTTACCTTAAGTAAATTGAGATTTGATAAATATTTTATTGCATTTAGATTAACGTGTCCTAATCTACAATGCCATAAACTGGAGCACTCAATCAAGTAAAAGGAATCAGAAGCAATTTTATTAATGATAGTTTTTGGGCGTATAGCCATTACACTTAGTTTGAACAGTCCATCTGTAAGGTAACCCTTACCCAGAGGTGTTCCAAACTTAGACAGTACAAATTTATTAGCCTCAAATACATGTTTAAAACCACAACTAACTAGTATTGAATAAGAGACTAAATTCTTCCAGATGTCCGGAACATGCAGCACCTCATTCAGAGTGATCTCCTTGCCAGAGGTCATTTTCAGAACAACTGAAACAGCACCTGCAACTTGCGAAGACGCTTGGTTTCCCATGTTCAACTTCCTTCCCTCACAGGAATGGTATTTGGAGAACAAGCTCCGGTCTGCACACACATGGGCATTTGTAGCAGTATCGATGAACCATTGATCACGGTTCTCGACCATGTTAGCTTCATCAGTGATGACCGCAATGATATCATCACTTGTCAGCTCCCTCTCGGCTAGTTGGGCACTCGACTTGGCCTTCTTCTACTTTGGCTTGCGACAGTTCTTAGACATGTGTCCAGAATAGCCGCAATTATAGCATTTGTCGTCAAACTTTTTAGAAGAATGAGCTTTCAGCTTAGAGTTGCCAGGACGCGGCCTCTTCTTTGAGTTGTCTCCTCGTTCAAGCAGGTTCACCCGAGGTTCATCCGAACTTTTTGAATTCTTGTACTGAACTCGAACTTCGGACTCAATTCGTACCTTCCAGATAACATCTTCAAGAGACATCGCCTTTCGCTTGTGCTTGAGGTACATCTTCAAGTCTTTCCAGTTCGATGGAAGCTTATCAATCATGGCAGTAGCCGTGAAAGCATCCAGAAGAACCATCCCCTCGGCGTGGACGTCATTCACCAGCATTTGGAACTTTTGAACTTGTTCTATAATCGGGCGAGAATCAACCATCTTGTAGTCCATGAAATTCGTGACTACAAATTTTCTTGTTCCAGCCTCGTCGGAGCTGTACTTCTTCTCGAGTGCCTCCCAGATCTTCTTGGAGGTCTTCACGTCCGAGTACACGTTACTCAGGCTATCTTCCAGGATACTTAAGAGAAACCCTTTACAAAGATAGTCGTCGTTGTGCCAATTATCGTAGGCGGCATGCACATTGAGACTGGCTATCTTCCAGGCTACTTAAGAGAAACTCTTTACAAAGATAGTCGCCGTTGTGCCAATTATCGTAGGCGGCACGCACATTGAAGCTGGTCTCGGACTCATCCGGAGTAGGTAGTTCGTCTTCCTTCACGAATTTAGCAAAGCCAAGTATCGTGAGGTAAAAAAACATCTTTTGTTGCCACCTCTTAAAGCCTTCTCCATTGAATTTTGGAGGCTTCTCCGCGGCGGGCATGATCTGTGAGGAGTGCACCGGAGCGGTCATAGTTGGGACAAAGGTCCCCATCATAACCGTTGAATGGGTAACAGAAGAGTACGTCGGAGGAGCCGTAGCGAACATACTTGGAACTGAGGTTCCCGTCATCACAGTCGAAGATTACATAGTTTGGACCGAAGTCCCTATCCCGTAAGGGAATGATCTAGCAGCCGAAGCTGTGCTTGAGACATGCTCGGAACCGAAGTTCCCGTCATCCCAGTAGGATGGTTCACAGCCGAAACTGACACATTTTGGACCGAAGTCCCCATCCCATAAGGGAATGAGCCAACAGCCAAAGCTGTGCCCGAGTTCGGGTTGGTTGTCGAGAACCTCGACAGAGTCTCCAGGAGGGTGTCGATGGTTTGTTGGTTGAAAAGGAAGTCAGCATGACTCATGGTCGTGTTTGGCGTTGAGACGCCAATCGTCATAGTGTTCGTGACTGCAGGGGCATTGGTCGTCGTGGTCGTCGTCGAAATGGTGGAGGTAACGACAGGAGCGGTCAAACTGATCGGAGTGCTTGAAGTAGACATCTTTTTCCATTAGTGATATAAAATCACAAATTACAATAATAACTATTTTGTCTTGCGATTGTTAGAAAAATACAACTTAGGGCACGAACAGGGAATGTAACAAACTATCTCAAAACTGGAAAATTGAGAAAACAGAAAACTGTAAAAATACGTGTCAAGTCGAGTCGAGTTTAGAACTCTGTCCGCAAGACGAAATAGCCCCGGTAGTGCCCTTCGATTTTGGCTATTCGTCCCCAAAGATGAAACGACTTCGTCTCTGATATTACAGCACCGTAAATACTAGAGCTCCGGCGAACTGGTCAAAAGTGAACTGAGCTACGTAAAAAATAAAATGCAGAAATATGTGTATGCAGTTTTCAGGATGCAGGGAGTTCTCTTATTTTTCAGGTTGATTTCGTGTGTGAAATGAACTGGAGTGCTCACCCTTATATAGGGTTGTCATTTGGGTGGTAACCCCACACGGAGCAGCCAATTCGGACCAATTGCCCAAATCCCAAGTCCCAGGTCCGGGTTTGGGATCGGGCTCGGGCTCGAATCCGCCCAACTCCGCCATCGGCTTCGCCGAAGGCGGACTGGCGAACCCAAGTCCAAGAGCCCGCGTGAGCTTTGTTCACATAAAGTCCACAATACCCACTGACCCACTTGATATCCACTAATGAAATGTAAACATTTTTAAACTCCCTTCCACATTGATTAACATTCAATGTGGGATAAACGAAATTGCACTAAAGCAACCGTTCAACTTCCAATCATCATTTCTCACTCACCAATAATTGGATTTGAGAAATTCAAAAAGCTATAATTATCTACACGACACGTAGAACGAGCCTATACAATTCGTTAACACAATTTTTTGTTATACCATTAAATTGATTAAATACAATTTGCATCTTATTCATGGCACAATACTATAATTAGCCCACCGATTTAAAATTATGATTTCTCCTATATGCTAAGTTACCATAATAGTTATCCTATATGCTAAGTTACCATAATAGTTGGAACTCTCTTATTTTGTTAAGTTACCATAATAACCATGAGACAATAAACATCTCATATCCTTAGTTCACCTGTGCCCATACCATAGCACCCATAACAGCCCACTAGGGCCCATACTATAACCATAAAGCCCAGATCTCCCTGTCGAGTTGTTTATAAACATAAATACAATTTTAACCCATAAGATCTCGACAATTCCATAGAAATGGTCGCCTTATAAACCTAATTGGACGAGCATGCCGATCTGAATATTTAATGTCATATCAAGAATCGTAAATATTGAAAGCCGGTTCTTTGCGTTTGTCTTCTTGTTGGAAACATTATGGCATGCTCGTGCACATAGAAGACCACAAGTTTTCTCAGCAACATAAAGAACTATTGGGCCAGTATTTGTCCGGTATATAGGTAAAATCTCTTTATTTTTACAATTCGTGTACATTGTTTATTATGAGACAAACAATGAGACTCAGAAAATCTTCATATGATTTTCTTGTTATACAAAAAAGGAAAGCATCACATTTTCACATGGTCTCACAAGTTTATTTTGAACTTTAAGACTTATGCGTGAACAAGTCTATTTATTTTATTCCTCATGTTCTTGTGAATGTTTGCAGTTTTATGATGACAAAGAAACTCAAGAACCTAATAATAGCTAGGACATCAAATCAGAGTTCATCAATTTTTTCTTGAACTGCCTTTTGATCTTATTGGGCTGTCTAGATAATCAACAATTTGGAAATGCAGTTGAAGAATTGGGATCTTGAATTTCTTAAATTCTCATGTCTCAGGTAGGATTTTAAATTACTACCTGAATTATGGTATAAATTTCCATATTTGGAGAATGTGATGCATTTGAAGTGTTAACTTTATTTAAGTTGTAACAATAATGTTCTCAGTTACGGTGTGCTGATGAGGAAGTGATTGATGGAACTATAAGCATACTCAAAGCCGTGATCTCGAGAACAAATCTTACTCTATCCACAAGAAGCATCGACGATGTTAGACAAATGGATCTAAAAGCTATTGTGAATCTTGCGGGATATTGCTCAATGTAACATCTGTTAATGACACGTTTAAGCCATATTTATGTGCAAGAGTAACTGTTAATTGTTTATGTAACATGAAAGAATTGTTTTGCCTGTCGTTTCTAATTGATCTTCCTTGCTAAATATACACATTACATATATAATTTTATGACTCTAATTTAGGCTAGAAAACTAACAATCAATTTACAATGAAAATATTTGACTATCTATAAATAAAATATATTTATTTATTATATATATTATATTCTATCATACCCCTTTAGTTGAAATGGGAGGTTTCCGCATACTGAGACTGGCTCAGAAATCATCAAAGAGTATTCACGGAAGACCTTTCGTAAATATATCCGCATTTGATAACGAGAAGGAACATGAAGAACACGAACTTGTTCACAAGCCACATTCAATGTGTTTAATGCGCTAATGTTGAACAAGTTTTCCGGAAAGAAATATCGCACTCACATTGTCACAGTAGATCAAGGTAGCCTTGAGGATTGGATCGTGAATTTCTAAGAGGAGATTATAGATCCAACAAGATTTAGAAACAACATTTACTACACCTCGATATTTGGCTTCGGTGCCAGATCGAGACAACGTTGATTATCATTTTGAGGACCAAGATATAAATTTATCATCGAGAAAGACATAGTAGCCAGATGTGGATTGTCTCGTATCAGGACATCTACCCTAATCAACATCTGTATACGAGGTTAGGTCTGAGATGTTGTATTTGTATAGATGCAATCCAAAATAAAGAGTGTCACGTATGTATCGTAGAATTCGTTTGGGAGCGTTCATATGTGTATCATTTGGGTTGTGCATGTGTAAGCATATATGTTGTACCGCATAGGATATATGCTAAACTCCGATAATGAGCGGGGTCTTCATATGGAGAACCCAAGCCACCACTTAGTTTCGGTTTGGTGTCAACTGGTGTCAGAGTAGGTTTATAAGATGACATGCAAGGGCACTCGATAATTTTTTCGGCATATTTTTATTGAGAAATAAATAGGCCACCTGTATGTTGTGTAACAGTAATGCCCAAAAATTAACTTAAGTCTTTCCTAGCAAATTCAACATCAAGGGGTGATCATGAAAAGAAGTGACTAGTATGATATCATCAATGTATAGCAATACATAAGCCATGTCTCTTCCTTTTCGATAAATAAACAAGGAATAATGGTCGGACTTGCAATATGAGACGCCAATGGTTGATAAAGACTCAGTAAACCATTGATACCAAGCACGTTGAGCCTATTTCAGTCCATAAAGTGATCTTTTTAAGAGACGTACATAATCAGGATAAGTTTTATCCCTAAATCCCATCGGTTGGTGCATATAAACGGTTTCTTGAAGTTGACCGTATAAGAATACATTCTTGACGTCTAGTTGATGAATCAACCAAGATCTAACTTGTTGGGTTGAATGTTTCATCACAATCAATTTTAACCTGTTGTGACTTGCCATCACCTAAAAGATGGGATTTTCTCCGCTCAAAAGAACCATCAGATTTTGTTTTATGATGAAAGATACACATAGGACGAATAAAATTAATATTAAGAGGATAAGATACTAGTTCCCACGTCTTATTTTTAATAAGAGCTTTAAATTCCCCTATCGTTGCACTTTCCAATTCAAGTAGGACAAAGCTAAGTAGTGGGTTTCGTGGAATTGGGGATGGAGCTGCTACATTTTGACAGATTATATTGACATTTTAGTTTTGTAATTCCACGCATGGCATGTGTCGTTATTGTTTGTGTAGGTGGTGGAGGTGGACTTCGTGTTTTGATGATTGGTAGATGATTTAGCTTGGTAGGGGATAAAGATGATGAACTGGGCCTGTTGATGAAGGGCCTGATGAAGTGTGGGAATAGTTTTGGGCATGCAGCTAAAGCGAGATGGGACATTGGGGTGAGTTGGGCTATGAGGTTGTTGTTAGAGAAGGCCGTTGTTGGCTATATTAGTTTTGCAATTTAGACAATAATAATGTTATTAATGTTATTAGTTACAGAATCATAAGAATGTGTGGACAGATCATGTATTTGTTAAAAAGGAAATATTGACTCATTAAATTTGACATGTCGACAAATAATTATTTTTTATTACAAGTCGTAACACTTATAACCCCTATGAGATGGTGGATATCCTAACAAATAAAAAAGGAATATATCGAGGCTGGAGTTTATGTATTTTGGTGGAGGTATGTAGAGAGTAAAAAAGACAAACAAAAACTCATAGGTATTTGTATGACAGATCACGATGGTCAAGAGTTTGAGTTGGGGAATGGTTTTTAAGAATTTTGTTTGGGATAATGTTTAAAAGATAAGTAGACATTTCCTACGCATGATGCCAAATGAGAATGAAAGGGAGGCATGTGCTAGGAGGGTATGAATTAAGTTATCATGGTTTGTATTTTTCATTTGACTTTCCCATTTTGAGGAGAAGTGTGGGGACTTGAAATTGAAAAATAAGACTATTTTTGAGGCAAAAATGTTTCGAATTGTTCATTGTCGATTCCCCCATTATTACATTGAAAACATTTAATAGTTTTTCTAAATTAATTTTTAATGAAGGTACTAAATAATAAAAAACAAAATAGACTTGAGACTTTTTGCCTATGAGAAAAACCCATAAGAAGTTAGAAAAATCATCTAATAAAAGAAAATAATAATGATGCCAAACAATACTCACAATTGGAGAGGTAAGGGCTGTTAATTTTACCCGTCGGGTACTCGATAATTCGGGTAGGGTAGAGTACACAAAAACGGGTAACGGGTCGGGTGAGGGTAATACCTTTTTCTCCGGTTCAAATCTGGGTGTCCCAAAAAAAGTATTAGGCCAGAGACAATGAGGGGCAAGCTACGATGCCGGATACGGGTATGAAGTTTGTACCCGTTACCCGACCCCATTACCCAATTTGTACATTAGTGAGTACCCTACCCGTGTACCCGCATTATACCATACTCGTACCATACCCGATATATATTATAAATTTAAATATATGAATATAAGAATATAATATGTATAATAGTTAGTTTTATAAATTTATATATTTTTATTACCACACTTATTTTTATGTAATATATATTAACATAATTTATTTATATCTAATTAAAATATTATCAAATGTATATCTTGCTATCATGTTTCATATTAGGGATAAATGTTTTTTGCCCCCCAATGTATGCAATTTTTTTCACTTTACCCCCCGAAATATTTTTTGTTCCACTTTGCCCCCTGATGTATAATAATTTTTGACGTTGCCCCCCAAAATTTATTTTCGACGGAATATTCCTTTTAGATTCCATCGACGGGCAGTTGGGGGACAAAGTGAAAGAATCTTATAGTTTGGGGGGTAAAGTGCAAAAAATCTTATAGTTTGGGGGGCAAATTTAAATAATATAAATGTTAAAATTTTATTTTAAAATTTTATATTTGAAAAAGATATATAATTTTTATATTATAGTCTCACACACAAAAAGTTGTCAATACGATTCCAATTTTAAAAAAAGAAAAAAGAAAAAAAAACCCATAAAAATTTTCAATTAATATTTATAATTTTCTAAATATAAATATTGTCAATACATCTTTTATATTATTAAATATGAAATACATGATTAAGTATTATGTAAATTATTAGGCTAAGTAACATAATAATATATTATGTATTATGATTGAACAAAATAAAATAAAGGTGTATTTCGTATATGCATTATAATATTATGATACGAAAAATAAAATTATCTTTCGATATTTTTATTTGTATAAAAGTGTGATTAAATACTATATTAATCATGAGTACATTATTATATAAGATTATAATTATAGAATGATTAATATAATTAAAATCTTGATATTATAATATTTTAATTATATTAATCATTTGATAATTATAATCTTATATAATAATCAATGTACTCATGATTAATATAGTATTTAATCACACTTTTTATACAAATTATAATATCAAATGATAATTTTATTTTTCGTATCATAATAATTTACATAATACTTAGTCATGTGTTTAATAATTAATAATATAAAAGATGTATTGACAATATTTATATTTAGAAAATTATAAATATTTATTTGAAATTCATGGTTTTTTTTTTTTATATAATTTGGAATTGTATTGACAACTTTGTGTGTGTGTGAGTATAAGATAAAAATTATATATCTTTTTCAAATATAAAATTTTAATATTTATATTATTTTAATTTGCCCCCCAAACTATAAGATTTTTTGCACTTTACCCCCCAAACTATAAGATTCTTTCACTTTATCCCCCAACCGCCCGTCGATGGAATCTAGAAGGAATATTCCGCTGGAAATAAAGTTTGGGGGGCAACGTCGAAAATTATTGTACATCAGGAGGCAAAGTGGAACAAAAAATATTTCGGGAGTAAAGTGAAAAAAATTGCATACATTGGGAGGCAAAAAAAAAATTATCCCTTCATGTTATGATAAAATATCAAAATATATGAAATATTATTTATTACATTTATACTATATATCATATTATGTTTCACATAACTAATTATAAATTATTTAAAATATTTTAGTATAGTATATTGAGAATTGTTGTTGTTTGACAAACTAATAATATTTTTGAATGACTCTTAAAATAATTTTAAAAAAATCTTAAATAAATAGAATAACTCAACCAAATTATAGTAAACCATGATATATATATATATATATATATATATATAAAATTATGATTTATATTACTGAATTAGTGTTGGTATTAAAAACTAAAATATTTTATTTCAATGAAACAACATTTTAATTTAATTAATATATTCGGGTACCCGTTTACCCGATGGCTACCCGATACCCGACGGGTAAATACTCGTACCCTACCAGATAATAAAGATTGGGTAATAGGGTAGGGTAAATTAGTTGCGGGTAAGGTACGGGTATGGCCGTACCCGCACCCTACCTTACCAGTTTACACTCCTAGGAGAGGTCCACAAGTCACTACACATGATATCAAATGGAAATAATGTGGTAGATGGATAAAATAGCAATTTACTATGCTTCCAAACACAAGATTCACCAATAGAAGCACTAGAAGGATTTTTACAATCAATAAAATTATTCTTGTCAAGAGAGCATAAAACCGACTCTCCTGGTTACTCAATAGATTATGCCATATTGCGATAGAGAGTGCCACAAAGCTTGAGGAAAGGTGGTTTGTTTATTGATAGGGTAGAGATCCCCGGTGCTGTTACATCTTATTATCAGTATTCTTGTCTGGAAATCCTTCAGATAAAATCCAAACGGATCAAATTCAAACGAGACATTTTTATCGGTTGTTAAATGATGCACATAAATCAAATTTCTTATAAGGGTTGGTGCATGGTGCATGTAGTACGTTTTGCAATGATAAGAGTGAAAATGGTGGGTTTAAACGTGTGTCCGTGATCTAGTAAGCAACCTCCTCTTCTAGAAGGTGCAATCCTTCTGTGAGGTGAGCGAGCTATTTTTGGGTCGGCGACCTCTCGTATAAGAGTGGCGAGCTCTTATGTGAGTTGGCGAGATCTTATGAAATAAGCGATATTATGACAACTCAGTATTGAGTGGTAGCTCGGTGTTGAGAGCTGGGTTTCATGGTTTTGGGCCCTTTTGGGCTAATATGGATTATGGTATAGAGTCCCGGAGGACTAAGGTTATGGACATGGTTATTGACCCATGGCTATTATGGTAATCTAGCGAGAGTTCTATTATCTATCCTAATTCTAAGTCGATTTCTATTTATGGTATTATAATTTTAATAGGAGATGGAGACCTTAGATTGGGAATACGTCTCTTATCTATATAAAGAGGACTCAAGCCTCATTCTTTTCTCTAAGTTGATTTTAAAATAACGTTTAAACTCTCGCATAACTCTCTCAAACACTATCTGACTTAAGCATCGGAGGGCCTACGCCGTGGATGTCCACCGCCTGGCTTGGGTTTTGTTTTGCTGGTTTGATCAGGTCACCAGGAGCTTTCTAGAGATCTTTTAGGTCGTTGATCACATATTTGAGGTCAATATCTCTATTCTTGGTAAACCAATCTTTTTTGTCGCAATAAGTGGCGTCGTCTCTGGGAAAGAGGGACATCGAGTTCTTGAGAAAAAAACGTGAGAATTTTAGCAAGCACAACATGAAGGGAATAGGTACACTCCTTGAAATCTGAATTTTGATGGGGAAGCAAGTAAAATGAAAGTAGTAGACACCGAGAAAGAACAAACACCACCACAAGGGGAATCAACAAACCAAACGACCCACACCGCCACCCTCACCGAGGAAGCATAATATGAAGAAACCAGAAGGGGAGAGCAAGAAAAAGGTTCTAGAAATAATTAAATAGAGGGCCGTCCGCATAGGAATAAAAGAGTGGAAGGAGTTACCAAAAGAGAAAACTTGTCATTTTGACAAGGGATTCCTTGAGCGATTAATGGGATTGGTACCTCCGGACATATTGGAGAAGCTGGATGAGATCTTGGCAGGCGATGATGAAAGTGGGAAGGATGAGGATGGAAAGAAGGATGAGGAATATAAGCCAGAACAATTGTCTGCTCCTCAGAAAAAGAGCAGAGAAAGGTAACCATGGAGGCCAAGTCCCGAGCTACTTCAAAGCTCGAGAAAGGGAAAATATTCAATAAAATACATATCATCGTCTGAAGAAGACGGCAATGACTATCAGCAACTCATGGATGGAAGGCCACGAAGAAAGTCTTATAAACACCGGTCCCAGCGAGATGAGGAAGAGTACGACGATAATAATTGGCGATTCATGGATAACCGGTTACGAAGGAGGCCTATAAATGTTGGGGCCAGCGAGATAAGGAAGGAGACGAAGATGAGGTGGGACCAGCTTCCCATGTGTTTAGAGTATGCAGAAGGCATTGCGTTCATTACAAAGACAAGTCATGGGAACAGGACGAGAAGAGTCAAAAGGGCACCCGTTCTCTAAGAGGATATGGAGAGCGGTGTTACTAAAAGGATATAAAGGACTGGATTTCTATTACGAAGGACCGACAGACCCCACTCATCATGTGCAGAGTTTTAAAAATAAAACAGTATTGAGTATATGTAGATGCGGTGGCTTGCAGAGATTTCCTGTCCACTTTGAGAGGGATAACACATGATTGGTTCCATTAACTGGCACCAGGCAAGATCACTAGCTTCCAGGTTATGAAGTTGGCCTTTTGAAAACATTTTTCTAGTGCCAAGTTGCACATGAAAACCGCGCAATCTCTCTTTACAATGGTGCAGTGGCCGGGGGAAAGTTTGAAGAGTTACATAACCCGGTTTACCAGAGCTACCTTGGAAGTGCCCGCAGTCATGGACGAGATGAAGGCTGGAGCGTTACATCAAGGATTAAGATGGGAGGATATGCACAAATCATTGGCTAAGCGATCTGCACAAACATATGAAGAAGTTTGGGATAGATGCACGAAATACATACAGGTAGAGAAGACCAAGGAAGAACACAGATTACGCTTTGGGCTGGAGATCGTGGAGCCAAAGAGAATTGTCTCAAGAGGTCAGAACCTATGAGGGACTCAAGGCGAGCTGCTCGCTCTTAACCATGAGAGCAGACGACAGAGGGGAAACAAGAAGTGTGAGGAGAATATGGAGACAAGATGATTTCACACCCTTGGCATACCCACAGGCGAGGGCGTTCGAAGTCATGGAACACCAAATACCTGATGATATCAGATGGCCAGAGAGCTACACGCGAATTCCTAATAACCCAAAATCTGAATTCTTTTGCAGGTTCCACAATAATTATGGTCATTTGACCAGCAGTACAGGCATTTACGGGAGGAAATTGAGAGACACGTTAAGGTGGGGCACTTGAAAGATGTTATATATAAGGATAAAGAACCTCGAGAACCAGTTCAACAACTACCACCACCACCTCCGGGAGGTCCTCTGCCAGCCCAGGTAGAGGGACAACCACGACAGGAAGGACAAACATAGAATGAAAGGGGGAGAACCACAGGGAATAACAATGGGAGAATAAATATGATTTTCGGGGGACCAACAAATAGAGACACAAATAATGCGTGGAAAAGCATGTGAAGGCAGCCCAGCCTGGACCATGTGAGGCTGCTGCCATTAACAGGCGACCCCCAGCAATGCGTCTTACAGGTGGAGCATAATGACGCACTTGTGATTGAAGCTAAGGTAGCAGGGTATGAAGTCGGACGGGTCTTTGTAGATAATGGGAGCTCGGTTAACATCATATACTAGGAGTTCCTAGATCAGATGAACTTAAAGACAAAGGTATGGCCTATAAAAACTCCGGTTTATGCTTTCAATAGCGTGCAAGTTATCACTAAAGGCGAGTTGACACTCCCAGTGGCATGGGAAAAAAGTGAACTAAGAGTGAAAAAAGATCTGAAGTTTTTGATCATTAAAGGGAACTCGGCATACAATGTTATATTGGGGAGACCTGCCCTTAACGCATTCTAAGCTGTTACTTCCACTTACCACATGAGTATAAAGTATCTTGTGGGAGATAAGGCGGGCGAAATAGTAACAGAACAACATGTTGCCCGGTCGTACTATCAGATGACTGTAAGAAAAGGGATGAGCGAGGGAAAACGAGAAAGGACGGGTGACATAAGGAAGGGATACTTAGATCTAAAAAGATGATGGAGGAGGAGAATTATGTCTACCCTCATGAGGAGATCATGGAAATTTCTTTAGAAGAAGGCGGGCCAGAATACACTACCATGATAGGGACTCAAATGACGAAAATTGTGAAGGAGAAGCTAATAGCTTTACTAAGGGAATTCTGGGATATCTTTGATTTTAGAGATGGAGAGCTGCCAGGAGTGTCTCCTGAGGTCGCACAACATCATTCAAACGCAAACCCAGAGGCGTGACCTGTGCGACCGAAGAGGCAACATTTTGGAGCAGGGCTGGACAAGGTGATAGAGGAGGAAGTGCAGAAACTACTAGAAGCTGGCCACATCCGGTGATCCAATTCCTAGAATATTTATCCAATGTTGTGATGGTGCCAAAACCCGGATAGAAGTGGAGGATGTCTATGGATTCTGTAAATTGAACAAGGCATGCCCAAAGGATCACTACCCTTTACCACGTATCGACCAACTGGTTGATTCAACTTCAGGCTGCGAGCTGTTGAGCATGATGGATGCGTCGCAGGGATATCATTAGATCACACTGGCAAAGTAAAACCAGCCCAAGGTGAGCTTCGTCACCTCGACAGGTACATACTATTTCGTTTCTATGGTTGAAGAATGCAGGGGCGACCTAAAGTTTGGTGGACAAAATGTTAAGAGATATGTTGGGGTCCATTATGAAGGTCTATGTGGATGATATGTTAGTGAAAAGCAAAAAGGTGAACTCACATGTGGAGGATCAACGGAAAGGTTTTTCCATACTAAGGCAATATGGGATGCATCTTAATCTAAAAAAGTGCGCGTTTTGAGTATGATCAGGTAAACTCTTGGGGTATATGGTGATAGAGCGAGGTATTGAGGTGAACCCTGAGAATGTGCGAGCTGTTATGGAGATGC
This sequence comes from Phtheirospermum japonicum, assembly GCA_014905375.1. Lineage (NCBI taxonomy): Eukaryota > Viridiplantae > Streptophyta > Magnoliopsida > Lamiales > Orobanchaceae > Phtheirospermum > Phtheirospermum japonicum. Next base: position 275,332 of record BMAC01001027.1, on the reverse strand, counting down.
CCCATCCCCGAACAGTACGAGATGTGCCAGTATTAACCGGTCATATTGCAGGGCTTAGTCGTTTTATTTCCAGGTCGGCGGAGAAGGGTGTCCCCTTTTTCAGAATGTTGAGGAAGGGATCCAAGTTCGAATGGATAAAGGAGGCAGTAGAAGCTTTTGATAATCTTAAGGAGTATTTGGATGAAATCCCATTAGTAACTAAACTGATGCCAGGTGAGTATCTGATTCTATACATATTTTTTGGTGAGGTCGCGGTAAGCTCAATACTTATCAAGGAGGATGGAGGCGTGTAGAAACCCATCTACTATATTAGTAGTATGTTAAGGGGAGCTGAGTTGAATTACTCGAAGCTGGAGAAAGGTGGATTTACATTTATCTATACGGTGAGGAAGCTCCGTCTTTATTTTGTGGGTCACAAGGTTAAGGTACGCACCAACTTAGCTCTTAAGCAGGTTTTGAGTAATCCAAATGTGTCTAGACGATTGGTGAAGTTAGTAGTTGAGCTTAGCGAGTAAAATGTGGTGTATGAGCCTAGGACAGCTATTAAAGCACAGGTATTAGCGGATTTCCTACAAATGATGCTGCGCTCGGCAGAGCATGAGGTTGAACAAAGGGTGTGGCTATTACTTACAGATGGATCAACTATGGCATCAGGAGCTGGGCTAGGGATTATTTTGCCTAGCCCAGAAGGGGAAAACCTCGATTTTGCGATCAAGTTGGGATTTGAGGCCTCTAATAATAAAGCAGAATATGAGGCATTACTACAAGGCATAAAAATGGCAGGCGGCCTGGGAGCACGACGAATTCAGGCCTATACAGATTCATAACTAGTAGCTCGATAGTATGATGGGTATTTCGAAGCAAGAGAAGAACGCATGAATGAATAATTAAAGAAACTCAAGGAAGGGGTAACTCAATTCGAGGAGTTCAAATTGGAACATTTGCCATGAGCTGATAACATCCGGGAGGACCAGCTCGCCAAGATGGTTGGAACGTTGGGTGCTTATGACACAAGAAAGGTCACATTAATGGAGGTAGCACATAGCAGTGTGAAAAGACGAAAGGATATTATGGATATAGATTAAAGAGAAGATTGGCGGACACCAATTCAGGAGACTCTTGATAGGGTGGTCACTGGGAACATGCCGTTATCCACTAAAGAGGCCAGAACGGCAGCACGATATTGTTTGGTAAATGGTGACTTATACAAGAGGTCGCACTCTGGCCCATACTTGAAGTGCTTGTCAAAAGAGGAAGGACTGGAAGTACTGCGGGAAATATACGAAGGATATTGTAGCGATCATCAAAAAGCAGGGAATTAGTTGGAATATCTTTGCGAACCAGGTTTTTGTGGCCGGGGATGAAGAGTATGGCAGGCGAGCTCGTTATGACTTGTAGAAAACATCAGATGCATGCACCTATCATTCATGTGCCCGCAGAAGATATGATGGTAATGAGCTCGTCCTGCCCATTTGCGTATTGGAATTCAACATTGTGGGGCTACTTCCAAGGACACCTTACAAGAAACTCCACTTGGTGGTCGGGGTGGACTACTTTACAAAATGGGTGAAGGCCGAGGCTGGGCATTGGCAAACAGAACATCATCGATTTTATTTTTAACAGTATTTTTTGCAGGTATGTCATCCCAGGGTGTTGGTCTCGGACAGTGGAACACAATTCAATTGGCACATGATCTAAGATTGGTGCAAAACGAGGGAATGAAACAACGATTTGCTTTTGTACAACATCCCCAAGCTAATGGACAGGTTGAGGTCACTAATCGTATCATTGTGCAGGGAATCAAGCTGCGACTAGAGAAACCAGGGAGACTTTGGCTTGAGGATCTCTCTTCCGTCTTGTGGGCTTATCGAACAACTCCACAACTACTACTGGCGAATCACCTTTTAGCTTAGTCTATGGTATGGAGGCTGTCATTCTGGCGGAAATAGTTGGAAGATCTCATTGACTAGAGACATTCAATGAGGAACAAAATGAACGATTGGCTAGGAGAGATCTAAATTTTTTCTCCAAATTTCTCAATTTATCAACATTACAATATAAAAACAAGGCTATAACGTATCTAAAAATTTATTTGAATAAAACACTCCCGATAAATAGAGTAAATAATTGATAAATATTTAATATAATAAAATATTCATCCTTAATAAATATCATTATGCGTAATAGTATATTTTTAATTTTTCACTTATTTTAATTTCAAATATTCGGACAATTCTGTTCCCATAATAAATTCTCCATAATGATTTTAAATTCGAATATTAAATTTCCTATGTTTGATAATAAATATTCTTACTTCTCCTGACGACTATATATTTGAGTGTTGTTTTTTTTTCCTAAATAATTTATTTTGTGCCGTATATGCATTTTTCTAAAGTATATAGTGAAACTTAATGGTATAAATCTTGATTTTGCTAAATAATAAATTGAAATCGACAATGTGAAATTAATGATAGTGAAAGAGTTGAAATCATATTGTAACTTATACTTACGAAAATTATATTATACACCATATAATTATAGTATATAAAATTTTATATATATATATCACCCCTATATATTAATGCAAAATCCTCCTAACATATGTGTCTGCTTTGTATGCTTTGATTGACAAATAAAAAATTCTGGTGCTTCGTTTGCTTATGTGTCATCCGAGCCTAATGTTTACCTAATTTAATACTTTTTTTTATTATTGTATCTTACTTTATTTAATTTTTTTATTATATTTTTCCTTATTCAATATTTTCCATTGATTCTCCCAGTATAAAAATAGAAATAGTCATATATAATTAGTAGATAATATCTAAATTAGTTATTTTAATTAAAATAAAAACTAAATATGAAATAGTTTTAATTAAAAAAAATTTTATTATGAAAATAATTAAATAAATTCTATTGATAATATAATTTAAAATAATTTATTTTTGGAGTTTCAAATATTATATATAGGTAAAATATGAGTTATTTACAATAATTTAAGTATGTAATTAAATATTAGTAATGTATTCAATCTAAACATAAAAATATTAAATTATATGCTAATAATTAATAAATATTGATTAGACACTAATACGCACGGGTTGAGAGTATGACATATTTTAAATATCTTAGAGTATGTCACTAATAATTATTAATGAATTTATCCTAACCAATAATATATGAAATGATTGAATAATTAATAAATATATATTAGACACGGGTTTAGAATGTGACGTCTTTGTATGTATATAACTAAGATTATTAATGAACTTAGTTTAAAAATAAAATATAAAATTATTTAATATTTATATTAATTAATAAATAGATTAGACATGTACAAAGTACGGGTTGGGAATACATTATTTTATTTTTATTTTATATTTAAAATTAAATAATTATTGCAAATATTTTTTATATTTATCTTTTGATAAGTGTTGTATAATACACGGGTGTTACACAAGCATATATTTATGCAAAATCCATTTAGTGTATGTGTCTACTTCGTATGCTTCGCGTGAATAATAAAAGATTTTGGTGTTTCGATTGCTTATGTGTCATTCGAACCTAATTTGTACCTAATTTAATATTTTTCTTTTATTGTATCTTACCTGATTTAATATTTCATTTTTATTATATTTAGCCTAACTTAATAGTTTTTTTTTATTTTGCCTATTTCAATAATTTTCTTTTATACTCCTAATATAATAACATAAACAAGTAATATATAATTAGTAGCAAATTAATTACTTTAATTAAAAGATAAATTATCATATAAAATAATTTTAATTACAAAAAAGATTGTTATGAAAATAATTGAATAAATTGTATTTATAATAAAAATTGAATAATTTAATTCTGAAATTTTAAATATTCATATATTTGCAATAATTGTAATATGTATTAGTAACGAACTCAATCTAAATATAAAAAAATAAAATTATATAATAATAAATAATTAATATTTATCAGACAATGACACAATGCGAGAACGCTTGAGAGTATGACATCTTTTGAATTTTTCAAAGTATGTAACTGTAATTACTAACAAATTTTATCTAAACATAAAAAAATAAAATAATTTAGTAATAATTAATTAATATAGATTAGAGACATGTTGAAAATCTGACATCTTTTAAATTTTTATAAGTATGTAAATATAATTATTAACTAATTTAATCTAAACATTAAAATATAATATTAATCGATAATTATAATAATTAATAAACTGAACAGGGCACTGATTGAAAATACATTTTTTCAATTTTTTATTTTAAATTTATAACTTTATAGTTTTCAAAAATATTTTTCATACATATTTTTTATAAATCCCGTGTAATACACGGGTGTTAAACTAGTATATATATATATATATATATATATATATATATATATATATATATTAAATACCCGTGTTTTACACAGGTATTGTGCTAGTTAAGATACGTTTCAAGCGTGGATGATTAACATAAGAGATTCCCAATATATCATAGGATTCTCGTTCTTGAAAACGAGTTGAGATAGGAATTGATTCCCATATCATTGGTGATATATCTCAATCAGTCATATTTCATTGCATTATGTGCAAACTCAAATATTTCCCGATTGGACTGCATGCTTTCAGGAAATACTTCAATGAAAAGAAAGTACTTTTAAAGAGAAAAACTTAGCTAGAAATCTGATAAAATCAAACTAGCTACATCCCTAATAACCAGAAGGCATTAATCCTGCAGTTTGACCAAGTCTCACTCCAAGGGTTTCCAAGGAAATCCTGGTTCCCGATGACGATCCTGAGCAAAAAAACAATTAGTGGTGTAAATAATACACAAATATATGATTAATATGACTGGAAATATAATATTCGTAGGACGAAAATGAGAGAACCCTCGTTTTCCCAATAAAACTTTCGACAAAGATTCATGATAAAATACTTACACTACACCCAGGAGGGATATAAACGGTACCACCAGAGATAAAGCTTTTGTTTGCACTATCATAGATTATCTCATCAAACATGTGTAGCTTGTAATCCTCGCCTTTAAGAGGCTGCAAGAGTTTGTAAAAGTTAGGATAGAGAGTGCTGGTTTCATATACAATTCAAAATATTGCTCTAAAAGGTAAAGTTATTCATCATCAGACCAAATATCCACATTTAGCAACACTGGTAACACAAAATGAAACCCAAATCATAGAATAGAAATACAAAATTAGCCAACTGGAAACTATGTACTAATGAAGGAAGTGTTGCCTTCACGACCAAATAAAGTTATAACTGCCTACACGAGGTACAGGAAATAAATCTTAATAGATCACTCCAATAGATTACATTAAAATCACAACACAGTCAGTTTTAGATAGGTTGATCATCCTTGTCCATACAGTATAAAATATTCTGCAAACAAACCAATTAGATTCGGGCCTACGAAACAAATACATAAAACAGAAATAAGAGCTACAACCAAAATCCATTTTCAAGGATCACTAACCCCATTCTATCCATGATCATAGGCCTAATTTATGTAAGTTAATTAAGAGCAATTCTCAAAATTCAAGATAATGATGAGTTCACAATCATAAAATTTTCAATATCCAGAAAGTCGATCATTAAGGGATTCATATCTATTCAGAAGAGATGAAGATTCAGGAACGATATAAAAATCATAGAATTTCCAATATCAGGTAATCAATCAATCAATAACGAAATAAATTTATTGCAAGAGAAAACTGAGGATTCATGACATTAAACCTAATTACACCTGATTTAAGGGTTCTCCCAATCCCTCCCAAAATTCAAGATGCGAACGAGTCCTTCATAAAATTCCCATACCAGGATAATCAATCAATAACGAATTATACTTATTGATGAGGGTTCACTAGGAACGAGTTCAAAATCATAGAATTTACAAAATCAGGATAATCGATTTATTAAACGAGATGGAGATTTATTAGGAACAAGTGCAGAATCATAGAAATTCCAATATCAGGATAATCAATCAATAAACGATATAAAGTTATCAAAAGAAAAAACCGAGGATTCATAACCTTTGGGAAATAATCGATGTAACAGGTGATTTTGGTGAACTTGCGCACGGCATTGTCGCAAGTGTTGCAGGTAAAGCCCATAGGACAAATCGTACCACCAACATGACGGTGCACGGCGCCTGGAGTTCTCTTTGGCAGATTAAGAGCCTCGAATTTAGTTCCTCCTCCCACCAGCCGCACCCGCTTCACACATGGCTTTCCCTCTACCATTGAGTGAGGCATCCGAGTTTGAGTAGCATTGGTACCGGACAGATGAAAAGGGTTTTTTTGTTTGTTGTTTTTCCTCGATTTGAAATTGTGCACTTCTTCGGACTCTTAGGCCATCTCCAGCAGTGTGCACTATTTTACAGCAGAATCTGCACTAAAATAGTGCAAAATCTGCGCAACAAACAGTTTGCACTAAAAAGGAATATTCCAGTATATTCTTTATTTCTAATTTTTTTAATTGTATATTATTTTGTAAGGTATTATTAAATAAATAATACATTTTTAAATCAAAATTGGCAAAATAATACTTATTAAAAAATTATTGCATTTTTGGATAAACATTAAATAAATAATTTTATTAAATAAAGGAAAAACAAAAGATTACACATTTGATTAAATAATAATAAATAAATTTAATTAGATTAGAGCAAAATAAAAATAACATTCATAATAATATTTAAAAAAAATAAACAAAGTTACATAATAATATAAACTAATTCTCCGAATTAGAATATTCCTCCCATAAATGATCAATTAATGCATTTCGAAGTGTGAAATGAACCTCTGCATCTTTGATTTGTCTAAATCGAGCAAGAAAATCTTCAAATCGAGGATGCTCCCTTTCAACAAATTCTACATCTGGAGGTGGCACTTCTCTTGTTTCATCAATTGGAGCATCAAGATCTCGTTCATCCTCAATTATCATATTATGCATTATTATGCACGCGGTCATAATATCGTGTAAATCACTTTTACTCCAAAAACGTGTTGTATTTGCTACAATTGCAAATCGACTTTTGAGAACTCCAAAAGCACGTTCGACATCCTTCCTACATGCTTCTTGTTTCTTTGCAAAATATATTTTTTTGGGACCACTTGGTGCATGGATAGTTTGTACAAGAGTTGCCCATTTTGGGTATATATTATCAGCTAAATAGTAGCCCATATTGAATTCCTTACCACGTATGACATAATTTGTCGGAGGAGCAATGCCTCTAGCAAGGTTTGAGAAAATATGAGACGTCTCCAACACATTAATATCATTGTTGGATCCTGGCATTCCAAAATATGCATGCCATATCCATAGATCATAATCAGCTACAACTTCAAGAATAATTGTTGGTGATCCACTTCGGCTGGCATATTGTCCTACCCATGCTGTGGGACAGTTTTTCTACTTCCAGTGCATACAATCCAAACTACCTAACATGCCTGGAAACCCACGTTGCTTACCAATATAAAGTAATCTAGCCACGTCATTAGCAGTGGGTGATCGTAGATATTTTTCAGCAAGAATCTCTCTAACAGCACGACAAAATCTTTTGACACATTCAATTGCGGTAGATTCTCCAATTTTTATGTACTCATCAATTGCATCTGCTGGAACTCCATATGCTAGTACGCGAAATGCAGCTGTTACCTTTTGGAGAGTAGATAAACCTAATGTCCCGGCTGCATTCCTCCGTTGTACAAAGTAACGATCATGATTTTTTACAGCATCGATGATACGCAGGAATAAACTTCGACACATCCGATAGCGTCGACGAAACTGCTCTTCATTGTACGTGGGATTTGCTGAAAAGTAATCGTTGAAGAGGTTTTCAGCAGCTGCTTCTCGAGGTCGAAAAATTGTTCTTCGACCCCGAACAGAGGCGCCATGAATAGGTTCAGCGTTTTGTTGCCTAATAAGAAATTCAGATACCATAAGATTGTTATTGTATATTTGTTGAACAACTAGTTGTTGTTCTGTATCGTAATTATCGATCAACTGTTGAAACTCATCATCAGATGAGTTCGAAGAAGAAGATGAAGATATAGTAGGAAGGTTATTATAATTGAAATTCATTTTTCTTGCTTGAAACAAGTAAGGCGAGGGACAAATTTTTGTAGTGAGGATAAAATGAATACATCAAATGTACATTATATAATTGTCCATGATCAATGAACATTATTCATGAAAGCACAATCCTTGTGCTTTCAATTATGGCCGTTGATCATAAAATCCATATGCATCTTATCCGTTCAATGCTCATATCCAAAAGCTGAACACTATTCAAGAAAGCACAATCCTTGTGCTTTCAATTATGGCCGTTGATCATAAAATTCATTTGCATCCTATCCGTTCAATGCTCATCTCCAAAAGCTGAACACTATTCAAGAAAGCACAATCCTTGTGCTTTCAATTATGGCCGTTGATCATAAAATTCATTTGCATCCTGTCCGTTCAATGCTTATCTCCAAAAGCTGAACACTATTCAACAAGAAAGCACAATCCTTGTGCTTTCAATTATGGGCCGTTGATCATAAAATTCATTTGCATCCTATCCGTTCAATACTTATCTCCCAAAAGCTGAACACTATTCAAGAAAGCAAAAAGCACAATCCTTGTGCTTTCAATTATGGCCGTTGATCATAATTTTCATTTGCATCCTATCCGTTCAATGCTTATCTCCAAAAGCTGAACACTATTCAAAAAGCACAATCCTTGTGCTTTCAATTATGGCCGTTGATCATAATATTCTTCATTTCAATCATAGCCTACATGTGTATCTTCAAGTTTTCTATAAATAGACCATGTAACATATATTGTTTGACACATAAATCAGAAAAATCACAATTATTATTCATTCCATTTGTTTAGCACCCTCTACTCATCTCAATAATGTCAAAGTCACGTTCTAAAAATTATACTGTTGCAGAAGATCGACATCTTTGTACCGTGTATCTTGATGTTTCACAAGATCCAATTGTGGGAATAAACCAATCAAAAGATCAATTTTGGGAGCGTATTGCAGAGAAATATAATTCTGAAAAACCAAATCCTTAATATGGGTGACCGTACCCAAAGATCACTGCAATGTCGTATGCAAGCCATTTTCAAAGATTCAAGAAAATTCAATGGTTGTCTTCAACAAATTGAATATCTGAATCCAAGTGGTGCAAATGAAAGTAAGTAGTTATTTAAATATGCTTTATTTCTATTTCTTTGTTCAGTAAAATTTCTCTAATTTCTAGCATATTAATGCAACTTGAGCGTGCAAATGAGTTGTTGATGCAACAAAGAGATTATGATAGCGGATTTAAATTTGACCACGTATGGTCTCTTATGAAAAATTATGTGCAAAGTGAAACAATTGGTGGAGTTAATTCATTTGCAAAAGAAGAAAATGTGTCGGAGTCACCTAATCCTTCAAATCCTTCGTTATCTTCATTTTCTATCAATTTAAGTGATGAAAATGAAAATATTAATAGTGGAGGTTCTTCTTCACAACGACCCGAAGGGGTCAAAAAATCCAAATTGAAAAGGAAACAGAATGTTATCTTCATTTTCTATCAATTTAAGTGATGAAAATGAAAATATTAATAGTGGAGGTTCTTCTTCACAACGACCCGAAGGGGTCAAACAATCCAAATTGAAAAGGAAACAGAATGAGGATGCATCTATTTTTGAAAAAACGCTTAAGGAAGAAAACGAGAAATTTCGAYAAATATTATTAAGTTCAGCCGCAAAAAGAGATCGTGATATTGAAGTTCAAATGAAAAAAATTGAAGCAAGAAATCGTAAATCTAAAATAAATGAATTGATGAGAGAAGATAACATTTTAATGATGAATTTGGACACCATTTCTGATCCAGTACGACGCGAATTCTTCCGATCGGAGCAACATCAAATTATGCATAAGCGAAGACAAGCACAACAACCAGACCAACAAGGCTCTAGCACATATAATATGTTTGGTCAATTTTTTCCAGATGTTGGAGGGGATGGAGCTGGTCTTCCAGATTATTAAGAAAATATTATGTGTGTTTTATTTGTATTTTTAATATTTTTCTATTTAGTTGTCGTATGTAATTTTAATTTGGTAATTCTATGTTATAAATATGTGTGTTTTATTTGTATTTTTAATATTTTTCTATTTAGTTGTCGTATGTAATTTTAA